>JAABKJ010075445.1:53708902-53953034 GCA_011634705.1 Andricus grossulariae
GTTGAAAATTTAACTATTTTGTTGAAAATTCGTTTTGTTTGGCTGAAATATTAACTATTTAATTTTGCGCTGAGAATTCAAGTATTTGTTGAAAACAAAACTGTTTTTGGTTAAAGTTTGATTTTTTCGGTTTCAAAATTCGAATACAGTGAAACCTGTATTTAGCTCCCCTGGATTTTGCCATTCCGAGAATTGACGCTGTGCCGTGGGGATACGTGAGCGGCGTTTGCGGCGGGATGTGCGGTGTGCACTCAGGCGTGACAAAACAGAGAGAGATAAAACAGAAGAGAGAAAAAATAGTTCCGAGTCTGTGGATTTAACGTCAAGGTCAGCCCCAACCCCGTCGCTAAATCCAGGTTCGACTGTGTTAGGTTGAAGATTCATTTTTACAGGCAGTAAACTCAACTATTTTGTTGAACATTTGTCTATTTGGACCGGAAATTCGACATTGTGAATTGATATAATTCAATTTTTTGTTGAAAATAAATAAATCAAATTAATTTTTTTAATTAGAATGTTTAATTTTCCATTTCTGATTGAAAAATTATCTTTTTTATTTTGAAATTCAACTATTTTGAGAAAAATTTATTTCTTTCATTTGGGAATTCAAATATTTGGTTAAAATTTCATGTATTTTGTTGAAAATTCGTCTTTTTTGATTGAAAATTCAATTACTTGATTGAAAATTTAACTCCTTTGTTAAAAATTCATTTTTTTACTGAAGATACGATTTTTTTAAATTAAATTTTACAACCAAAAATGTATGTACTTTGTTGAAAAATCTTTTTTTTTGTTGTTACCAATTAATTTTTTTAAACTGATAATAACTATTTCATTTTTGGTTCAAATTTCTTTTTTCATTCAAAAGTTTACCCAGTTGGTTGAATATTTATCTTTTTTATTTAAAAATTTAAGTATTTCGTTGAAAATTCGTCTTTTTTTAGTAGAAAAGTAATGATTTTGGTTGAAAATTCATTTCTGACGTTGAAAATTTAATTCTTTCATTGAAAACTAAACGTAAATTAGCTGGAAATTCGATAACTCAGTCAATTTCAACCAATTCTAATAAAAAAAGTTAATTACACGCGGAATTGAACTCACTTTACTTATATCAATAGAAAAAATTGATTGAATTGGAATTTTTGGGATATTTGGATTTTTTAGCATAAAGCCAGAGTTTGAGGTTGTAAAAGTTGATAATATTCTCTTTGCTTAATGGTGGAAAATTGCGGTTTTTTCTAAAACCTTTAATTATTTGTCTATTTTTCACTTTGGAGTGACTTGATAATTATTTTGGTTCAGCAAAAATAATTAATTAAACAAATAATTATTGTTAAGAACTATATTCATCTATATTAATGCCAGATAGTCGCGGGTTTTTATGAAATTTTTAATTTTTTGCCCACTTTTTACTTAGTGAGGTAATAATTGATGCAAGTTGATAAAACTAGTTGTTTAAACAATTTATCATTGTTTATAACTATTTTTTCTTAGATAAGTGCTAGAGAGTTGCGGTTTTTTCTCAAATTTTCCACTTTTTGTCCTATTTTCAATTTGAGTGAACTATTTTTTAATTATGATAACAAGAATAATTGTTAAAACAATTTATTATCATTGTTCATAATATTATCTTTGACTAATGCTAGAAATCACGATTTTTTTCGAAATTTTTATTTTTTTGTCCATTTTTCACATGGAGTGAGTTATTATATTATTTAATATAGCAAAATTAATTGTTTAAACAAATTATTATTGTTTACAGCTATCTTCTTATATATTATTACTGGATAGTTGCGGTTTTTTTTCTAAATTTTTTAACTTTTGTCTATTTTACAATTACAGTGGAATAATAAATAATTCCAGTTGATAAAAATAATTATTCAAACAATTAATTATTATTTTTAATAATATTCTCTTTGCGTAATAGTGGAAAGTTACGGCTTTTTCTGAAATCTTTAAAAATTTGTCTATTTTTCACTTTGAGTGACCTGATCATCATTCACGTTAAGTGAAAATAATTATTTGAATAAATTATTATTGTTAAGAACTATCTTTATCTATATTAATGTCAGATAGTTGCGTTTTTTCTGAAATTTTTCACGTTTTGCCCACTTTTCACTTAGTGCGGTAATAATTGATGCAACTCAACAAAAATAGTTGTTTGAACAATTTATTATTGTTTATAACTATCTTCACTTGAATAAGTGCTCGAAAGTTGCGGTTTTTTCTGAAATGCTTAATTTTGCTTTTCCTTTCTGGTTATGAACAAATGATGAATAAATATTTGAGTGAAACATATTTTTAAAAATCTCTTTCCTTTTCCTAAATATATTTTGCGGCAGGGGGGGGGGGCTAATATCAAAAATTGTTTGATTCCAAATTTTTCTTTTACGCTTTGCAATAAACTTCTTGTCGTAATTTAAAAAGAAACTCCTACCAATTTTTTACACACCTAGTTCTGCCACTTGTGTCTCTTGCAACAAATCTTTTTTGTTTAAATTAATTTTTGAAACATTGGGAAGAAAGCAGAAATAATTTATTTAAAAAAGTACAATACTATTTAAAAAATTATCTTTGTTGAGGTTCACTTATTATTTTTTCATAACTGAAAAGTCAAATCAAAACTAAAGATTTCAGAAAAATAGCAACTATCGAGCATTACTTTAAGAAAATATAATTATAAAAAATATTCAATTTTTTAAATGAGCACTTTTGTTAACTAGCAATAATTATTACTGCACTAAATGTAAAGTGGACAAAAAATTTAAGAGTTTACAGAAAACCGCAAATTTTTAGCACTTATCTGAGAGAAGATAGTAATAAACAATTATGAATTGTTTCAACAAATATTTTTGTTAACTTGAGTTATTAATTACTTTGTTAAGTAAAAAGTGAATAAAAAGTTAATTTGAGAGAAAATCGCAAATATATTGCATTCATGAAGTAGAAAATAGTTATAAACAATAATAATATGTTTAAGTAATTAATTTTGCTAAATTCGATTAATTATTAACTCACCCTATGTAAAAAGTAGACAAATAGTTGTAAAGTCCTTAAAAAAACGCAATTTTCTAGAATTATTTAAATTCAATATTATCAATAATAATAATAATAAATTGGTTAAACAGATAATTTTGTTAACTTTAATCAGTTGCATCCTCTTAGAGAGAGGTTTGTAACGATCTAAATTTTCAAATATACTTTTTTGACATATTTTAATATAATTCGACCCAAGGAGCTCGAAAATAAAATTTTTTTAAAATGTCCGTCTGTGCGTATGTGCGTATGTCTGTGCAAAAACTTTTTTGCTATTCAAAATACAACAATACGATATCCATTTTATTTGTTCGCGTCTCTGAGACGCTTCGATCGACCTATTGCTGAAATCTTTATGATCTACCGGTATCGATTTATAAAGCTTCAAAAAAAGGTTTATTCTGTTTATATAAGAAAAACTAGTTTGATAATGAAAATACAACAATACGATATGTAGTGCATTTGTTTGCGTCTCTGAGATGCTTCCATCGACCTATTGTTGAAATTTTTCTATTTTACCAGTAACGATTTATGAAGCTTCAAAAAATGCCTTAATCTGTTTATGTAAGAAAAACTGTTTTGGTATTGAAAATACAACAATACGATATGTAGCTCATTTGTTCGCGTCTCTGAGACGCTTCGATCGACGTATTGTTGAAATTTTTATGATATAACAGTAACGATTTATGAAGCTTCAAAAAATGGTTTATTCTGTTTATGTAGAAAAACTGGTTTGGTATTGAAAATACAACAAAACGATATGTAGCGCATTTGCTCGCGTCTCTGAGACGTTTCGATCGACCTATTGTTGAAATTTTTATGATTTAACAGTAACGATTTATGAAGCTTCAAAAAATGGTTTATTCTGTTTATGTAGAAAAACTGGTTTGATATTAAAAATACAACAAAACTATATGTAGCGCATTTGTTCGCGTCTCTGAGACGCTTTGATCGACCTATTGTTGAACTTTCTATCATCCACCGGTATCGATTTATGAAGCTTCAAAAAAAGGTTTATTCTGTTTATATAAGAAAAACTGTTTTGGTATTAAAAATACAACAATACGATATGTAGCGCGTTGGTTCGCGTCTCTGAGATGCTTCGATTGACCTATTGTTGAAATTTTAATGATCTACCGGTATCGATTTATGAAGCTTCAAAAAAGTAGACAGGATTGAACAAAAATGAAATAGTTAAATTTTCAGATAAAAACTCTGATAACAAAATAATTTTGAACAAAAAAAAAACGAATTTTATACAAAATTGTTAAATTTTCAACGAACAAAAATGAATTTTCGCCCAAGAAAATTAATGTTCTATAAAAAAGACGAATTTCCAACTTACACAAATTCAGATTAAAAAATAACTTTTAACAAAAAAAATGAATTTTCAACAAAGTTATTAAATTTTCAACCAAAAAGATGAATTTTTGACCAAGAAGATTAATGTTCTACCAAGAGACGAATTTTCAACTTATCCAATTTCACATTTAAAAAATAATTTTTAACAACAAAAAATGAATTTTCAAGAAAGGTGATAAATTTGGAACCAAAAAAATGAATTTTTAACCAAGAAGATTAACGTTATACCAAAAAAGACGATTTCTAACTTATCCAATTTCAGATTTAAAAAATAATTTTTAACAACAAAAAATGAATTTTCAACAAATTTGTTGAATTTTCAAACAAAAGGATGAATTTTTGACCAAGAAGATTAAGTTTTAACCAACAGAGATGAATTTTGAACGAAATAAATGAATTTTCATCAAAATTATTTAATTTTAAAGCCAAAAAGATGAATTTTCTACAAAACAGTAGAATCTTTACCATAAGAGTTCATGTAAAAGCAAATCGTTGAATTTTCAACTATCATTATGAATCCTCAATAAACCAAGAAAGACGAATTTTCAACAAAATATATAAATTTTCAACCAGCAAGTTGAATTTTAAACTAAAAAAAGATACATTTTTAACAAAAAAGTTACATTTTTTCACCAAAAATGGGATAGTTTGATTGCCAGTTTAAAACGCTTATTTCCAACTAAATATGAAACGAATTTTTATCAAAATATGTAAATTTTCTACCAAAGAGATGAACCTTTAACTAAAAAAACAAATTAACTTTTAACGAAATAGTCGAATTTTTGATAAAAAAAATGACTTTTTAACAAATAGTTATATTTTCAACAAAACAATTATTAGATGAAATTATATTTCTGAAATCGGGTGTGAAAACTAAGGTCACAATTACTAAAATAAGTTTTACAAGTAATATTCAGACAAATTGTAATTTATTTTATTACAAGCTAAATCAACCAAATTTTCGACCAAGAAATATGACTTCAACCAAATAGTTGAATTTTCAATGAAATAATTAAATTTTCAACTAAATAATAAAACTTATAAACTAAAAAAAATTACTTTTCTACCAAAAGATGAATTTTCAATCCAAATGTACGAATTTACTATCCACAAAGAAGAATTTAAAACAAAACAGTTCAATTTTCGACAAAAAAAAACATGACTTTTCAACAAAATCGCTGAATTTTCAACCAACAAAGATTACTTTTCTACCAAATAGTTAAATTTTCAACAACAAAAAATTAATTATCAACCAAACGGATGCATTTTCGAACAAAAAAGATTAATTTTCTACCAAAAGAGATAAATTTTTAACAATAATTTTGAGTTTTCAAGCTGAAAAGTGTAATGTTTTTAAAAAAATTGTATTTTCAATCCCGAAAAGATCAATCTCCAAGGAAGTTTTATTTTAAACTAAGATAGATAGATGATAAATATGTGCATTTTCTACTCAATCAATTTTCAAACAGAAAGAAGAGTAAATTTTTAAGAGAATAGTTGAATCCTAAACCAAAACAGATGAATAATTTTTCTATCAAAAAAAGACAAATTTGTAACAAACTACATGAATTTTCAACCAAATAGTTGAATTTTCAACCCAAAATATGAATTTTCAATCAAGAATAATAATTTTCTGATGAAAAGACGAATTTTCAAGAAAGTACATGAATTTTGAAACAAATAGTTAATGTTTTTACTAAAAAAGGATAATCTTTGACTTCAAAATAGATGAATTTTTAAAAAACAATTTGAGTTTTCAAGCTAAAAGTAGAATGTTTTAGAAAAAAGTTTGACTTTTAATCCCGAAATGATCAATTTTCTACAAAAAATGAATTTTGAATCTAAAAAACGAATGTTCAACAAGAAGGTTGAATTTTCGACCAAGAAATATGACTTCAACCAAATAGTTAAATTTTCAACTGAATAATCAAACTTTTAAACTAAAAAATGACTTTTCTACCAAAATATGAATTTTCAATCCAAATGTACGAATTAACTATCCAAAAAGACGAATTTTCAACAAAACAGTTGAATTATCGACACAAAAAAAACATGATTTTTCAACAAAATTGCTGAATTTTCAACCAACAAAGATTACTTTTCTACCAAATTTTCATCTTTAACAAAAAAAAATGAATTATCAACCTAACGGTTGCATTTTTAACAAAAATGTTGAGTTTTCAAGCTAAAAAGTGGAATATTAAAAAAAAATTTATTTTCAATTCCAAAAAGATCAATCTTTAAGAAAATTTAATTTAAAACCAAGGTAGATAGATTATTAATTAAATAGGTGAATATTCAATGACAAATTTTTTTTCACCAAACAGTTGCATTTAGAAACAAACAGTCGACTTTCGTAGCTAAAAAGATTAATTTTTCAGAAAACAGTCTCATTTTCTACAAGAAAGTTAATTTTCAGCCTAGAAAGATGACTTTTCTACCAAAAAATATGGATTTTCTATCCAAAAAGCCAAATGTTGATGAATTCTGAACGAACATTATAATAGTAGACTTTTCAACCAAAAATAATTTACTTTAAACTAAAACTATTTGGAATTTCTTATTGCGATCTATTAATTCAGTTCGCATTGAAGCAAAAAAAAAACAAGAAAAGGGGGAAGTTTCTTGAAAATAGGGGAAAGAAGAACTTTAAATAGAAATCTGTATTATCATAGGGGAAGGTAACGGATCGAGAAGAGAAATCCACACACACTGTGAAAATGGAAATCTACCATATCGATCAAAGTTATATCCTCCAATACAGAAAATATTTTAACGTCATTTCAGACAAGATGGAGAATAAACATTTTTTTGATCTAAAAAAAGTAAGTTTGCAACCAAAAATGGAACAGTTAAATTTTGCAGGTGAATAAATAATTTTTGAAAAAAATGAATCATCAACCAGTTGAATTTAACCAAAAAGAGACGATTTTTCAAAAATAAAATGAAAAAATGAAATTTTAATAGTATGGTAAAGTTTCCAGACTAAAAATTAAAATATTTTAGAAAACAGTTGAATTTTCAATTCCAAGAGTTTAATTTTTTGACAAAAGAGTTCATTTTATAAAGACGAGTTTTCTACTATAAAAGAAACATTTTTAATCCAAAAAGGACGAAATTTTAATTCAATTGTCTTTAAAAAAATTGTCTTTTCGTTTTGAAAATTCATATTTTTTTATTCAAAACAGTTGAATTTAAAGCCAAATAAAAAAGAATTTAACAAAATATATGATTTTGAATAAAATACTTGAATTTTCAAGAAAATAGTTGAATTTTTTCAAAATAGCTAAATTTTCATCCTACACAGATAAATTTTGAACCAAGAAGATTAATTTCCTACCAAAAGAAAAAATTTGCAATAAAATAAATGAATTTCGAACCAAATAGTTGAATTTTGATCTAAAAAAAGTAAGTTTGCAACCAAAAATGGAACAGTTAAATTTTGCAGGTGAATAAATAATTTTTGAAAAGAAAATGAATTATCAACCAGTTGAATTTAACCAAAAAGAGACTATTTTTTAACAAAATAGTTGAATCCTCAACCAAATAGATAAATTTTTCACAAACAGGATTAATTTTCGACCCAAATAAATGATTTTTTTAAAAATATTTAAGTTTCAAGCTAAAAATTCGAATATTTTAGAAAACAGTTGAATTTTCAACCCGAAAAGTTTAATTTACGACAAAAAAGTTCATTTTTAGCCAAGAGAGGTGAATTTTTAACCAAGAAAGACGACTTTTCTACTATAAAAGAAAAAATTTCAATCCAAAATGAACGAAATTTCAACAAAACACTTAAATTTGAGGCAAAAAGAAAAATGTAAAAAAATATATAATTTTAAATAATATACTTAAATTTTCAAGAAACTAGTTGAATTTTTTTAAAATAGCTAAATTTTCATCCTACACAGATCAATTTTAAAACAAGAAGAATTATTTTCTACCAAAAGAAAAAATTTTCAATGCAAAACGGACGAAATTTTAACAGAACAGTTGAATTTGAGGGGAAAAAAAGAATTTAACAAAATATATAATTTTAAATAAAATACCTAAATTTTCAAGAAACTAGTTAAATTTTTCCAAAATAGCTAAATTTTCATCCAGCACAGATAAATTTTAAAACAAGAAGATTAATTTTCTACCAGAAGAAAAAATTTTCAATAAAATACATGAATTTTGAACCAAATAGTTGAATTTTGATCTAAGAAAAGTACGTTTTCAACCAAGAATGGAACAGTTAAAGTTTGCAGGTAAATAAAAAAAAGAAGAAATATCAACCAGTTGAATTTAATAAAAAAAAGACCATTTTTTAACAAAATAATTGAATCCTCAACCAAATAGATGAATTTTTCACAAACAGGATTAATTTTCGACCCAAATAAATGATTTTTTAACAATATATTTGAGAAAAAAATTTCAAGCAAAAAATTCGAATATTTTAGAAAACAGTTGAATTTTCAACTCGAAAAATTTAATTTTTGACAAAAAGGTTCATTTTTAGCCAAGAGGGGTGAATTTTCAACCAAGAAAGATGACTCTTCTACTATAAAAGAAAAATTTTCAATCGAAATAGACGAATTTTTAACAAAACAGTTGAATTATAGGCCGAAAAATATAAATTCAACAAAATACATAATTTTCAATAAAATGAATAAAGTTTCTGCAAAGTAGTTGAATTTTTTTTAGAAATAGCTGTTTTTCAACCCACAATGATGAATTTTTGAACCAAGAAGATTAATTTTATAAAAACACAAGACGAATCTAAAAAAAAAATATTTCAACCAAAAATGGAACAGTTAAATTTTGCAGGTGAATAACTCATTTAAAAAAAAAAAAGAAATCATTTGCCAATTAAATTTAACTAAAAAAATACGATTTTTAACAAAATAGTTGAATCCTCAACCAAATAGATGAATTTTCAACAAAACGAGATTAATTTTTGACTTAAATAAATGACTTTTTAATAGAATTGTTAAGTTTTCAAGCTAAAAATATTTATTTATTGAAAATTTAACTAATTTGGTAGAATTTTCAACTATTGGTTGAAAATTTATATTTAAGTGTTTAAATTTCAACTGCTTTGTAGTAACTGAAAATGCAACTAATTTTGTAGATTATCCATCTATTAAATGAAATATCATATTTTCGTGTTGAAATTTTATTGTTTTATTAAAAATTCAACAATTTATTTAAAACTTTGTTTCCTTTTGGACTTGCTAGGTTGAAAATAAAATTCTTTTGTTTGAGGATTCAACTACTTTCTGAAAAATTCGACTTTTTGGGTTGAATTAAACTTTTTTTATTTAAAAAAAAAAATGTTTTCTGGTAGAAATATTAACTATTACATTTTTTGTTGAAAATTAAAATTTTTGTTGAAAATGAAAATTTTTGTTGATAATTTAAAATTTTCATTTTTGGTTGAAAATTTTTCTTTTTTAGTGGAAAATTCGACTACTTGGTTGATAGTTTTACTTTGTTAAAAATAAATTTTGTTGGTTGAAGATTCATCATTTTAGTTGAAAATTTATCTCTTTAGTTGAAAATTTAACTCTTTTGTTGAAAATTTCTTCTTTGTTTTTTGCTGAAAATTGATATTTTTGGTTGAATATTTAATTATTCCATTTTTAAATGAAAATTTATCTTTTTTAGTTGAAAATTAAAACACTTGATTTAAAATTGAACTACTTTGTTAACAATTCATTTTTTTGGTTGAAGATTCATCATTTTAGTTAAAAATTTATCTCTTTAGTTGAAAACTGAACTATTTTGTTGAAAATTCCTTCTTTTTTTGTTTGAAAATTAATATGTTCGATTGGAACGAACCACTACAGCTAGAATCTTCTCGATGTCGGTAAGGTAGGAATCTTGGGTTAGAACGCAGCCTGTTCATCTACTGAAGAAGTAGCGTATTTTGCAGAAGGGAGACTGTCGGGTCTAGCAATACAATTTTTTAAAAGCTAAAGATCAATTCCTTCATATTCTTACTTGCGGGGTGCAGTATATGTGTAGCGGGCGTAAAGTTTTATGTTGGCCCGCTGACAGAGTGGGCATGTGCGAACGTCACTTGGCTGGAAGCGGCCACATTACGCCTGCTTCACGTGCATGCAATGGCGCGTTTTCAAGGTGGGTCGGACAAAAAAAAAGTTTCGGTAAGATAGGAAGCCGGTCACGTGACCCACTCGTCACATGGCCTTAATGAAATGAGGTTTGAAATTAAAATCAATTGAATACTATGCATGGATCATTATTATTTCAAAGAATATTGTTATTCATGAGCAGAACATGTTATAGGAAATGAACTTTAAATCAAATATTGTATATCATGGTAAATTCAAAACTGACGCAGTTAAAAATTCCCTACCATAAACTTATCTTTCCAAATTGCAATCAACTTTTTCATTTTTTATTAATTCACTGCATAACTTATTTCAACTTTCTTTGACTCTTATATCTCAAGACTAAATTACTTCTTGACATTACTTGAAAATTACCATTTGGTTTATACAAGAAATAATGTGTACACGTAAGTATATTAAGTCACCGAATGCAAGCAAGCAAGCAAGTAGGAAGAGAGTTATCACGAATCTGAGCCGCCTATCATCAGACTCGACTTGCCTGAATCAACGAAGCATGAAGCCGAATGACATGAAAATGATTTGACGGCCAAATCAATCCTGATTGATATAAAAAAGAATTTTAAAATAGAGTGACATAGAACTTTTTGAATTCTCTCGCTTGTAATCATATAATTCAACTTCAAGTTACTCGACATTTGAAAAGAAGATTACCCAAATTATTTTTTTTCATGCGAAAAAAATCTCTTTCTTCAAGACTCTAGAACTTTAAAAGTAATAAAAATTCTTCAACTATTAAAGCCTTGATTTTCAAATTATACAATATAAGGTAATAGAAATTTGAAACCAAACAAATGGATATACTTTAATCATATGTAATACATTTCAAATTCATATTTTAAAATTTTTAGTATAAAATTTCAAATTCTTCCTAAAGGGACAGACTTGAAGTGAATGATTTCAAAATTTTACATTTTCAAATCATCAACTTTTTTGCATTAAGCAATTCAAAATTGGCACTGTCTAGTATAACGGAATTTCGATTATTGTTTTTTAAAGATTATTATTTTCTTAAACGCTACTGTTATCTTTTGTTACTTGGTGTTTTATACATGAGTGTCATTGCAGTCTAGTATCAAGTCTGACCCAGGTCCGGCTTTATCTAAACTGTCCAGTTTGGTAGATTAGATCTGGCCCAGATCCAGCGCTGATTAACATTCAAATAGGAAAAAAATTTCTGAGTAAGGGAAGGAAATTTTGTTTACATATTTCGAAAAACTGACAATGTTACTACAATGATAGGAAATAAGAAATTTACACTGTCAAAAGACGACATTTTTCATCACCTTGACGGTCTGGTCTGGCCCAGACCTAATGCTGGTCAAGCTTCCATGCCATGAGCAAATAAGCGACTATTTAAATCAGGCGAATTCGAGACTTGCGGCAGATTAGTGGATAGTGCACGCGGTTTAAAATTTAGGTGATTAGGATTCGATTCTTGGTGCTTGCGAATTCTCTGAAAATTCTTTTTTCTAGCGTTATATTTAATATGTAAGTTAAGATACTTTAAGAACTATCTGTACGTTTAACAATTAGAATATTTTTAAATTAAGAGGAATTTTTTTAATTAACATTTTCCGCGCAGTTCGGTCTACAACATTTTTAACATCAGGGTTCTGAAAGAAAATACAATTTTATTTATTATTTTATTGATCATTCATTTATTAATTGTTATTTATATATTACTTATGTGCTATTTATTTATTATTGACTTATTTACTTGTGATTCGCCAGTCCATCTAGCGGCTGACCATATGGTCTGGCCTGGGATTAGTAAAAAAAACGTTACGCTTTTAGCCAGGCCCAAGCCAGATGTATGGTCCGCTCAAAGACTGAAATCTAGACGGCCTGGGCTGGGCCTGGCCAGCGCCAGAGGATTTTTCCATTGGAACATTTATAAACTATTTGTTATAAAACCTCGACTTCTTTACCAATGACAGTACTGGACTAGTACTGCGCCGATGACATGAACCCTGGCACACTGCCGATATTTCCACCTGGGATACCATCAGAATTTAATGACTTGAAAATGTCAATATTAAGTATTGAGGCATTATAAATTAAACATTTTGAAACTTATCTTTGAAACGTAAAATTGTTAACATCTTTAAAATTCAACCGTGTAAAATTATACGTGCCTTAAACTCTAAGCTTACAAGTGAAATCGTAGCCCGCTTCAAAGAATTTCAAAACAAAATCATCTTGTTCAATCTTACAATGATCAATGGCCTAATATGGGAGGCCAATGGGAGATATATTGATTGACTTTTAAAGCCATTGGATATTTTAATTTACTAAAACTTCGAATTAACCAAATTTCTGGTGAGCAAATAAATTAACTGTCATTTCCGTCATTTTCCGGTTTTCCCCTGAATATATTTCAGGAGTCACTGGAAAAACAAAAAAACAAACAAACAAAATTCACCCGAAGTTAGATGATTGAATAAAAATTTCACAAGATAATGTTGTGATGTCACTAAGATTCTCCAAATACTATTAATGAATAAAACCTTTTTATCATTGCTATATTATAATAATATTTAAGTTATTTTTCTATTGAAAATGCACATTTGACGGGCTTGTGATTATAGTGGAAAATACATCGCAGCCTATGGCCGAATGACATGAAAATGATTTGACGGCCAAATCAATCCTGATTGATATAAAAAAGAATTTTAAAATAGAGTGACAAAGTTCATGCTGTGCATAGTAGTGACAGTGCACCTGCACTATCCGACTGTTATCCACTAACACTACACTAAAAAAAAATCCAAACGCACACGCGGAGAACGAAGAATACTACCATTCTTTAAATATTTTTTATTACAACAAATATACCAAATGATGGAAAATTAACTATAACATCTTGAATATTTATTCACCCAACAAATTCAGTGATTACATAATGTTGGCGCTTATAGAATAAATTATGAACAGCACCCATTCAGGTACATTTAAAATATGGAAAACTTTGTGAGCATTAAAATAATAAATTTAGAAAATTTTCAGAACACGCCGTATATTGGGGTTGTTGCATATTTTCAACAAAAATTTTCACAGTTAAATTAAAAGAACACTAAAAAATGAATGTAATTTTGAAAGAAAAGTTTTTCCAAATAAGTTTGAGTATTTTATTTTAAGGTTTAAAAAGTATACTTTTTGAATTTTTGCGAGAAAATCTGATTGGATGGGTGGATCGCCGGAAGTAATTCAGTCTAGAGTAGCGCGGTTTTATCCAGTTGATGGGGGAATCAATATGGCCACTGGTTATTGCAATCGTAAACAGTAAACATAACTTATTGTTATGTTTATCATTGTAAACGTGTTTAAAGAGTATAAAGAATGGCCTAAGAGGTATTCAAAATGCCTAGAATTTCACTAAAACCAGGATTTGTAAAGTGTGACAGTGCGAATGTGCGAAAAGTTGACATGCGGATGGTGAGAAATTCTGTCTCATCGAGTGACCTAAGTCAGTCATAATCACACATAATCACTCACTGTTACCTCTGCCGACATAATTTTATATCGGCAGAGGTTCTAGGAGGAAAAATTGTCTCATGATTCTGAAACGTGATTGACAACAATTTGAGGTTATCCTTGGAAACAGCTCACGCACGCACTTTGATGACATTATTCATTACTATCTTTTTTAGGTTTTATATTCTAAGCAAAATTTTACTTTTTAGTGAGATTTGGTTACGACTGGCTGCTGTTTTTCGACAATTTTAAAGAAAGAAGAAGAAGAAGAAAGAAGAAATATCTCTTAGAAATCGTAATTTGAATTTTCGCCAGCTGTCTGTTAGATACTTCATTAGTCAATAAGGCAACTGCAGTGACTATTTGAGCGGTATGTAGAATGTGACGTTTCAAGGTCACAGAATTTTTGAATAGGTATTTCGATACTTTCCCCCGAGGGGCCATTCACTCTCGAATCAAGGGGTTTCAGCGTTTGAAATCAGTATGAAATCAAATGCAACAAACATAACACTTTGTGAAAACATCTGAAATCAGCGGAATCTGAGTGGATATTTTGAAAAAGATACGATATTTTTAAAATTAGTTTTTAATTTTTAATTTTTTTTATTTAATTATTAAATTAATTTTATTATCGAATTAATTTTTAAAATTATAAAATCGAGTGAAATCAGTAGAAATCTCTTAAACTATTCCGAAATCGTGAGCGAGTCAGTAGGAGTCATCGAGAGATTGTGAGTAATCACGAGCAGTCAGGCGAGCAATTAAGAGAGCAGTCAGTTTAGTCAGTGCATTCGGCGTGCGATTCTTTCTTCCTTCGTCGCTGTGGGATAGCGGTGAGCACACTATAGCACGGCCCTCTACAGTTTATGTGCGCAGCGAGTGTGCGCGTGGCAACGCGTTGTGTGCTTCGCGGTGTGTCGTGGGTGGCCGTTTTATTCCAGGAAAAAAATTCCCGATCATTTCCCGCTGTTTTCTCGGTTGACAACAATTTTCGACGGTCACTGAAATTAAAATATTCGAACTCTTGAAGCTAAAAATGTTTTCATTTGAAGTTATAAAAACTGAACCTCAAATAAAAACACTGAAAGAGGAACCCTTTTGAATTCTAAGCTTTTAAAATTAACGCTTAACAATTTTTTTTATTTAAACGCTCAGTAACACAGCTCCACAAAAAAATCGAGAAAATTGCCCCTGGAGTCTGATTCCGTCTATAATATGTTTTCGAGGTCGCTGAATCCGAATTGGTGGTCCGTATGGCTCCATCCCGTCAGATTTCGTCCCTGACCTGATGGTCATATCCTATGTTTTCGAGGTCGCTGAGTACGAATTCGGAGTTATTGTGGTGCATTGAAGAAATACATGTTTTACATAAAATTACCAATTCACCGTCTTTCTATGAGGTTAGGGACGAAGCGTGACGTCATAGAATCACAACGACTCCGGATTCGTACTCAGCGACCTCGAACACATAGGATATGACCATTTTCCATAGGTACGAATCATGATTCACCTAAAATTAGCGATTTTCATGTTTTTTGAGGTTATGGACAAAATCTGACGTGATGGAGCCAAACGGACTCCGAATTTGGATTCAGCAACCCCGAAAACATATGATAGACGTAGTCAGACTCCAGGAGTAATAATCCCGTTTTTTTTCTGGAGTTGTGTAATTGACGCGTATAAAATGGAAGCTTCTAACACATTTCAAGTGAACAATTTTAAATTAAATGCTGTTACACTGTAAAATTAACAATTTTGAACTTTGATATGTTTTACAGTTCAAAGATTTAAAAAATATAAATCCACGCTATCATATTCAATTCTCTAAATTGAAGAATAAATAATTAAATTTGTAAATTCACAAAATTAAATCATTTACAGAAATTTTATGTCAGAAACAATAAAAACGGAACTGTCATAATTTTTTTTAACTAAAAATTTGTTATATTAGAAGATAGATTTATTTTATTTTAAGTCGTAAAACCATCTTTGTCGCTCTTACGGTATTGGCCGCGACCCCGCCCTGCCGAACGCTTCAAGGGAGATAGAGTCAATTGTCCGAAACGAGAAGAGCCGAATTTTCTGCAACTACGATTTTCGGATAGCAGTCTCCGTTGCACACTCGAGGCCTGCCATTGTTCTCTAAGACTTCGAGAAACGAACTATATTCGTGATCGAATTCTCGGCTCCTTCCGAATACAACATCACTGCCAAGGAGAAACTCAAAACGTCGACATTTGATTGAATCCGCGAAAGTCATTTTTCACATAAAACCAATACCTTCTCATTGAGATGGGAATGTAAAAAGAGTTTCTCTTGCCCGTCTGCACTCGAGACATAACTGAGCTGGGCCGCGACGTCATTAATAATTAAAGTTAGTCGTCTGTCAGGAACGAAGCTTTCAAACGGTAAACCGACCGGACCCCTCATTTTTGATTAGATATCAACAGACGTCAATCGTCAAACGGCACCAACGGACCTACTTTTCTATCAAATTCGGACGCACTGGGACGGCATCGAATGACGGCATCATCGGACCTGATTTGATAACTTTAATGCAATTACCCAGACAGATCTACGACTGGTCGTCAAACACCTTCGGATCTCCAGCCGACAGAAGGCAAAACGCGAATTTAAGTGACATTACGACGTACAGACGTGTAACGATTTACAGTAGAAGTTCGATAAGTTTCTCATTTCCGGGCTGTAGGGGCGGAAATTTCCAGGAATTGCGGAGTTATCGGATGCCCCCTCTAGCAGCATGATATTAGGTGCGCGCATGCGTAAGAATGATCCGCGAATAATAAGCAAAATAGCACACGTAGTGGGAGAACCCCAATTAGTGTGCGAGCCGTGCGTGTAATGACGTTTTAAGAGGACTGTGCACTTATCGGACGGCAACTTTTCGGACTTCTACTGTACATTCAATACCAGCAGCGATCGTCTCTTACCGTGAAGGATGTGTCGATTCTGCAAATCAGCTTAGTACACCCAGAATAAAAAAGGCGAATCAGGCCAAGTGCAGTTCTCTACAAAGTGTGACGGTTCAAGGAAATGTATAAGCCTGACAAGTTACAGGGTATCCCAAAAACGAGAAATCAAATCCTTGTCAACGTGACAGTTATTCAAAACAAAATTCTTTTCATTATTGAGGTTCAAAGGTAACAGGGCAGCCGAAAAAGGAAACATCTTGAATTAACAATATGTTAATCACGATCCCACAAAAATGAACAATTTAGTGAAATTAATCTGGCAGCTTGAACCTCTGGTACATTAGAGTAGTGAGAGTTCTTTTGCAGGTTCTTAATATTTGAAATTATTATCTCGTACGCAACACGCTGACGGTAGCAGTGGTGAGATAGGATTACACCCCTTTCTTACCTATTTCTTTTATTTTTGTAGCCTATGCATGTTTTCTTCACAAAATCGATATTCTAAATTACGCCTGATAAAAGTGATTCAAAATTTGAGCTGTTCTTAGCCCTTGCTTTTGTTTCACTGTATAAGCGAAATTCATGCTATTATTCCTTGAAGAAATGGCAACTATGGGTTAATGAGAGTTTGAGTGCTGCGTTAATCAAGTCAAAATCTAAACCGTTTCTACGTTCCTAGTTTTCCTGGACATCGTGGTTCGCAGGACATCATAGCCCTTTAGTTATTCAGTTGAACACGCAGGGTCAATTGTATTATGTGAACTCAACTCTAGACAGTTGATGTGAATATTTAATTTTCTTGTGGCACTTATTTCCGACTATGGTAATCGCGTGCGATGAATAGTGAATTACTGAATTTATATTAGTGCCTAAATTCACCTAAAAATAAATTCTACTATTATTTGGAGGCCTATAATAATCTTTTAATAGTAAAATTTAGTGACTAAATAGCAAGGCCTCATTCGGCCTGCATAGTTGTACTGAAAGGGGTCTTACGTGGCATAATGACAATTCTTTAATTAGAATGACGCAGTTGACTAATATCAGTCTTAGGAAAGCTAGAATACCTATTGCCGAGTTAGAGTGCAAACTTATTTTCATTTTGTCAGCGATCACATGTGTGAGGTAAAATGGATGGCGTGTGTTTTGATGTGTGCAATTTAATGTTCTAGAGTGGCCTTACAGCGAAGTGAGCAGTAGAGAAAGAAAGATAGAGAGAGAGAAAAGCGCATCCCATGCCTAATCTCTCCCCTCCCCGCAAAACAGCACATAGAAAAAATGCATCCTGCCGGCAAAAAAGTACGTGAACGATACCAACGTACTGTTGCTCGTAATTTAGCAGCGTCTACTAAAATATTACAGCTAATAACTGAGTCAAATCTAAGTGCACTCAGCTTCGAAATAAAATTACTGCAACTAGACGAAAACGACAATCAGCTTCAGTAGCTCAAAATTACAATTTTGAAAGTTTAGATGACAAGATTCAATGGTTTTAAAACTATTTCAAAGATTCTAAGAATTATTAAATAATGAGACGGGTCTGGTTTTGCCAAAAAATAACCAATGGCTTTACAAATTAATGTTGTTAAGGTACCCTAAAAAAAATCTGCTAGACGCGCAGGTTAAAAGTCACAATCAAAATCAAAACCAAAAAAAGCTGAGATCGAACATCGTTTTGTCAACCGTCTGCCCTGAGAGCCCATGTTAGAATTAAAAGAAATTACTCAGTGCAGTCCCAGTGCAGTTGCCAAGTGCAACGTCCAGGGAAAGGTGTGAAGCTGGCAAGTTACATCCTTTCCCAGAAACGAGAAATCTAATCCTTGCCCACTCCTTCCTTCCCCCTGGCGAATGAAGTGTGGCAGTAGCTATAAGTCAGGGTACGTCTAATATGAAATTGGTTATGTTTTCTTGAATCCTTTGGAATTTTAGTATGTGCTTTCTATTCCATTCTCTTTTAATTTGAATACATTAAAATAAAAAATAGAGTCTGTGCGTCAGTTACTCAGAAGAAAACACTTTTTTTACATTCACATCTCAATGAGAAGGTATTGGTTTTATGTGAAAAATGACTTTCGCGGATTCAATCAAATGTCGACGTTTTGAGGGCCCCTGAGTCACAAAAAGTGGTTTTTACGAAGGTGTCTGTCTGTCCGTCTGTCTGTCTGTCTATCTGTCTGTAGTCTGTAGTTTCGTGTAGGCACGATAACTTTCGAAAGACTGATCAGATTCGATTGTGCTTTGGCACACTTTTTGAAGGCCTAAAAAGAAAGAACGAGTTCGTCAACCAGCTATTTTCAGTCGCTGTTTCGTTCGGTGAATATATACCGCACGGGTGTCAGTCGTCCGGAGTCACCAACTATCATCAAGGCGGTCATTGGGAGTTGAGCCAGATGGAAACGTTATATCGAAACATTTTCCCGGAATCGGGAATGTCACCAGTTGGTTCGGTCTGGACTGGCCCCATGTCACAGACGAACGGTGGGGGTTCGCGTACCGCGCGTGGTGGCCGCAGTCCGCCCAAGACTCTTGACTCAGTAGTCAAGAAATATGGAATCGTTTTTACAAGAGATAATGAGATGAGTGTTGAGAACTTTCTGGCCCGTGCAAAGGAAGGCAGAACGGTTTACGCTCTCAGCGACGAGGAGCTGCTCATCGCAATTCCGTTCATTCTTGACGGGTTAGCTCTCCAATGGTTCCGCCAAAACTACAATGGTTGGTCTACATGGAGCCATTTGAGAGGTTCGTTGCTGACAATGTATGGTGACTCGGGCTACTAGTGGCGACTTGAGGAGCAGGTCTCTTCCCGGTTCCAGGGGCCGGACGAGAGAATCACCGACTTTCTGGTCTGCCTTCAGGGACTTTTTCTGAAGTTCCAACGGCCCGTCACCATAGAAGAGCAAATGGATCGGGCGTACCGAAACATGAAGCCGGAATTGCGTCGGGAAATTCTCCGCTTTGAATTTAATGACTACAACGGCTTAATGCGGTTGGCCAAGGAGGTGGAACTAACCTCCGTTCCTGAATCAGAGGTACGCCTCCCGCCAAGCCCGGAGGAATCGCTCTGCCCGGAGTTGGCGCACGTTAAGCGATCAACTCTGCCTGGAGGGACCTGTAAGAGGTCGGTAACCCAGTCGAACAATTTAAATACCACAGTAGAGTCCCTGGCAAAACTACTAGTGGAACTCTTACATAAAATGGATAAAAATAATCCATCATTAAATAAAACGAAGGGAGCGACGGGCGATGGCTCAAAGAATCACAAGCATAACCAGGATAAAGGAAAAACTACTTCATTGGACAAAACTGAACTTTCAAGCTCGTTACAGTCCTTAAATCAACTTTCGGCTAGGAAGCCGAGTGTTGAGCCTAAAGCTCAACCCCCCTGTTTTAATTGCGCTGCCAATAACCACAGGTGGAAGTCGTGTCCAACCGCTTCGATCAAGTTCTGCCATAATTACGGGAATCACGACAGGGTAAAGCAGGACTGTAATTCAGACTATTGCAAGGGAAACCATTAAAGGAGGGCAGAAATTGGGTAAATGCTGCTCCTGCGAGTCCCAAGCAGACCCATAATAATGAATTGAAAAAATCTCAAACTAATGTAATAACCTCAAATTCAATCCACTCAATTAAAACCAAACCATTATTACAGTCAATCAGCAGGAGTTTAAACTCTTCAATTCAACGTTCAAGGAAACTCGCCGTGTCTCATCCGAACCGTCCTTGAATTTCGGTCTCAATGGACTCTTCGTTCATGGGGACACGGGGGATAATCAAAATAACGACACTGAAGTAGATTTCATCTTCAGAATTGGTACCTCTTCGCGACTCTATATTAAAATAGAAATAGGTGGTACCGAATTACACTCACTAATGGACACAGGTTCATCGCAAACCTGTATCGGGTCAGCCGGTTTAGAAATCCTAAAATCTCGTGGCCATAAGGTCGACTACACCAAATCGGGCGCGGCTATGATGGCCAATGATACTATCGAAACCATCATAGGGGAGGCGTATTTGCCGATCACCTTTTCGGGAACCGTGCATTTCATGGGTGTAAAATTTATACCTAGTCTAGCAGATACCTGCGTACTAGGTGTGGACTTTACCGAAAAGTTTGGGATAGTCATGCACTTTAGAGACCGGCAGCTATGGTTGGCTGACGAGCCCATTATAAAATTTGCGTTTGATCCAGCGAGTGAGACAGATCCAGAAACTTGTAAGGGCATCGCCTTACTTTTAGATACGGAGACATCCCGGCTGGACCAACTTCTAAAAAGGGTGATTCCTCACCAACCAAGTAAGTTGCCAGCGGCAAAATACGTGGAGCACGTGATCGATACGCGTGGTCATGAGCCTATACGGCACAGGAACCACCGAATGTCACCAAAGGTCTGTAATGCCTTGATAGAAATAGACAATGACCTGATAGAACAGGATATCACTGAGCCGTCTGATAGCGAGTGGAGTAGCCCAGTCGTTATGGCTCGTAAAGCGGGGGGAGGTTATCGGTTGTGCATCGACTTCCGTAAAGTAAATGAAGTATCAAAGAAAGATGCATACCCGATATCATTCATGACCGAAATATTAGATAGGCTAAACGCAGCTCGATGAATATCCACGATTGACCTCAATAAAGCCTATCATCAAATCCCGCTCAGCGAGGATAGTAAATCGAAAACAGCCTTCTCAGTCCCTGGGAAGGGATTCTACCAATACAAACGTATGCCGTTTGGCCTCTCGGGAGCGCCGGCGACATTTCAGAGGTTGATTGACAACGTCATCACCCCTGAGATGAAGCCGTACGTCTTCGCCTATCTGGACGACATAATCGTCGTCTCAGAGACCTTTGAGGACCATCAGTACTGGTTAGAGAGGACAATTAAACGGGCGACTGAAGCGGGGCTCATGTTGAGCCCTGACAAGTGTCATTTCTGTCAGTCGGAAGTAAAATTTTTGGGATTCAAGGTAAACCACGAAGTTTTAGTTGTCGACGAGGATAAAGTCAGCCCGATCTTAGACTACCCACGCCCTAAAAACCTTAGGCAGGTGCGCCGCTTCGTTGGTGCTACGTCTTAATACCGAAAATTCATAAGGATTACGCAAAGATCTGCGAGCCGCTCACTCGACTAACTAGGAAGAATGTGCACTTCTCTTGAGGCGACGAGCAGGAGCAAGCCTTCAAAGCCTTGAAGGTAGCCTTGACGACATCACGGAACAAGAATGTTTGGCCGTCGTGTGGGCCATAAAGAAATTCCGTTACTACTTGGAGGGCTACCGGTTTACCGTAATCACGGACCACTTTAAATAAGTAACACGAGAATTCTAGATCAATCTAAAATATCTATACCTTAAACCTATATACCTATCTAACCTTCATGATCCTTCACTGACTTTTATAATAGTATTTCAACACTTTTACAAAGAATTTGATTACAATAAATCAAGAATTGCACAGTATTCCACAGATTTTTACATTATCGTGAGTATATCCGAAAATTTCTCAAATCATGGTATTACTTATGATGATTTTTGACTCCGTATTATAATAATATTTTAACACTTTTTCAAGGAATTTGATTCCAATAAATCAAGAAGTGCACAGTATTCCACAGATTTTTACATTATCGAGAGTATATCCGAAAAATTCTTAAATCATGGGATTAATTATGATGATTTTTCACTGAATTTTATAATAATATTTTAACACTTTTTCAAAAAATGTGATTACAATACATCAAGAATTCCACAGTATTCCACAGATTTTTGCATTGTCGAGAGTATATCCGAAAAATTCTTAAATCATGGGATTAATTATAATTATTTTTCTCTGAATTTGATAATAATACTTTAACACTTTTTCAAAGAATTAGAATACAATAAATCAAGAATTGCGTAGTATTCCACAGATTTTTACATTATCGAGAGTATATCCGAAAAATTCTTAAGTCATGGGAATAATTATAACCATTTTTCACTGAATTTTATAAGAATACTTCTATACTTTTTCAAAGAATTTGATTACAATAAATCAAGAAGTGCACAGTATTCCACAGATTCTTACGTTATCGAGAGTATATCTGTAAAATTCTTGAATCACCGGATTAATTATAATGATTCTTCGCTTAATTTAATAGTTATCTTCAACACTTTTTCCAAGAATTTGATTACAGTAAATCCAGAATTGCACAGTATTTCACAGATTTCTACACCATCGCGTCCATACACGACAAATTCTTAAATCATGGGATTAATTATAATGATTTTCCACTGAACTTCATAATAATATTTTAACACTTTTTCCAAGAATTTGATTACAATAAATCAAGAATTGCACAGTATTCCAGAGATTCTTACACAATCGAGAGTAAATCCGAAAAATTCTTAAATCATGGGATTAATTATAATGATTTTTCACTGAATTTTATGATAATATCCTAACACTTTTTCAAAGAATTTGATGACAATAAATCAGGACTTGCGCAGTATTCCACAGATTTTTACACCATCGAGCGTATATCGGAAAATTTCTTGAAACATTGGATTAATTATAATGATTCTTTACTTAATTTTATAATCATCTTTAACACTTTCTCTAATAATTGGATTACAATGAATCAAGAATTGCACAGTATTCCACAGATTCTTACATTATCGAGCGTATATCCGAGAAATTCTTGATTCATGGGATTAATTATAATGATTCTGAATCCAATTTTAGAATTATCTTTAAAACTTTCTCTAATAATTGGATTACAATGAATAAAGAATTGCACAGTATTCCACAGATTTTTACACTATCGAGGGTATATCTGAAAAATTCTTAAATCATGGGATTAATTATAATGATTTTTTACTGAATTTCATAACAAAATTTTAACACTTTTTTGAAGCATTTGGTTACAATAAATCAAGAATTGCACAGTATCCCACAGATTTTTACACTATCGCGTGTATACATGAAAAATTCTTGAATCATGGGATTGATTATGATACTTTTTCATTGAATTTTATAATAATATTTCAACACTTTTTCAAAGAATTTGAATAAAATAAATCAAGAGTTGTACAGTATTTCACAGATTTTTACATTATCGAGTATATATCCCAAACATTCTTAAATCATGGGATTAATATTTGTGATTTTTCACTGGATTATGTAATAATAATTCAACAATTTTTCAATGAATTTGATTGCTAGAAATCAAGAATTGCACAGCATTCCACAGATTTTTACACTATCGAGGGTATATCCAAAATATTCTTAAATCATGGGATTAATCATAATGATTTTCCACTGAAATTTATGATAATATTCTAACACTTTTTCAAAGAATTTTATTACAATAAGTCAAGACTTGCGCAGTATTCCACAGATTTTTACACTATCGAGGGTACATCCGAAAAATTCTTCAATCATTGGATTAATTATAAGGATTCTTTACTTAATTTTATAATTATCTTTAACACTTTTTCCAAGAAGTTGATCACAATAAATCAGGAATTGCACAGCATTCCACAGATTCTTACATTACGGAGAGTATATCCGAAAAATTCTTGATTTCTGGGATTAATTATGATGATTCTGCACCCAATTTTAGAATTCTCTTCAACACTTTTTCCAAGAATTCGATTACAATAAATCAGGAATTGCGCAGTATTCCACAGATTTTTACATTATCGAGAGTATTTGTGAAAAACACTTAAATCATGGGAATAACTATAATCATTTTTCTCTGAATTTTATAAGAATATTTTTATACTTTTTCAAAGAATTTGATTACAATAAATCAAGACTTGCGCAGTATTCCACAGATTTTTACATTATCGGGAGTATATCCGAGAAATTCTTGATTCATGGGATTAATTATAATGATTCTGCATCCAATGTTAGAATTATCTTTAACACTTTTTCAAAGAATTTGATTACACTGAATAAAGTTTTGTACAGTATTCCACAGATTTTTACACTATCGAGAGTATATCTGAAAAATTCTTAAATCATGGGATTAATTATAATGATTTTTTACTGAATTTCATAACAACATTTTAATACTTTTTTGAAGCATTTTATTATTATTATATCATTAAGCCGTTCCCCTTTCGGGGTATGCGTGAATTGCTCGGTGGTAAAGTAGTGATGTGTGAATGGGTATATAGGTGATGGGTAGATAGGTATATAGGTTTGAGGTATAGATATTTCAGATTGATCTAGAATTCTCGGTTTACTTCTTCAAATAACACGTTCATTCCGCAACACTGCTCCGACCCAGGCTGCTGATCAATCTCTCTAGCGATCACCCCACGTGTTGGAATAGAACTGAAGGGCCTATGACAAAGCCACCGAACGCGTCCTCGGGTTGCGGATAGAGGGTCCCTGTACCAATGGTTTTTACTGAATATGGTTACAATAATTAATTTGGCACTGGCATAAGAAATAATGTGTTTGCGCTTGTCTCCATCCTCTTGTAGAAGTACAGCACACATCCCCTTGGCGCTGGTATCGGTTTGTAGGATAAATGGCAATTTTGAATTTGATCGACTAAGCTTCAGGGGTTTGTCCGCCAGTGTTTTTACATTTGCAAAGGCTTCTTGGGTCATTGGGTTCCATTTACATGGTTTTGTAGTACTTAATAAATCCGTAAGGGGCGTGGCTACCATCGCGAAGTTTGATAGATATTCGCGTATCCAATTACAGGTTCCCAAAAAACTGCGGGGTTCTTTGCGGATTCTAGGGGGTGTTGCTTCTTTGATTGCCTGTATACTCTCAGGGGTAGCTTGGTTTCCATCGGAAGTTACTAAATGGCCGAGGTAATGCAATTTTGTTTTTCCAAAATGGCACTTCTGCAAATTATAAGAGAGTCCGTATATCTCTAAACACTCGAAGACCAACCCAAGGTGGTAAATTTGTTCTTGCTCATTTGCTGAATAGATTATTAAATCGTCGAGATAAGCTATTACGAATTGGCGCCAGTAAGTCCCTAGGACTTCCTTCATAATATTTTGAAACGTACAGGGGGCATCCTTTAATCCAAATGACATGACCCTGAACTGATTTTACCCACCTCCAGGGATGGCAAACGCAGTATATTTTCTTGAAGCTGGGTGTATGGGTATTTGCCAGTATCCACTTTTGAGGTCAATCGTAAAAAATATTTTGGCCTGTCCTAAATCTTTCAACGTTTCATGAATGACAGGGAGGGGTTGTGAGGCGTCAATGGTGAGATCATTCAAACGGTGGTAATCCACGCAAAACCGTTGATTTCCATCCATTTTGGTTTGAATGGAAGGTTGAGAGGAATATGGTGAACTGGTGGGCTTGATGATTCTATCGGCCAACATTTCGGGAATTTGTTCCTCTATAACCCTAATCTTTGATGCCGAAAAGTGTCTTTGTGCATCTCGGAATGGCTGGTTATGTTCAAGGTGATATATAGGCAATCGGAGTGGTGTGCGTGCACAACGTGATGTTCTTTTAACCAGGTTCTACCCAGTATAATTTCTTCGCCTAAATTGTCAGCCACGAAGAAGGACCCTGGATAGGATCTTCGGTTTATTTCTACGTCCAGGTCAATTATTCCTCGAAGTTTCAGCGTAACCCCTTCGGCGGCAAGGTCGGCTTCGGGTGGGCCTGGTCGAATTCTGCGGAGCTGTTGTGGGGTGAGGGCGCGGGTTTTTATGGCATTATAGGATGAGCCGGAATCTGCCCAGGCTTCCATTTCCTTCCCTTCAACGTATGTCCAGAGGTGGGGTAGGTTGTTTCGATTTGTGCGGGTGGCGGTTATTGTGGGTTGGTAGGATTATTGTCGGTTGGTCCTTGGGAGTCCGCAGACCTTCTCCAGTTTTCTGGATTTCCTTCTGTGTCCGCCACCCTTCTCCGGTTTTCTGAAGTTTGATTGGACAATACTGGACAGTCTCGATGATAATGGCGACCAGGACAGTAGTGGCAGCGCGGCACGCGGTCTTACCTGCGGGCAAGTGGCGTGATATTTGCTTGTTCCGCCATTTTAGATTTTTCCTCGTTGCGGTTGCGTCCCTGGTTGCATTCTGCCTCATCAACTTCTGCCTGACTGGCGCGGTCCATTAGGTCCGTAAAGGCCCTTGGGGAGGCTAAACGAATTATGCGTTTTATGGATGGGCGCAATGTTTCTAATACAGTGCTGACTAAGTCGGCCTCTGTACTTTGAGGTAAGAGGCGTTTAGCCAGCAAGTATTTTTTTTGTAAGAAAATCGCGGCGGATTCTTTTTCTCCTTGTTTGGTGGAGTATAAGGAGATTCTGAGGTTGTTTTCGACAGACTGGCTGGCATATTTATGTCGGAAATTCTCAGAGAATGCCTCCCAGGTGAGGTTAAAAGATTTCATGGGTGTCCACCATTTTAATGCATCACCTGATAATGATTCACCGGCAATTCGTGTCCAGTGATTGGTCTCCGAGCCTCTTTGCTCGAAGTAGGCCTCACATTCCTGTAAGAAAGCTTCGGGGTCCTCGTGGTTAAGTCTGGAAAATTCCGGTAGAGGAGGTGCAGGTGCCTTCAATGCGCGGATAATTGTGCGCAGATCTTGGATCGCAATTTCCGGTGGAGAAAATGTGAGAGCGTCCTTGTTGGTTGAGTTAGACGCCGCCATGTTTATTGTGGGATTGAAAGCAGGGTTGGGTTGTTCTGTTGAACTCGTGAATCTGCTTGTGAGGTTAAGTAATGGGCTTGGCGTGGGTAGGAAGGTAGGTATATGTTGGGATGGGAAGTGATTAGGTTGGTTTCTTTTTAGGAGAATGTGGAAACATGTCTCATTATTTTGCTTGCTAGCTCTGTCAGGGTCGCAAGTTTGTGATATCTATCACAGGAAAACTTAGTTTTCAAGCCCCACGAATTGTGCCGCCAATTGATATGCTCCTTACTTTTGGATGGTAATTGTTCGTGAATAGTAAGAAGGATAGTCTTCAGGAATAATGGATTTTTATCTACCAAGAGAGAGCGAAAAGGAGTTAACTCATTAGATAAGAAGAGACAGCAGAGGTAGGGGAATCATAGGAGGGAGTGAGGGAATGTTTTTATATTTGTAAAGGATGGATGCATCGTAGATAGGTGTCGAGGGAGATGGAAGAAGGGTGTGATGTGAATATCCTAGAATAGAAAGAGATAGCGGATGGAAGAGTGATTTGCAGAGTAATAGAGGAGGGAGTGAGAGGATAGATGTCGAGAGATGTGCAAGGAGGGTGTGATGTGTCTATCTCATGAAATGGAAAGAGATAGCGGATGGAAGAGTGATTTGCAGAGTACTAAAGGAGGGAGTGAGAGGATAGATGTCGAGGGATGATAAATAACTAAGAAAAAGTTCCGCGAATCAATATACTTCAGATGCTGCGCCGCGGCGAATCCGTCGCGAAATCCATCAACTTTACGATTTTCTGTTGCGCATTTCACAAGGTAAAAAAAAAAGTTGCATGAATAAAAAAAAAATACAGCATGAAACTACATATTTTCACCAATACTATCCATGTAGAAAATTTTACAAAACTTTGGAAGAAGCCGAGAAAAAATTTTTTGAAACTTGCGTTTTTGGTAATTTTTTGACCTTAAAGCGCTCATAACTCGAACGGATGAAAAAATGTCATTAAGGTTTTTTGTTCGCAATAGCATACTTAATCGATCCCAATTGGTTTTAACCTCGCTTGCCTATAACAATTAGTATTAATATTGACGAAATTTGATACATTTTGAATTTTCCGGAAAACGTTGAAAGATACTTTAAAACTGTTAAAATTTTAAGGACTTTAAGAAGGGCATAGATTCATTATGATTGAAAATAATTGAGTTGCGATTTCGGATTGAATCGGATTGAAGTTGTTGTTCATGCAAGAATTGAGAAGGGTTGAAAAGACTTCTTGGATGAGCCTCGGATTGATCGGATTGGGTGACGAATTGAAAAGGATTAAAGGTGTGTTAGGATTCAAGTTTATGTTGACGCACAGATTAAAAGAACTGAAAGTCGGGTTCGAAATGGTTTCCGATCAACTAGGATTTAGCGCACGGGATTAAGAGCATTGAAAAGATTAAAACTTGCTTGGGATAATTTTTGAATTCATTTAGATTGGGCATCGCATTGAGAAGGAGTGAAAGTTTGTTTCCGATTGGTGTGTGATTCATTCGGCTTGGTTTCGGATGCACACTTATTTATTCGCACTAATGTCGGATTCATTCTGGTTGAATTCAAGAAGTCCGAAAGATTCAAAAGGATTCGAGGCACGCATTGAAAAGTGGATTCGGTATGGGTTCGGATTGAAGTTTGGGCTCAGACATGAATGGAGAAGCATTAATAAGTAATTTAATTTGGGGCTGAAACACGGGTTGAAAAGGGTTGAAGAGGATTGAAAACCTAATTGCGGAGGAATTTCGGATTAATTCGAACTGGTTCGAACTGCAAAAAAAACTTCAAAGATAATTACAAATAATGGTATTTGAACGTGATGCAATCGTTTGAGCATCTATTAACTCTTATCTGGCACACATATCTGGACGTAACATAGCTGGTACACTGGGTTCTAATTGACCCTAGGCATACAAATGCTTGCTACAAAAGGCCAAACGTTTATTTTGACAAGCGAAAATTCTCAAATATTCTCTGACACTCCCTTCAAAAGGCGCTATGAGTCATTTTGTTTAAATTCAATATATACTATGAAAAAAATGTTGAAGATGAGCAAAAAAAAAGTGAAAAAAATTGGAAAATTTTGAAACTTTAAAATTCGAAATTTGAAAAAATAAGCAACATTTAACCCCAGTGTGCCAGCTGAGGGTTAATAATGTATATGCATTCCAAATACATAAATAAATGATTTTTCAATTAACCTTGGTATTTTAGTTTGCCAGTGTGTTGACAGTACTACCCCAGTACTGGCAGTCAGTACTGAGCCAGCTTCGCCACGCTAGTACTTCCAAGCATTGCAAGCCAGTGCTAGCACAGTGTTGGCGCAGTACAGCCTGCCAGTACTGGAACTCTGGTAGGCTATACTGGCGATTACTGTGTCGGTCGTGTATTTCCATCTGGGTGGCGGTATGCATGACAACAATTTGTGCATAAAATATTCAGAAACTATTAGTAGCTACAGGTTTCGGATACAAGAAAAATTCATAGGATATTGATGGATTTTTGTAAGTAATCTGTGAATCTTGAGAAAGGATTGAGGAACTCGACGTGATCATTCAAAAACGGTGCATCACTTTTTTTTCGTCATTAATTGCAAAAATTGTACGAATGATTGGGGAAAAACTCTCAGAGAATTCACAAACTGGCCTGATAAATCTAGGAAATGGGAACTCAGATCGCCCGCACCCACGCCACGCGCGCACAGTGGGCCAATTTGGCAAGAACGGCGTCAAAATTCTGTAACCGCGTCAAATTACGATTAACAATAATGAAACTTGATAGAGCAAAGGTTTTGATATCGCTGAATATAACACTGTCGCAATTTAAAAAATTCAAAATGGCGACGGGCAGTATATGGGACCAAAGTTGAGTAGTTTATTTTTTTGTGAAAAAAATTAACTTTATACCTGCACAGCTTTATGTGAATCCAATGTTTAAAGGTGCAAACATTTCATTTTATGCTTATGATATTGCCGATTAGGAATTTGAAATCAGATTTTCAAAACTCAGAATGGTCGATCCCATATGGTGGACAATAAACTTAAGAATGAATTATTGTTTGTAAAAATCAGTAGAGGAGAGTGGGGTCTGGTGTCGGTGCGGGGCACGGTGTCTATCACAAATAGCGCCCGTATTTTTTTATATTCATATGAGTTTTTCACGTAAAATGATTTTCTCTGTTTAGAAAAATAGTGATTTGATGCAATTTCTCTTTTTAAATTCGCGTCAGAAGAGTAATTACGAAAAAACATTTTTGGCCGAAACCGATGAAAAAGTCTTTGGCTGAAATTAAGCACTTACAGCATATTTTTAAATACTTGAAGCATGAAAAGGTTTAATTTCAATAGGTGAAGTATTTTATTAGACTTCTTGTATCATGATTTCCCGTGTGGAAATTTTGTCATGGCGCTACCTGGGCCAAAATTAGGAAAAACTTGGCCCCAAATTGGAGATTTAGACAGGACCCAACCACAAATGAAACGCCTAACACGGTCAGAGCCCAACTTACCGACCAACTTGGCTTTATTTATTTTTCTAGTCTAAGCCAAATTTTAATTAAAAATTGTTTATTCAAAAGAAAAATTTCAAGTAGCTGAATATTTTAAGAGAAATCTTATTTCTGAACCGGCTTATTCGTCGTCAGCCTCATCTTTCGGTTGCCATCCCAATCTTTGGAGTTCCGCGATTATACATTTCACGCCGTCAAGGCGGACGCGGACTTCTGAATCTCCAGTGTCTTCATAACCGAATTGGACCCGAGAACGTCTGTTCACAATACAAACATTAATAAAGATGAAAATTTAGAGATGAAGTTACCTAGTCCTGTGCAGAATTAGGCTTGTAACTGCCTCGGTCGATCTTCACCAGGAACGTGCCTTGGATCTCAGATGACCATCGATAATTGTTGCTGTCCCTTCTATCCTTCATTGGCAGAACTGTCTATCCTGCCATGGATGTCAAAAGGGGTTGCCGATAATAAGATTAATACATTCTATCCTTATGGGTAGTTTCCTCTATCCTACCCTGGATATCAGAAGGATTAGCGATACTAAATCCAGGAATGTATGTGGGGATCGTTGGTGCGAAGATCTGATGAAGGTGAGACGTTAGTGGATCTTGATAGATCGTTTGCGTGGATGCCAGAAATCTCCCTGGCTTTCGCTCGAGACCGCAGAATTAAGAAATCACACAAAAAAATTAGAACAGTCCCATGCCCTTAAAATTAACATAACCATCGGAACGATAAAACAAATAATAGAACCGAACAATAAAATGAGACACAAATTAAAATATGATAAATAAAGAAAAATATAACCAAAATAGAGGAATGCCGAATTTTCTTGCTCTCCACGTGAACACGGGAACTTTTTATTCATGATACTTTATATGAAATACAATTTGTGAGTTGCAGAAAATCTGCAACGTCACACTTGATCAGCGAAAAATTTTAGTTATGCGATGCTAAACTTCACCAATTTGGCAGCTCATATGTGTTGATTGTGGATTGGAATTAGCGGCAGTTGACGCAGACAACTGTTTTCTACATCTCAATTCCAGAAATTCGGGTAATATTTTCAACTTCCTGAACAGCTGTGCCTAAACGACGAAGTCAGGCTAATTGAAAATATTGCTGTCGGTATTCTTCCGAGGCACGGTGACTGCCGCTCAGTAGACAATGGCCAGAGTCTCCGCACTGTGCTGCCGGGTTCAGACGCAAAGGAACACTTCATTTTCAATACAAAAAAAAAATAATAACAGCAAGAACATTTCCCGGAAAAGCTCTCTGTACAGGCCGACATAATTGCCTTGAGATTATGTGGTAAAAATATTATATAAAACAATGCATCCTTGTAGACGTTTTTGGGATGTTGCTAAACCCCAAGTTGCTTGAAGCACCTTAAAATGCCAAGTCGTCTTCGCTACTCCAAATAAGTGCTATTATAATTCTGCCGATTATTGTTAATATTGTGTTATTGAAATAAAATAAAATATATTTTAATATTTTCCTTACACACGACAAGAGATATTTTTACTGGTACACATTTTATATTTGAGCTATTTTGGATTTATTATTTTACAAAATTACAAACTTTTTCAAAAGAACAATCTTAAAATTCATGTGTCACATATTCCTTGAAAAATATTAGTTTTAGAGAAAAAGTTGTAAACACAATAAAAGTTTTATTTTGAAAAGATCTAAAAACCGATTTAAAAAAATTAAAAAGTTAATTTTTATTAGCTTGTGGTCAAAATCCTTTTTCAGTACTTCATTGAGATGCAAAAGGAGTTCCCAGGCCAAATACCGACAATATTCATGGGTGACCTTTTCGAAAGAATCAAATCAGAAGTCTTTAATATTATACAGAATTTAAAGTTAATAAGGAACCAGCAAAATCATAAAATTTGTAATTTGATGTCGTAATAATTAAGGAATTCTGGGATTCGACATTAAAAACTGTATATGTTTAGAGCAACTTTTTGGATTGAACAATTAAAAATTATGGTATTTAAAAACAAACATGATCAAATCTAAGATTTTATCATTAAAACTTTTTAGAATTGGGCATTCAAAACTGTTTAATTTCAAATTTGAAGCTTTTCTAAATTAAAGATTTTATATGTATAGGTGACTAGAAAACCGAACCTTTCTACTACCTAGCTAGTAGTTCAAAATTTTCTTATGACCAAGTGTTTACCTTGGATACTTTTATAAATCCAACATTTGAATTTGAAAAATTTCAAAACAATATTTTTATCGATACAATCTGAAATCGTTAAATTTTTAACACTTAGATAGCTTTATTCGTGAAGCTTTCCACAATTTATAAAGCTTCAAACATAAGTTATTCTTGTAACGTGTAGGTGTGTGTCTAGGATTGAATGTTAAAATTAGTATTATGGGCATTGAAAACAGTATAATTAAAATTTCTTGAATGTTACAGATTAAACATTTTTAACTCAATGTCACAAAGCTTCAAAATTGTATGTTCTTAAAATTGTGCAATTTTAAATGGGAATAGTAGAAATTTCAATGATTTTTAAAATGGGACTTATTCAAAATTGCATTATTTCATTTAATATAAAATTACATTCAAAGTGACTAGATTGATTTGTCTATTAAAAATTAGAAACATTCCCTGTGGTAACATAAATTTACTTTCATTTCCCAGAACGGAGCCAGCGACCACGCTGTAAACATTGAATCTTGAACAGTAGATCTACTACAGCAAACTCTTGTTTATTTAAAGACGCAATTATTCCAAGGGTTACCTATTACAAGTCCCCCATGCTGGAATATTCCAAATTGGGCAGTTCCGTCACCTCCCACCACGGTCCCTGCACGGTCTCCCCGCGTTAATGGCTAACCAATTAAAAAGAGGCCCGAAGAGCGGGAAGCCCTCGTTGGTTTGAATTGAGTATTTTAGCATGAAGTCATGGGAATGCAAACGAGTTTTTGGAGAAAATATTCTAAACGCAAAAGTAAGTCATAAATGTACGAATAATAATATTTGTCAAGTGGAGAAGATATTTCCTCATTCATGTTGCATTCTTTTGTCGATTGACGACCTCTCAATTTCACGACACAAAATTAAATATCCGAATCGGGTACTCTAACCTCAAATTTCGGATAGTTGATTGTATTTCGTGAAACTGAAAGGTCTTCAACCGATAAAAGGATGAACAATTCCGTTTAGGGTTTTAAAATATATATGTATGAAATTTGAGATAAAAATAATAAACTTTTGGGCATTACAATTTGGGCAAGAAATCAAATTTCGAATCCATGCAAGCTTCAGCTTTTCTGATCACATTTCGCTTATCGATTTCTGACGTTTCCAATTGTCATTATGAATATGCTGTAATTGCAAACTTTTAACTTAAAATTGAGTTCAGTTATTAAGTTATTGAAGTTAAGTTATTCAATTTTAAAACAAAAGCGGTACAAAATTGAATTAAAATTTAAATAAATTCAGAATTTCTTTTACTTAGAATTCATGTACAATTTTCATTTAGTCAAAGAGAATGCTTCTTAATGGATTATAACGTATAAAGTTTATAGCAAGTTAATATATGTGCTAGCGCGAGTGCGACCTGTGCGAGAATTCATCGAGCTGTCAGCGTGAAATCAGATGGAGTCAGACGGAGTCGAGAACAGTCAGTGCGAGTCTTCAAGTCTAGATGGGAGTCGAGAGCAGTCAATTGACAGTCAGAGCGTATTCATTGAAATTAGTGTCATGTCACTATTGGAATCATATTTAGCTTACAAGGAATAAGGAATCGTATGAAATCTCGACAATACACACTCAGCTAGTACTGAGAAGCACTGAATTTTTTTCTACTGTTCTTTTCTTTTTATTAATAACGTAAAATATAAACATTTTTTCGATAAGCCGAGACTTAGCAACAAAAGAGACCCATATGTAGATGAGGTATGCGAAAAATCAGACGAAAATATTCAACCGTGCGGCCGGAAACTGCCAATCCATTTTATAATGCTGATAAATCCCCTTAAAGCTACAGTTCTCCCACAGAGTATATCCCTTAAGGCCATGTGACGAGTGGGTCACGTGTCCGGCTTCCTACCTTACCGACACTGTTTTTATCTGTGAACTTATTTTCACACGGATCGCCACATCGAGTTGAAAATTTAGGATTATAAATAAGAAGCACTTAGAAACGCGGCTCTGGTCCTAAATTTTTATAATTATGAACAAAGTTTTTTTGTGAATAATTTTTTTGTCTTTTTTCATAATTATAAAAATTTAGGACCAGAGTCGGTAAGGTAGGAAGCCGGTCACGTGACCCACTCGTCACATGGCCTTAAAGATCGCATTTGCAGGCTCACTTTTCGCTCGCTCGGGATTCACTCTCAGTCCCTGGTAGTCAGAACGAGTGCTCTCATCGCGGGCACCTCAGGCTATTGCGCATTCGATGCACAAGGAGCTTCATTGGCTGCCGTTCGCGCGCTTATTTGAAATGTTAAAAAATACAATTTTTTATATTTATTCTAAATAAAATTATTAATAAAATTTGCATATCCATTTCAATTAGTATATACAATTTCAAAAGCATAAATTAGTAAAAATAATTTGAAATATAAAAAAAGATTACAGTACATAACATGATATTTTTTATTTGCTGAATACTCATTTTATTTTTTAACCTAATGCTCAGAATATATTAAAAATCATCCACGTACCATTTGAACATGTTAAAATATAATTATTTTTAATTATTAATAATAAATTTACAAAATTGTATTTTTTAACATTTCAAATAAGCGTGCGAACGGCAGCTAATCAAGTCGAATGAGCAGTAGTGCAAGGTGCCCGCGTTGGGAGCACGGGACAGAACCCAGAGGCCGCCGAGAGGAAACAACTCCGTCACCCTCTTCTGAGGACGAACCAAAACTTCGACTCTCTGTAAAAATCTTGGTAAGATGAAGATCACGAATAAAATTCAACCGAAATAAAATTCTTTCTTGTCATTCAAATTATCCCCCCTCTTTCCTCCGCTAAAAGGGCTAGCTGGCATACCAGCCTGCCCGTTTCCGCTGAGACAGCCGGCATACCAGCCGAATCGAATACTAACTTCACCCCTTTCCCACCAACTAATAAACTAGATCTCCGCTAACCAAGTTCTTTTCTGGAGAAAAATAAATCAAAATCACCCGCTCAACTTTCTATCTCTTTCTATCTTATGAGGTAGACACATCACTCCTCCTTTCCCCCTCCATCGACATCTATCCTCTCACTCCCTCCTCTTGTACTCTCCAGATGACTCTTTCAACTTGCTATCTCTTCCTATCTTATGAGATAGACACATAATTCCCCCTATCCCCCTCCCTCGACATTTATCCTCTCTCTCCCTTCTCTGGTACTCTCTAGATCACTCATCATTACGCTATCTCTTTCTATCTTGTGGGATAGACACATCACACCCTCCTTCTATCTCCCTCGACATGTATCCACCATACATCCCTCCTATACAAACATGGAAACATACCCTCTCACTTCCTCCTATGGTCCTCCTACCTCTCCTGTCTCTTATTATCTAATGAGATAACTCCTTCTCGCTCTATCTTAGTAGATAGAAATCCATTATCCCTGAAGACTATCCTTCTTACTATTAATCAACAAATACCACTCAAAAGTAAGAAGCATATCAAACCTTTTAAAAATAAACTTTTAACAATATAGTTCAACTTTCAACCAAGTAGTTTAAATTCTCAACCATTAAGATAAATTTTTGAACCAAATAGGTCAATTTTCAACCAATACTATGAATTTTAAACCAAGCAAGTGAATTTTCTACTAAAAAAGATGAAATTTTTATCAAAAGAAATGAATTTTCAAATTAAAAAGACGAATTTTCTACAAGACCATTAAATTTTCGATAAAAAAGTTAATTTTCAACCAAATAGTATGATTTTATACCAAATTGTATTTTTTCGGCAAAAAAGAAGAATTTTCTACAAAACAATTGAATTTTTAAAACGATAATATGAATTTTCACCCAAAAAGTACATTCACAACTAAATGGTTGCATATTCAAGTGAATTGATGGATATTTCAAACCAAAAAAGGGATATTTCGAAGCAAAAAAAAAATAATATTGTTAACATAATTTTTATAAACAAATTAACTTAACAAATAGTCTAAACTATGAATTCTTCGTTTGTAAAGTAATCTATCTGTGAGTGATCTGAGAGAGTGGGTTCATCTGAGACTCTCCACCTCTTGATGTTATCTCTAAAACTACTGGTGCAGAGAGTGATATCAATGACTTCCTCCCTGACCGAGTTACGGAACGTCGAGGTGTTCCTCGTGTTAAGAATATCTAGATCAGTGGTGATTAGGTATTCCAGTAGGTATTCCATTAGGTTGATTTGGTGATGGTGAGCTGTGAGATGGGCAGACAGATTTCACTAATCAAACAGCTGGTCAGCAAAAACATCTGCGACAAGCAATAAATAGTGGAACATCAACCGTGCCTACTGAGGATGCTTCGGCTAGCGTTATCAATTTTCAGCCAACCACCTCAATAAAAAGACCATGGGAGAGCACCAAGTGGGATACCACAATGAAAGTGGAATTGGTGCGTCTCTATCATGAAAGTGCAAAGTATGAAACCAAAAGCAAAAAGGGATACAATTTCAGGACAAACTTTTCTGTAGGTTGATTTGGCGTGGAAATACGTCGACAATGAAAGTTAAAGGAAGCTGCTTCACACGACATATGAACGAATATGTTATTCATCTTTATTTTTTGGCAGAGAAAAGTGGGCAAAGTGTGAGGAGAGAACATCATTGACTCCTCTTACTTAAGTACCCAGAGCTAGCCAAAAGAATAAATCAGCAGAATCTAGCAGACCAAAAACGCTCAATATCTGTACACAGATTGCTTACGGCTGTTAAAATAACTGGCATCAAAATGGAAGTGGAACAGTAGCTTCCTATTGATGAACTTACTTTGAATGATGTATACAACGAAAACTTGATTGTAGCTGAAGGCATAGGTGCTAGGGACAATGTTAATAGGGTACTAGCAGCAGCTCAGAATTCGGTTTTATTAAACACCTGTCGTATTGTAAGAAACTTCCTAGACCATCAGAAAGCAAGTGACTGAAAACCTGTGGAGTGGCTGACGGTAGCTCTAAGAAATCATCCAGAGGCGACTGTTGTCTCCTTCAACGCTCGCGGCCGCTGTATATAAATAACAGCAGTAAAATACGAACTCCAAACTAGATCAGGCTTCTAATCTTTTACTTACAACATCATCGAAAAAGATCGCAAACATCGTATTAAATTAATTTATAACATTCTCATCTCGTCAGGCACTTGACTTACTTCGCGCTTGATGATAAAAAACCGGGTTCACCCGAGAACAAGTTTGTCAAAAAAATAATCTGTATGATACGGATTCGTGTTTGATTTGGACGTGGAATAATAAGACCGAAACAACATACAAAATTTGTAATTATTATATTATTAAAAGAATTAATAATGGGAGAGCAGAGTGTGCACCCTTCGAGTCCATCCTAAACTTGTGGAATAAGTTGAAATAAGTAAGGTTTTGTCTTATACAATATGTGTTACATCCCAACGTTCTTTCTTATAATTTTTATTGTAATTATTATACCAGTTATACCAGTAACGTTTAGATCCGACTTCGGATCGCAAACAAGATTGTATTTTAGTTTGACATTTCATTCAATTGATTGGTCTATCAATCTATTGATTTAATTTAACCATTAGATATTACAGTAGAGTCTTGGGTAACTGGTATCATGAATTTTCGTAATCTTAATAGCTGGTCCTAACTAGGTTGGCCGCAAGACGAACGTGGCCTGGCAGGAGAATCAGGCCTGAAAGGAGAATGAGGCCAGGCATGCGAATCAGGCTTAACAGGAAACTAAAGGCACACAATATACAGTAGAAGTCCGATAAGTTTCTTATTTCGGAGCTGTAGGGGCGGAAAATTCCAGGAATCGCAGACTTATCGGATCACGATATTAGGTGCGTGCATGCGTAAGAATGATGAGCAAATCGTAAGCAAAATAGCACACGTATTGATAGAACCCCAATTAGTGTGCGTCCCGTGCGAGTGATGACGTTTTAAGGGGAGTGTACACTTATCTACGGCAATTTATCGGGCTTGAACTGTATTCCAAAGCTGCTAGCTATCTTTACATATATGGGTGTTCGCATGAAAAGAGCATGATATTCGCGTTTTTCTAAGTCAGGGTTAAAATGATTATTTTTCGGTTTCAGTGGGGGATGATACTAGGACCTATACTGAATATATTGGCACTATACTCAATGAGTATTAATCATGTCCCAAAGTGGGTTTATTTCATGTTAAAAGAAAAAGTATAACACGTGCGCTTATGGCACTGGCCCGCGGTAGATACATTTTTCTCGAAAAGCGGTGTTTACGAAGTTCCAACTCCAAAAATGCCGTGAATTTATCCTTTTCATGTGGACGCCCACATGTATAAATTATTTATCAACTGAGTTGCTTTTTAAGTAAGTATAGGTCATGCCGCAGATTAACATTTTTTTAAAGTACTGATGTAGGTATCATGAGCCCCTTGTAGTAACATTACAAGGCAAGATTGAGATTCAATTAGTCGGCTGCTGTTTCAAATGTTGCAAAATTATAAAAGACTGTGGAAAACACTTTCGAAAGCCCTCATAAAAAATTGTAATCACGTATTTAGAAAGCGAGTTACAGGAATTCGAAAGTACCCCGACAGAGGTTGGGGTTTAAATTCACCCCCACTCCCCCAATTATTTGGTGAAATGTGATATCCTATCTATAAATTTTTCGATTATGTATTGTTGGGTAGCAAACATATTCCCAGAATATGTAAGAATCAAATTAAAATTCACATAATAACTTGACATACATATGCATATATATATATATATATATATAAGATATATCGGAGACGCTCATTCCGCAGTGGCTGGTATTAGGACGCACTATACTCCTACAGAAAAAAGGCGACTTGTCCAACCCAGAGAATGACAGGCCAATAACTTGTTCGAACACGCTGTATAAGATCTTTACAGCTGTCCTAAACAACAGGATTGTTTGGCGAATTGAGCCTGTATGGTATCAAGACCTTAGAAGAGAGCTGCAACGACTGTACCCAAAATATTCGGTACGAGTAATTGTCCTTGTGATAGGTTCATTGCAAGTAAGAATATTGCATTTTTGCAGGATAGATGCATTTTCAAGTGAAAAACATCAATTTGCACCAGATAATGGAACAGTTATTAGTTCATAGTTCAATTTTCGACCTTTTATGTAGTCTGTAAGAATATAAAACTCATTAAGTAATTTATGAATTAAATATTTTTAGATTCTCCAAGAGAATCCGTGTGACCGGCGAAGAGCCGAATGCTTCATCAGAAGTACAACGTAAACATAGGGATGTTCAGGAAGTGCACATCAGTGGTGAGACTCTTAAACTTTTTCAAAACAATATTTAGTTGATTGTACATGGCATAAAAATATATCTGCCTCAATTGTCATGTATATTCATATGATTTCAATAACTTTGAAAAAGATTTTAATTTGAATAATTATGAAATCAATGTAAATGTCTACAATTCATGTAACGTTTTATTTCCTGTTAAAGAAATAAGTCTCGGACGAGAGGAAGAAGTTATTTCTACATGGACTCCCACATCTTTTCCCAATGTCTTGTCAACTACGCCATCTACTGTTCTTTCAGTGTCACGCTTCGATGGACGTACACCGAACCTTCAACTAAAGGGCAAACATTTGTTACCACTTTTTTCTTCTAGCAGTCCCAGTAGGAGTAAAATTCAGGATGTGAAAATACATGTGCTAAAGTTTATAATACTGCTTGAGAAAAAGTGTGTGAACAAATTAACTCTAATGCAATCTATTTTGTGCAATAGAAAATTATTTGATACCTTCAATCGTTTTTGTATTATTATTCCCTTTTTCTTAGGATAATAAATAGAAAATAGTGAGCCCATGTTACATTGAAGAATGCTTTGACACTCAAATTTCGTGGTTATGACAGAATTGTTCTTGCAACCGAGACAGAGATGGCACTGAAAATAGTGTACGCGAAAATACATTGGGCTCTGATGGCTGCTTCCACTCTATAGAATACTCTCTGCACACAGCCTTATGACAGTGTACGATCAAATTGGCGCGAAAATTTAAATCATTTAAATTTTCCAGAAGCCATTTCTACAAAAGTATTTTATTCCTCAAAATTTCGGTTCCATCCACAATATGAGTAGAAACATTCCTCGTCCGGTCTTCGACTTGACGAACCCATCGGTGCATAAGTCAAGGTCCAGTTGTAGTTTAACGTTTTTGGAATTATATAAAAATCTTTCTTAAATTTTTATGAGAATTTTAGTATTATTGCAAATAAATCTAATTATTAAATTGAGGAAGGATAAATTCAATGCCCTATTAAGTGAACTGCCTCTTCACATTCAATTAAGGCACGTTCTTTTCGCCCTCATTTCTGCGTATTAAACTTACCTGAAAAATAAGGCCTGGAATAAACAACATTCCACCAGAACACGTGCAAATAAATAAAATGTAGCCGCGCATTTGATTATGAAATTTCTTAAACTACAGTCTCAATTCACTTTAAAAATACCAACTCTCTCTCTAACTAACCTAGTAAACTATCTATTATTTAATAAATAAATTTCCATCATTCAGTCTTAGTATCGAGTCAGATTGAATATTCACTTTTAAATGTTTCGCGCTTATCCGCACCTCCAAGAGGTGCTGCCCCTTACGGCAAATCATGAAGTCAACAACCGTTCACAGATTGTTACACTTCCACCCGTAAAAAAAAGTCGCGTCATGAAGCGGCTTTTACTATTATAGCTAATATTTAATTAGATGACAATTAAAATGTACGATAAAATTGTCAGGTCTACTGCGACCTTCGTAAATCCCAACTCACACTTGAACCTTCGGGTCTGTGTAACAGCATGCGCTGTTTTAGAACTAGAATGACAGGGCGCTAGAACCCTATGACTCAATACTTACTGGCTAGTAATTTTTAGAGCGGTAGATTTGAAAATAATTCAAATAAAACAGAATATTCAGTAAACTGATTTATTGAAATAAACTCTATAATTAGACAGAATAATTATTGATAATTATTGACAATGAGAAATTACATGACAACTCCTCTCTCTACCTCAAATAAATATCTCCTAATAGATAGAGGTAAAGAATTAAAAGTTAACTATTGAAATAGCTATGTATTCTCGGATAGACCAATATATATATATAAGTATATAGATATATAGATCGAAGTCAAGTTTGACACGCGCGATCTCCGACTGCCGTTTGCTTGATCTCGACCGCGAGCATAGATAAATTATTACTCATGTAAAGGGCTGAAGCGACAAGGTGTCGTTCAGACGCCGTAAATTGCATTTTATAACACGATTTGACAGAAAAATGTCAATCGACAAGAATCGTAACAATGCATTTCCGAGAATTAGAATCTCATTTTTTTAGCTTGAAATGCAGAATTGAAATGCAAAACCGAGATTATAAATATATGTGCAGCGCATCGAAAATGTCAGATTATTTTGTATCTCGCCCCGGTAATTCGGTACGGTTCACCGTGGTCGACTTCTGTCGAATTAATACCTATGTGAAGTGTAAATAAAAACAATTTAATTAAAAATTGTTTGATTAAATTAAACTATTAAATTGTCAAACTCGGATGACATTTTTGTGAACTTGTTTAGATTTTTAAACTAGAATCAAATAAAAACAGTTGATTTGTTCTCTAATTTATTTTGTGCCGTGTTATCATTATTTTTAACCTTGACCAGTTCGCGCGGTTAGTGATTTTTATCACTCTACGTCAGCAACGAATCCAGTGGATGTTCTAAATTATCGGTCTTCAAATCGACAATAGCGCTGGAGACGTGTTACGTCCTGCCTGTTGGATCTGGCAGAAATGATTATCAACCCAGCGATGATTGGCTGGCATCCTTCTGTCCGTCGGCTGGCTTACGTCGATTTAAAAACCGACTACCGCGAAACTGGCAAACGTATTTAAACGGGAAAATAGGGAGAATAAATAAGGTTTATTCACAATTGTTCGTATTTTCTAAAAATAATATAAACTTTATTCACTAAACACAATAATCCAATTAAAGCACAAAACAATATTATTGATAAGTATCATATAATGTAGTATCAAGTGACATTCAAAAAGACTGAATAGATTTTTTTACTAAAAAATGTCATTTCTCTCTCTCTCAAGAAAAAAATCATTTTTACTAAAAACTTACAAAACGCGCGAATTATGAAATACGGGAAATCTCCTGGTGTGATATTTTTCTCCCGGCTTTCTCCCGGTTCTCCCGGGTGAGTGGCCACCCTGATAGCGCTTCTTTCCGGCATTTAGCAGGGCTCATTCGAAATCTTTCCAGCTTGATGAAAAATTTGTAGTTGTAAGAACAATAAATCTGGAGAAAATCACTGTTTCCGATATCTAGATTTGGAAGGTCAACTTTCAGCCGTTCCTAAAGTCGCATTGTATATTTTCCTGTAAATAGAGTTCGCATAATTTGGACTTTAATGAGCTATGCTAAAGTCGATACGAGAAACGTCGTTGAACAGGTAGAAAGATTTCGAATGAGCCCTGCTAAATGCGAATTCAGTTCGATATTTTTTACTGAGATAGAGCTACTTTTTCCCAAATGTCAGGACTTTCTGTCCCGATATTAGTAGAGAGAGAAAAAACGTTATCGTCCGCACTCTTGTTTTTTGGTATGCCTCCGGTGGCCCTCAAGGCTCGCGGCCCTCCGGGAAATCTCCCAAATTCCAGGTGGCCAGTCCGAGCCTGCAGCTATTAATTTATTTTTCACTGAATTTCTTTGAAAATGATTCATTAACCTTTTTTAATATATTTTTTAATTACAGATAATTTTACTTTTATGACAAACCCTATTTTTCTACTATTCCAAGTACACGACTATATAAAATGTAAACTAACCTGCATTCTACATACCGGTCAACAAGTCCTTGCTTTTTCCCTTCGTTATATTTTTTTCTGCACTTCAACCACCTTATTTTCAACTCTCAAATAGCGTTTTCGTCCACCTTTATATGCTGTAATTCAGCACCTGCCACATCTTTTTCATTCAATTTTATATTAAAATTTGGTACCACAGTGTACATTTTAACGAAAATATGTCCGAAACCTTTAAATGCCCGCTCAGTATCATGTCGGCACCTAAGCTTCCGCTCTTAAATGCAAAGGTCTATAGAAATGGATTGGCTACTCCGTGGGTGAAACGCGAATGATAATTAGAAAGAGAAGGAAGAAAGTTGTTGGTTGTCTGTCTCTTTCTGGTCAATGGTGATTGTCTATATGCTGATGTTCTAGACGAATCACCTTCGACCAGAGAGAGACACTGTCCCACCACTCTCTTCTTTCTCTTTTGAATGGTCATACGTGTTTCACCCACGGAGTAGCCAGTACATTTCAATTTTTCGATGGAAGGGGCCGTCCCATGTGGGCAGAAAACGTCGGCGTACAGCAGAAACTAGGGTTCCGGAACCGAAAGGGGGCGTCGATTCTTGATTCCGGGATCCCTAGCAGAAACTCATGAGAGTGAAAGAGACAAATAGATCTGTCGATCTCTGTCACTCTTATAAGTTTCTGCTTTACGCCGACGTTTTCTGTCCACATGGGACTGCACCTTCATGCCCGCGTTATATAAAATATTTTTTATTCAAAATGTGGCATATTACTTTGTTAAATGATAACAAAATTATGTATCACGAAATATTTGAATTAACCAAACGATTTGAATCGTGTTTAGGGTAGTGTCTCTCGGTTGTCATGATAACCAATATGGAGGTTGTCGTACGAGTCCCATCTTGAACCTATTTTGTACGCCCAAGTGGCCAGACCATAGGTTGACGGATCATGATTTAATTACAAATTTTTGTGTTGTGTCAGAAGCAATTTGATGATTGTAATAACCTGATAAACAATTATACTAAGTAACTAGAAAAAGAATTCTTTCTACATAGCCGAAATTAGTTTTCAAAATGTGTGCAAAAATGGCTTTTCAACACCAAGCTGGGACGGCTATGGAATGTTTAAGTGTATGTATAAATTTTTATGATTTTGATATACTAATAATAAAAATAAAAATACGAGGTGAATGTTTCACCGGCTATATTTTTCATCCGACTGTTGAAATACTATACAATTGTGTCAGTATTTCATAGATAGAAAAATAATAGTTTTCAAGTGTAGCTGTCACTAGGGTAAACAGGGGTATTACCGTCACGTTGCGAAAAAGTTTTTAGAAAACAAAGAGTATTAATTTATGTGTTTACTATCTGATAACGAAGATGACTAATTGCGAAATGTCAGACCTGTTCCGTTTTGAAACAGTACCCATTAACATAATTATTCTTTGCCAAACTCATGTTATATTTATTTAAAAAAATAATTTATTCAAATTCAGTGAACGACACCCCAAATGTAGTTAGCGAGATCTGTTTTTATTTTTGATCTAAAAAAATGTCGAAAGTTATTCGCACAATCTTTTATCTAATTTAGTTACTTTAGACGAAAGACAACATAATTTTTTATAATTTTGGATGTTTTTACAAGAAAAAAAAGGAAGTTTTCGTCGAAAAGCGATACCTTCGATATTGTGTTTTTGTTCATTTGTTCATTTCACGACTTTGTGAAATTCATTCTGAGTCGTCGGTGATAGATTTTTGAGGTTCAAAACTCCGAAAATAATTAAATAGATACTGAACATTTAAAACTTATAGAAAACGATTTCCTGGGAGCGAAGAAAACAAACAGGACTTTCAAATTAGCGACATTACTAATTGTTAGTGTCAGCATGGTCTTCTGTAGGTGGCAGAAAAAGTATTATTTAATGTATATTAATTAACTAATTTCGTACTGAACAAATATTGAAATACAACTTACTATTCTTACCTATTCATTCAAGTAGATAGACAGATTGGCTGTTATGAAAGTTCGCAAAAAATGTAAAAAGAAAATAATCTTAAAGAAAAAAAATTCTAGTTACCGTTCATATTTTTTCACGCGTTAAGGGCAGGGACTGAGAGTAAAAGGTTTTGATCAGTTTGGGTTTTGATCCCTGAGCCGACGCAAAATGAATCGTTAGGTTGCCTCAATTTCTCTGCACTATCGAATGCTAGTAATGTAGAGTATAAGGAAATTAAAACGATATTTAAAATTTTGACTCAGGACACATTAAGAAATGCTTACAGAATCTGATTACACTATTTAGGATCTGATGAGGGAGACCAGATGTGTTTCCGAAACGTAATCGATTCGATTATTCTGTTTTAAATAAATTTCAACTGTTAGTCTGGAAGATGTCGTATTTATTAGGTTATCTCACCTATAAATTATAAATTTTCCCAGACGTGAAAAGAAAATTTATTCTTCTTATAAATTGAAGTATAAAGCGATAATTTATGTATTAGAAACAATTTGTACTAAAAAAAAAACCCGCAAAAAATAATAATTAGCGCCAAAAACTCGCAAACCCCATAATTCCACTAATGAGGTTTTTTGGGACCCTATAAAACAGATTTATGGGGCCGAAATTCAAAAAGGAATTTTTCATTCACCAAAAATCGAACTTTTGAGAACGGCAAAAGAACCCAACGCTAGAGAACGACTCAGGCTCTATGGCTTAATGCTTAATGTCTCTGTTTAATATTTGAAAGTACATTTTTTAAACCAACTCAAATCTTCAAAAAAACAAATTGAGCAACAAAATTGCACATGAAGGCTTCAACAGAATTAAGTTAATCAAAAATTGTTTTTCAACAAACAAATACTCAAGAAACTCAATCCATGCAAAATCATTGCACAAAAAGAGTTAAAATAAGAGAAATATGTTTACAAAAAATGAGAGAGAGGTGGTTTTGGATATCTCTTTCTTTTTCCCCCTCTTATTTCAATTGTCATATATATGTCTCTAATGAGCCGTTTCGCGATGTTTTTTGTAAACATATTTCTCTTATTTTAACTCTTTTTCTGCAATGATTTTTCATAAATTGAATTTCTTGAGTATTTGTTTGAAAAAAAAAAACAGTTTTTTGATGAACTTAATTCTGTTTAAGCCTTCTTGTGCAATTTTGTTGCTCAATTTGGGTTTTTAAAGGTTTGAGTTGGTTTAAAAGAATTTACTTTCAAAAAGGAAGTTTTGATTCTTATTCTATGGCTCATTTTGAACACAAATGTTAAAGGTCAACTCGATGCAGGTAATATTGACGATTCTGAATTAAATTTACAAAAGCGACTTTTTTTCTCATGGGGTTTCGGCACCTATGAGTATAATTTTGTTTTAAACAAAAAAAAACTTATTTATTTTGTTATTAATTCAAACAAATTTGAGAAGGGGGTGGGGGGATATGCCTGAAAATTCCAATAACAAAAATTTGGAGGACTCAACTGTACAGGTCTCAAAAGTCGAACTTTCAGACGAGGGGTTGTGAAAAAGAGTTTTTCTACGAAAATAAAATATTTTTTTTGTTATTATTCATCAAATTTATTTATGTTAACAGTAATTGTTTTTATTGATAAATTTCAAGAATCAGAGATAATTATTAGGGTGATTATTAGAGTATAATTAATTTAAAATCGATAGATATGCAACTTGGATACCCACGCCCGAAAAAAATATATAAAATTTATTGTTTCAAGAGTTTTACCATTTTTCTTCAGTTTACATTGTTTTACATTCCTCGAAGTCAAAAAATTCTTTCTAATTTTTTGCGAACATTAATAAATCATTTTCTAAGAGATAATTCCCATTGAATTGACCCATTTTTTCGAGAAAAAAATCTAAATACCTGTACGAATAGAAGAATAATTTTTTCGATTTGCTGTGTTCTCAATTTCCATTCCTGAGTCTTGGCGATTTTTTCCTAGTGCATTTTTCTCGTTGTGAAGTTTTTAAGTACCCGAAAAAATTCTTCTATTTACACACGTGTTATTAATTTTTTTTCGATAAAAAGTGTGAATTAGATAGGAATCATCCATTAGAAAATGATTTTAAGAATCCGAAAAAAATGGAAAGACCTCTGTACCTCCAGGAATGTAAAAAAAAAAATATTTAAAGAATAAAATGTGTAGTGACGATATCGAAATCCACAATTTTTTACTTTCTTTCCACCCTAATAACTATAAGCACATTCTATATTAAATGAGCTTAGAAATAATACTTCTTAATTTTGTATTCATTTTCAAAAATTACTGATAGACCCCTGTCAATTTATCGTATTACCAAAGAAAAAAATGTGTACCATCAAGCATCTAATTTAAATATTTGGTGAGTTTAATGATTATTTATAACTAATCATTTTATCATCGAATCAATTACTTATGTTCTGCAAGTGTAGGGGAGAAGTGGATAATACGGCGCAGGTGGAAATTCGGTGCGATTGATTTTACAAAAATTAAGTTAAGCTCAGAATATACATTAAGATGACAAAATAATGTTTATTAGGATAATTGTTTATTTTTAAGGCGAAAAGTATGTGATTTTTAACTCACCTTAATGTAATTTTATATAATCGTCCATCGAACAATGGACCGAGTTACACCGGCGAGCCTGCAGTAGGCCGGCTTACTATAAGCCAGTGGTCGGCAAACTTTTTGCTCGCTTTTCAGGTCAGGGCAGGGTTGGGCCAAGAAATTTTTTTCGCCTGCCGGGCTTTGTTCGTCAACGCTATGGTTCTCCTGCGTATGGTTCGGTTGTATTAGCTTTTCTCGACCGGGGTTCATTGTGAGACGGAGTACACAATGGGAATAAAAAGTTAGCAATCAATTTTTTTAAATTCTTATATTAGCGATTTAAAAGTTTTAAATTCGGAACCTGTGACTTTTTTGCGACTACACTCATCTAAAGTTGTTCTGGGGAAGTTAAAAGTCAATGTTTTGAAATACTAAAAATGTTATTAACGATTACTTTTGAACAAACTTAAAAAATTGACTAATATTATCAATAAATCAAATTTATTAAAGTGCGCTATTTTTCTGTTCATTTTTTCAGACCAATATTTGAAAGTAAGAGAACCCCTTTCTTCGCTCTCTCTCGTGAGACACAACCATGCTGGTAAATTTCATACATAATAAAATCAAATTATTATATATAATATTTTCCTCTGATCTCTCTGTAGCTCAGTGGTTAGAGCACCTGACCGGAAATCAGTTAACCTGGTGTTCGAATCCCAGCGAAGTAAAAGGAGAAGATCTTTTTTCTGAATAAAAATTTGATTAAAAATTTTTATTCTTCATCTTGTCTGAAATTACGTTAAAATATTTTCTGTATAGGACAATATAACTTTGGTCGATATTGTAGATTTCCATTTTATGAGTGGATTTCTCTTCTCGATTCGTCACCTTCTCCGATGATAATACAGATTTCTGTTTCAATTGTTTTGTTGAAAATACGTCCTTTTGGATAGAATATTCATAGTGAACTATAAATGGTTAAAAATTCAACTATTTCGTAAAAAATTTAATAATTTTGTTAAAAATTCAATTATTTTTTTAAAGCATTCTCTGCAGTTGAAAATTTTATTCATTATAGGACAACTAATAAGATGTAAGTATTTATTTTTTATACAGATTGAAAGCGAAAAATTTCATGAATTGTATGCTGTTTCACAATGTCATGATGAATTTGTATGCGTACCTCAGAACTGTAAAATATCTTTCTTTAAATGATTCTTTTTTTTATTCGTAAGAATAGAACGCTAAAATGATTTTTTTAAAAGAACTGTGAAGCATCTCATCACACAGCCTTATCTATTATTTAAAATAGAATGGAAAGACGGTTACTGTTTATTTTAGATCTTAGAAGTTTTCATACATATCTGCCAGATTTATTACCCACAGAACCTACAGACTGATTTTAATTCACAACTTGTTTACCATTCAAAAAACATACTTGAGGAAATACGAGAAATTTTTTTGTGCAATAAAAAAGGCCACAAATTTAAATCACACCAAGAGATATAAATTATAGTGTCTGTGGAAAAATTCAAAGGTTTATTATTACTCCGTGATCGAGTATCATATTTTATATCAGAAAATTAACATTACCCTGATTCCGTTTTTTATTTAAAAACAACGAAGATTAAGAAATTTAGAAATACCGAAAATTTTTTAGAAATCAACCTGATAGAATTGCAATTAAGGTTTTGTGCATTTGTCAGAACCTTAATAATAAAGAAGAATATAGTAAATATCATACATAAACTGAAGAGTAAAATCAACAACGAGTAATTTTCAGACAGCAATTTTTGTATTCTTGATTATTAGATAATTTGCGCATTGAAATTTTTCTTCGATTTTAGATTTTGCCGCGACTCAATACTGTGGAAAATCATACATAATTATAAAACGATTTACTACAAATATTTTTCTTTTTTCATAATTTTACGGTATTCAATAAAACCTTAGAGGACATCCACCAGCTACGTCACCAATTGTTTTCGCGTTTCTAATGACTTATTCTATAGTGAGTAGAATTTTCGATCACAAGAAAGACTATAAAAAAATGGTTAAATTTTCAACCAAATAATTAAATTTTTAACAAATCAGTTGAATTTTCAGAAACAAGCATAGTTCAGTTCTCAAACAAAAAGAAGAATTCTCAACGAAATTTCATATTTATCTCATGTATTTCATGTATGAATGTATGAATTTTTAATCCAAAAGTACGGATTTGCAACGAAACAATTAAATTTTTGAGTAAAGACGATGACTTAACAAAATAGTAGAATTTTGAACCTACAAAGATGAATTTTTACCAAGAATGTCATTTTTAATCAAGAGGGATCAATTTTCAACCAAATGATTGAATTTTCAACTAAACAATGTAAGTGTTTACCCAAAAATGAAACAGTTATATTTTCATTAAAAAAAATTATTTTCAACAAAAAAAGAGGAATTTGCAAATGGTTCAAACAGAAAAACACCAATTTTGAAGAAAATAGTTGAATCCTCAACCAAAATGACGATCTTTCAAAAATAAGATTAATTTTCAGCTCAAAAGGACGAATTTTCAACAAAATACATGAATTTTCCAAAAACATTTGAATTTTCCACCCGGCACCATGAATTTTCAACAAAAAAATGCATTTTGTACCAAGTAGTTGATTTTTCAAATAAATAGTTTTATTTTGAACAAATAGTTAAATTTTCTACCAAAATAGTTTAATTTCCAGCCAAATAGCTGAATTAAAAAAATAATCATAATTTTCAAACCAAAAAAGGAACAGCCACATTTTTAATAAGGAAGGAAATTTTATCCAGTTAAATGAAATAAAAGAAAACAACTAATTATCAACAAAATAGTTGAAACCCCAGTCAATACGAGCAATTTTTAAAAAAGAAGATTAATTTTCTAGCCAAAAAGACGAATTTTCAGCCAAATAAATGAATTTTCCACAACATTTTTGAATTTTCCACCCAACAGCAAACAGTTGAATTATAAACCAAATAGTTAAATCAAATAATAGGTTTCAACCAAGAATGGAATAGTTACATTTTCAGTTTAAAAAACGAATTTTTGACAAAAAAAAAACGAAGTTTCTACTCGTTAAACTGAACCTAAAGAGAAGAATTTTTAATAAAATAGTTTTATCTGCAGCCAATAGGAGGAATTTTCAAAAAATAAAATGAATTTTTGACAAAACAGTTAAATTTGCTACCCTGTACCATGGATTTTCAACTAAAAGGACATTTTGTTCTAAGATATTAATTTAACAAAAAACAGTTTAATTTTTAACAAAATAGTTGAATTCTCAAATAGAAAAGATAAGTTTTCAACTAAAAAGAGTTATTCTACAACAAAAAATTGAATACTTTTATTTTCAATTAATATCGGTTGGTTGAACCCAAAACCAAACTCCGTTCTTACACTGTTGTCGATAGAATCCAAATAATCCAATTTTTTAGTCGTTCCAGTCTAATAAAATAACTCATTTTAATTATGGTGTCAAAATTTAATTGTGATCAACGCTTCGGCTCGGCTTTGGGCCATTCTCAAGATCTAAACAAATAATTATATAAAATGTAACAAAATGAACAAAGTTATATGAACAAAGTCGAAACAAACGAAATTTATAAATATATAAGGTTTGGTAACAAATAAAAACATCAGCGACCAAAAAAACTAGGGCATACCCATTTTTATCAAAATCGATTGAGTTTTGTGGCAGTTATTCCAAGTGCGCATATGTGCGTCATTACCAGTTTTGTCACTGATTTTTTCTGCGCATATATGCGTCATTACCAGTTAACTGGTTGAACCCCTTTAATGTATAAATTCACACAAACAAGAGAAAAAAATCATTGAAAAAAAATACCCGATAATAAAACGTCATACAATTTTAGTGACTTTTCACTGATTACCAGTGGATTTTCACTGGTCCAAGCTACTTTATTGGTTGGCAAACTTATTTTTTTCGTCGAGATACCAATATGGATATAGTAGCATGAACGAAAATAAGAAAATTTCCAAAGAATAAAGTAACAGTGACATGTATTACAATCTGACATAGTTGGTTTAACTGAATATTTTTTTCAGTAATTGACAAAAAAAGTTCACTGAGTGATTAGTAATCGAAGTCACTAAAGAATCAGTCAGTATTTTCACCAATTGACTTCGGTAAACTCAAATTGTGATATTTTTACTATTCTATTAAACGAAACTTTATTTCATTGAAAATACAACACTGAAAAGTCTAGTAAACAATATTTTTTGTACCAAAGAATTTAGGGAGGCCCTCCACCATTATAAATATTAAATAATTGTGAAAATGATAAAATCTCATCTTCAGATATACAAATTACAATCGACAATTATTATCGAGTGAAAAATGGCCTATTGTTCGGGTACGATACTCTGCTTTAAAAATTGATATCATTGTAGTCCAATTGTTAACTAGATTTTTAATAAATTTAATATAGCCAAAAAATACTACCATTAATGAAGACATGAAAATAACACTGGATAAGGAACAGTTTTTAGAAATTCCGTTTTTAATTCAATCAAATAATTAAGGAAACTATTTATCGATATAGATATTAGGAATATATGTAAAAATCATTGCTTCATTCACTGAAAAAAACGAACTTTAATATCCTTAAAATGACGAGTGGATAAGGACCATTTTGTTTTTCTCCCTTTCCACAAAGAACAAAGTTTTTCCTAATATTTTCTCATCTTCAGTGTATTTAAAAACCTATACCAGAAAACTGTTGTTGTTTATGCTGTGAAATTTTATCTTTGGTCCTTATCCAGTTTTCATTCATTCAAATTAACTTTTTATTTTAACAAAAATTGAAGAGTTTACATACATTTAAAATTATCAATATTTTTAGCAAAATATTTACTCTTTTTTGCCTGTCGAACTACGGGTTTTGAGACAGACTACGTATTCTTTCTTGTGCATTATAGTCTGTTGGATTAAAAAAATTTGCAAGTCGCTCCATTCTACGCCCTTGCTGAAGAACTACTTCACCAACGTGATTGCGAGTTATGCCATTTTCATCAGGAGCAATCGCCCTTTGAACATATGGTACAGTTCCAGTCCCAGGGACAGGTGCAGGAGGCTGCGGAGGCGCTTCTGGCGGTGGCGTTGTCTTCGATTTACTGAATTCTGTACAAACAAAAACAATACCACATTTTATATCTACGATGTTTAGAGACAATTTTCTCCGCTCTTGAAAACCTTCAAATTATGCAATGAAAAATAGATTATTATGCAAGATAATGCACCAAAAATCTGTGCATTTTGGTAAATAATTCCATGAAATGCATAGTAAATCCGGAGGTATCAAAAATACAGCAACTCATTTCAATCTACCATTCAGTATCAAAATGATCCAATTTCGAGAATCAAAAAAATGGACGAACCATACTTCTGATATGTAGGTCTCTCCCACGACTAGTGCAAAAGATTTTTAATAACAAAAGCTGACCAAATTCAGAAATTTCTCTCTTATTCCAATGTCCCTTCATATACTTGTATGAGTTACATAACAAAAACTTATTTACTTATTTATTTAGATATAAATGCATATGGTGGTCTGTAAAACCGCAAATCCATGTTAGTGCAAAAGTGAAATTATTTTCATACAAGGGTTAAAACCAGCCGTCGGATCCGAAATGGTTACATATATTTTACGATGAGCAAACAGGCCGTGATACGAAATTAATTCACAAAAGTTGAAGTGTCATGCAATTTCTCAAATATTGAATCCAGGCGTTAACTATTTTTTTTAATCAGGCAAGCAATATACATCTCACATAAAATCGCGTAAAATCCTTTCGAATCTCTTGTAATACCCAAAAGGCTTTGACATATGTTGAAATCCTTTAGGATCCCAAAATCTTTATAAATCCCTAGAAGTCCCTCGAAGTTTTATTTTATTTATTCCCTAAATTTCTCTTAAGGACACGAACAGTCTGCCACAACATTGTTTTCAAAATACAAATTCAAAATTGTTGAGGGTCTTCTAAAAATTTCGTAGGATTTGAGAAAATTTTAAAGGATTTCAAACATTTATCCAGGATATCAATGAATTTTATAAAACTTTAAGGTGTTCCAATGGAAATTTTTATGCATATCGCTCGAAAATGTGTTCGAATCCACACAAAAATAAATTTGAAGAAAAAAAAATGATATTTAGAGGTGGCGCAAGCCCCGTGAAGATTAATACATATTTCATGCATTATAAAAAAAGGCATTTTTGTAAATTTTATTCAGAATCGTCAATATTAAGTGAATCGAGGTGAAACTCAACATTTCTCTGCACAATCAACCATAGAATATGAATAAAATATTACTTGTTCATGAGTCTATTTTACAGGGTACCAAAAAACCCTCATCAGTGACCAAATGGGTTTTGCGAGTTTTTGACGCTAATTATGATTTTTTGCTATCTTTTTCATCCAAATTGTTTCTAATACATGAAATACTACTTCATTATTATTATTATATCATTAAGCCGTTTTCCTTGCGAGGTAGGCGTGAATTGCTTAGTTGGAAAGTAATGATGTCTGGATGGGTATATAGGTATAGGGTAGATAGGTATATAGGTTTATGGTATAGATATTTTAGATTGATCTAGAATTCTCGTGTTACTTATTTAAATAAATACTAAATTTACTGTACGCTGGTATACTAAATTTAATTTCATGTTGTGCATTCTTGCTTCCATTACATGTATACTCAATCTAGTACAGATTTTTCTAACAGTGTATGATTTTATCCGAGCGTTCTAAGTTAATAATAATTTTTTATGAACCCTTTCATCATTATTATTATATGATTGAACCAAAATTAATCAATTAATTTATTTTCCTTTTCGGATCAGGTACAAAAATTGAAATAGCCGCAGGCGATCACGATCTAATGGTATCACACGAAGATGTACATCTTGCAAGACATCAGCAGGGAGCGTGGAACTTGCTGCCGTAAGCACGTCCAGTTCCTGATAATCCGGTGGGTAATTCAAAAACTAAAATACAATCTAATATACATATTTTACTGTGCAGCAAGGGCGAAATTAAATAAAAAATCCGGTAAATTTATAAATGAGTAAAAAGTTGCCAAAATTTCAGGTATCCAAAGATTTGCGGAAGAAATCCACGAATTTCGTGAAATTTCAGGGGAAAAAATCCGGCCTACAAAAGGGATCAAGTTTATATTTTAGTTATTTTAAATTATTTATTTTTCACTGGTTAAAATAATAACCTTGTTCTTTTTTCCTTATTGCATCAAGTGATAATCGAGTGGAAAGACATAGCAGCAACTAAAATAATGCATGTCTCCTAAGACCTGTTAGATTCATATTATGATAAATAGAATGATTTAGCATGAACATGAATCCTTTTTTGACAATTACCTAATTGAAACTTCACATATTTTGCTACAGAAGGAAAGTTGAAGCAAAAATATTAAATTAAGGTGACCGATTTGAAAGCTTCTTTTTTCAAATGTTATTTTAGTTGAAAATCTTCTGTTTACTAATATATTCTCAAAAATACAAACAAATAGCATATATGTTCTTCACATAGTAAAATTTGTCTCATGGGTCAAATTTCCTAATTCATTTAATTCTTCCTCTGCCCCTTCCTTATTTCCCATGACTTTCCCTACTTTCCATTCCCTCATTTCCCCTCAATTCCACTAATTCACCACCCCTCATTCCCTCTCACTTTCCCTACTTGCCCTCCCCTTACTTCGCCTACTTCCCTCTTCATTAGTCTTCACTTCTCCGTCTTTTGTCCTCATTTCTCCTACTTCCTTTCGAATTATTTTCTCTCATCTTCCCTTATTTGTCCTCACTTGCCCTACTTTTCCTCCTCTCATTCTCCCTTACTTTCTGAACTTTCTCTCCTTTTACTTGCTTTTTCCTTTCCCTCATTTCCCCTCACCCTACTTTTCTTCACCATATTTTCCCTTACTTTCCCTATTTTCGTTTCGCCTCATTTCTCCTTACTTCCCCTACTCTTCTCCCCTTATTTACTCTACTGCCTCTACTTATTTCCCCTAATTTCCCCTACTTGTTGTCCCTCATTTTCCCTACTTCTCTTCGCTTCATTTATCCTCAATTTCTTTACGTTCCTTCTTTAGAAAAGGAAAGACCTGAGGGAAAGCTACCATGTGTGGGTAAACAGAATAATAAAAAAAATTTTTTAGACACACTTATATTTTTTGCCAATTTTTTGTTAAATCCGTACTTTTATGAGAAATATTTGAAAGAAATCTTGCGAGTTTTATGCGGGCAGAAACTTTTGAACTTTTTCAAATATTGGGAAAAATGAAAAGCTAAGGTTTTCCAGAAAATCTTTTTATTTTTTTCATCAAATTTTGAGGATATAAAATAAATATTTTCGGGAAAACCTTACCTTTTGCTTCCTCATAGAGGAACCTTTGTAATGGCAATATTTTTGAAAATTTTGAAAATGATTTAATCAAACGTTCCTCCATTTAAAAATGTCTAATACAATGTTCTAAGCAACTGTATGGATGTGGGTGTGTGTTCATATGTGTGTGTGTTTTTATAGTGAAACTTTTTTCACTAACATAACTCAAAGTTGATGGAAGAATATAAAAAATTCTTTGATTCGAGGCAAATCGATTGACCTGTAATATTAATACATTATATTGAAGAGTAGGGAAGTTATTGTTATTTATATATTTTTAAAATCGATTTTTATACTAAAAATTTTCTCATTCTTATTATTTAAAGTTGATGCGAGACTACAAAAGTTGTGTTGATTCTAGACGAATCGATTGACCTATAGTTTTGATACGTTTTATTGAAGAGTAAGGAAGCTATGGTAATGCATAATATTTGAAAAAACGGGTTTTTATGGTAAAACTTTTTTCATTACCATAATTCAAAGTTGATCCAAGCATATAAAAGATTTCTTAATTCGAGACGAATCGACTGACCTATAATATCAAAACATTTTATTAGAGAGTGAGGAAATTATCGTAATTTATATATTTTGCAAATACTGTATTTTATGGTGAAACGTTTTTCACTAACACGATTCAATGTTGATTCAAGGATATAAAAGATTCCATGGTTCGAGACGAATTGATTGACCTATAGTATTGATATATTGTATTGAAGAGTAAGGAAGCTATGGTAATGCATAATATTTGAAAAAACGGTTTTTTATAGTGAAACTTATTTCACTAACATAATTCAAAGTTGATGGAAGCATAAAAAATTCTTTGATTCGAGGCAAATCAATTGACCTATAATATTAAAACATTATATTGAAGAGTAGAGAAGTTATGGTTGTTTATATAATTTTAAAATCGATTTTTCTACTAAAAATTTTCTCACTCTTAATTTAAAGTTGACGCGAGAATAGAAAAGTGGTGTTGATGCTAGGCGAATTGATTGACCTATAGTATTGATATGTTTTATTGGAGAGTAAGGAAGCTATGGCAATTCATAATATATGAAAAAACGGGTTTTTATAGTGAAACTTTTTTCACTAACATAATTCAAAGTTGATGCAAGAACGGAGAAGATTCCTTGATTCGAGGCAAATCGAATGACCTATAATATTAATACACTTTATTGAAGAGTAAGGAAGTTATGCTCATTTATAATATTTAAAACATCTGTTTCAAACAGTATCTTTAAAATAAAAATTATTAAAAATGTTTTAAATTGAAGAGATATTGCTCTAAATTTCAAAATTCCTGAGTTCGAAATTTTTAAACTGAAAAAAGAAAATCAATAAAAAACCAAAATAAACTTTAAATATATAATTACAAATCAAAAGTAGTTAGAAAATAAAAAAATATAAATGAATAAGCTATATCTACTATCAAAACGGAAGAAAAATATCAAATAAAAAAAAATAATCCTAACTATTAATGTAATTTTTCTAAATTTAATTGTTTAAAACGTTTAAAACTGTACTAAGTTCAAACAAAATTAATATAAAAATGTTTTAAATTGAAGAATATTTGGCGAAATTCCAACATTCCTAAGTTCGCAATTTTTAAATTGAAAAAAATAAATAAAAACAAAATACTTATTGAAAAAATAATTACAAATCAAAAGTACTTTCAAAATAAAAAATGAAATTAATATGATATATCTACTATTAAAAACGGAATAAAAATACCAAATAGTAAAAAAAATCAAAGAATCCTAATTTTATAAATATAATTTTTCTTAAGTTAATCAGTTAAAACTGTATTAAATTAAACATTTAAATTAATATAAAAATGTTTTAAACTGAAGAGATATTGCGCTAACTTTCAACATTACAGAATTCACAATTTTTAAAATGGATAAAAAAACCAAAATACTCATTAAATAAATAATAACAATTCGGAAGTAGTTTCAAAATAAAAAAATATAAATAAATATGATATATCTATTATCAAAACGAAAAAAAATCAAATAGTTGAAAAAAACAAAGAATTTTTAGTATTAATGTAATATTTCTAAATCTAATTGTTTAAAACGGTTAAAATTGTACTATCTTTAAAATAAAAATTATTAAAAATGTTTTAAATTGAAGAGATATTGCTCTAAATTTCAAAATTCCTGAGTTCGCAATTTTTAAACTGAAAAAATCAATAAATGAAAATCCAAAATAAACTTTAAATATATAATTACAAATCAAAACTAATAAGAAAATAAAAAAATATAAATGAATACGATATATCTACTATCAAAAGGAATAAAAATATCAAATATTAATGAAAAAGCATCCTAATTTTATTAATATAATTTTTCAAATGCATCAGTTAAAAATGTGTTAAATTCAAAACAAAACTTTTTTTTTTAATTTAAGAGATATTGCGCAACATTTCAACATTCTTCAGTTCGCAATTTTTAAACTGAAAAAAAATTAAAATCCAAAATTAACATTAAATAAATAATTACAAATCAAAAGTAGTTATGAAATAATATATAAATGAAGATGATATATTTACCAACAAAACGGAATAATGATATAAAAAAGTAAAAAAAAAAAAATACTTCAAACTTTATTAATATAATTTTTCTAAAATTAATTAGTAAAAACTGTATTAACTTGAAAATTTAAATTAATATAAAAATGTTTTAAATTAAAGAGATATTGCGAAAAATGTCAACATTCCTGAATTCATAATTTTTAAAATGGATAAAAAATATAAATAAAAAACCAAAATACTCATTAAATAAATAATAACAATTGAAAAGTAGTTTCAAAATGAAAAATATAAATGAATAAGCTATATCTACTATCAAAACGGAAGAAAAATATCAAATAACAAAAAATAATCCTAACTATTAATGTAATTTTTTTTAATTTAATTGTTTAAAACGTTTAAAACTGTACTAAGTTCAAACAAAATTAACATAAAAATGTTTTAAATTGAAGAATATTTGGCAAAATTCCAACATTCCTAAGTTCGCAATTTTTAAATTGAAAAAAATAAATAAAAAGCAAAATACTTATTGAAAAAATAATTATAAATTAAAAGTATTTTTGAAAATAAAAAATATAAATGAATACAATATATCCAATATAAAAACGGAATAAAAATGTCAAATAGTAAAAAAAAACAAAGAATCCTCTATTTATTAATATAATTTTTCTAAATTTAATTAGTTAAAACTGTATTAACTTAAAAATTTAAATTAATATACAAATGTTTTAAATTGAAGAAATATTGCGCTAAATTTCAAAATTCCTGAATTCGTATTTTTTTTAAATGAATAAATAAATAAAAACCGAAACACTTATTAAATATACAATTATAAATCAAAAGTACTTTCAAAATAAAAATAAATACAATATATCTAATATCAAAACGGAATAAAAATATAAAATAGTAAAAAAAAACAAAGAATCGTAACTTTATTAATATAATTTTTCTAAATCTAATTATTTAAAAATCTACTAACATCAAAATTAATATAAAAATGTTTTAAATTGATGAATATTTGGCAAAATTCCAACATTCCTAAGTTCGCAATTTTTAAATTGAAAAAAAAATAAATAAAAACCAAAACACTCATTAAAGAAATAATTATAAATCAAAAGTATTCTTCAAAATTAAAAATATAATTGAATACGATATATCTACTATCAAAAACGGAATAAAAATATATCAAATAGTAAAAAAAAAAGATCCTAACTTTATTAATATAATTTTTCTAAAGTTCATTAGTTAAAACTGTATTAACTTCAAAATAAACATAAACTTTATTAAATTGAAGAGATATTGCGCAAAATGTCAACATTCCTGAATTCACCATTTTAAAACTTAAAAAAAAGAAAATAAAAAACTAAAAAAAGCATAAAATAAAGGATTACAAATTAAAACTATTTTTCAAAATAAAAATATAATTAAATACGATATATCTATGAAAAAGGGAATGAAAATATGTACATGAAATAGTAAAAAACAAGCAAAGGATCCTAACCTTTTTTAATATAATTTTTCTAAATCTAATTATTTAAAAATCTACTAACATCAAAACTAATATAAAAATGTTTTAAATTGAAGAATATTTGGCAAAATTCCAACATTCCTAAGTTCGCAATTTTTGAATTGAAAAAAATAAATAAAAACCAAAACACTCATTAAAGAAATAATTATAAATCAAAAGTATTCTTCAAAATTAAAAATATTGATTTTCTTTATTTAAAAATTGAACTCCTTGGTTGAAAATTCGTTATTTTTTATTGAAACTCAATTTTTTAAACTGCAAATATAAATATTTTATTTTTCTTAAACTAGTTTTAATCTGGAAATGTAACTGTTCCAGTTTTTGTTGAAAACTTATTTTTTTTTTAGTAGAAAATTCTACTATTTGGTTAAAAATTACTTTTTTTTTGTAAATCTCTTTGAGATGAAAATTCGGCTATTTGGTTAAAAATTCGTCTGTTTCGGTAGAAATTTAATCTTCTTGGGTGAAAAATCATCTGTTTGGTTGAAAATTTAATCACTTTGTTGAAATTCATTTTTTGTTATTAAAAATTTATTATTTTACCTGAAAATTCCACTATTCTATTTTTTGTTGGAAATTGATTTTCTTTATTTAAAAATTGAACTCCTTGGTTGAAAATTCGTTATTTTTTATTGAAACTCAATTTTTTTAACTGCAAATATAAATATTTGATTTTTTTAAAACTAGTTTTAATCTGGAAATGTAACTGTTCCAGTTTTTGTTGAAAACTTATTTTTTTTAGTAGAAAATTCTACTACTTGGTTAAAAATTCATTTTTTTTGTAAATCTCTTTTAGATGAGAATTCGAGTATTTGGTTACAAATTCGTGTTTTTTGGTAGATATTTAATCTTCTTGTGTGAAAAATCATCTGTTTGGTTGAAAATTTAATAATTTTGTTGAAATGCATTTTTTGTTGTTAAAAATTTATTATTTTACCTGAAAATTCCACTATTCTATTTTTCGTTGAAAATTGATTTTCTTTATTTAAAAATTGAACTCCTTGGTTGAAAATTCGTTATTTTTTATTGAAACTCAATTTTTTAAACTGAAAATATAAATATTTTATTTTTGGTTGAAAATTGATCTCTATTAGTTAAAAATAATTCAATTTTGTGGCTAAAGATTGATATATTCCATTTTTTTCTGAAAATCCACCTTTTTTGTACAAAATTCGGCTATTTGGCTGAAAATGCACGTATTTTGTTAGAAATAATAATATAATATTTGTATTTTTTGTGGACAATTTTTTCGCTTGGTTGAAATTTTATCTTTTTGGTTAAAAATTAAATTCTTCGGTTACAAATTTAACTGCTTCATTGAAAAATAATTTTAAAAAAAATTTCAACTGAAATTGTAGCTATTCCAGTTTTGGTTGAAAATTTATATTTTTTACTAAAAAATTCTACTATTTAGTTAAAAATTCGTTTTCTCAATCTTTTCAAAATGAAAATTCGACTATTTGGTTAAAAATTCGTTTTTTTTTTGGTAAAAATTTAATCATCTTGGGTGAAAAATAGTTTGGTTGAAAATTTGATCACTTTGTTGAAAATTCATTTTTTTCAAATTTATTTTTTTAACTGAAAATTCCACTATTCTATTTTTGGTTAAAAATAGATTTTCTTTATTTGAAAATTGATCCCCTTTGTTGAAAATTCGTTATTTTTGATTGAAACTCAATTTTTTAAACTGAAAATATAAATATTTTATTTTTGGTTGAAAATTGATCTCTTTTAGTTAAAAATAATTCAATTTTGTAGTTAAAAATTGATATATGCCTTTTTTTTCTGAAAATTCACCTTTTTTTATGAAAATTCGACTATTCGTTTTTGTTAAAAATAATAATATAATATTTATATTTGTTGTAGACAATTTTTTTGTCTGGTTAAAATTTTGTATTTTTTTTTTTTAATTAAATTCTTTGTTTACAAATTTAACTGTTTCATTGAAAAAGAATAAAATAATTTTTTTTAAATTGAAATTGTAATTATTCCAGTTTTTTTTTGAAAATTTTTTTAGTGGAAAATTCCACTATTATCTTTGGTTAAAACTTGTTTTTCTTTTAATTCTTTTTTAGTTAAACATTCATATTTTTTGGTAGAAAGTTAATCGTCTTGGTCTATTTGAAGTTGAAAATTTATATTTTTCAGTTGAAAATTTAACTATTTGATTGAAAATTTATCTATTTTGTTGAAAATTCGTCTCTTTTTGATCGAAAGGTAATCTCAATAGTTGAAATTGAATCAATTTTTTTGAAAATTCATTTTTTTTCTTGAAAATCCAGTTTCATCAAAAATTCAGGCACTTTGTTGAAAGTTAGTTTTTTTTTGTTTACAATTTATTTTTTTACTGAAAATTCCTCTATTTTCAAATTTATTTTTTAGTTAAAAAATCATGTATTTTGCTGAAAACTTGTCTTTTGTGGATTAAAAATTATTTTTTTTTTTTGTATAGAATGATTTTTTTTTGGCTTGAAATTTCAACAGTTTTGTTAGAAATTAACTGCTTTGTTAAAAATTCATATTTTCTAGTTGAAAACTTGACCGCTTTGTAGAAAATTCGTCTTATGAGTGAAAAGGTAACCTCATTAGTGGAAACTTATTATTTTTTTTTGTTGAAAATTCAGTTTTTTCTTGAAAATTTAAGTAGTGTGTTAAAAAAAAAATTTTTGTTGCAATTTTTTTTTAACTGAAAATTTCACTATTCTATTTTTGGTTAAAATTTATTTCATTTTTTAAATGAAAAATCATGTCTTTTTTGAAAAATTTTCTTTTTTGGAAATAAAAATTCCACTTTTGTGTAAAAAAAAATAAGTTTTTTCGGCTATAAATTTCAAAAATTTGGTTGGAAATTAACTTTTTTGTTAAAAATGATTATTTTTTGTTTGTTAGGGAAAAGTCAGAGAATTTCGAAATTGGGATTTTGTAGCAACCCTTTGTAAGACCTTATACCATTTTTTCTAAATAACTCAAGATTCATGATAATAACTATAGAAACATATTAAAAAAAAAACTTCCGCACTTGATAAACTTCAGACATTCATTGTAATTTCAAATCTTATCGAAAAAGTGCTTCAATTAAATTTTTTCACGAGGTTTTTTTTTGTTTGCAAATTATCTTTAAGAGATAATTGATAGAACATATATAACTACAAGTATAATGCACATATATATATATATATATATATATACTACTATCCAATCGAGCAATTCACGCCTACCCCGAAAGGGAAACGGCTTAATGATATAATAATAATAATAATAATAATAATAGTTGCATTTTTGCCTGAAATTTGTAACTTTTTTCCACATTTCACTTTGAGAGGTAACTCTCTATAACTATCTTCTCTTAGATAATTGCTAGAAGGTTGGGGTTTTTTCTTCAATTTTGAAATTTGCTTTGGCTTTTTAGTTATAAATAAAAAATAAATAAACATTGAAGAGAATCATTTTTTAAACAATCTCTTTTTTGTGAATATATTTTTCTAAAATAAAGCAGACACATTTGAAATATTCTTCAAATTTTCTATGTATTATTCGTTCCTAACCAAAAAGTCAAGGAAAAGCTGAAAATTTCAGAAAAACCCGCAAGTTTCTAACAATACTCGAAGAAAAGATATTTACAAGCAATAATAAATTGTTTGAATAATTACGTGCCCTAACTTGCTTTAATTATTATCTCACTAAGTAAAAAGTGAACAAAAAGTCAAAAACTTCATTTTTTTTTGTGTGGATTGGAACAAATTTGTGGGCGATATGCATGAAAATTACAAAAAATTGTTTGGATCACCCTAGTGTACCATATAGAGGTTTTTATCGACACGTGAAATTTGAAAAACGGATTCAAGATGAATGATATTGGTATTATGAAGGTGCACGAGAAATTTGTTGACAATATTTAATTTTTCCCGGTTTTTCTCGGTCATACGAATAAAAATAGTTTTTGATAATTACAATCTTGACAGCCAAAAATGCTCTCAAAACAGAGGAAACAGGGAGTTTGTAACCAAAAGAGATGACCTTTCAACCCAAAGATGAATTTTTTAAATAAGAGTTGAGTCATCCATTTAAAAATTAGAATCGTTAAAAAAATAGTTAACTTTTTAATAAAATGATTAAATTTCTGACCAAATAGTTGGATTTTCTTTAAAATGGTCGAATTTTCAAACAAAAAAATTCCAACTTAACCAAAAACAGTTGCATTTTCAACCAAATTGTTAAATTTTCAAGACAAAATTACAATTTATCTAGGAGACCGTTGAATTATTATTAATCTGAAAAGGTAATTTTTCAAACAAAAATTAAATTTTCAACGAAATTTCTAATGTTCAAAAATTAACTTTTAACCAAACAGTTGCATCTTAAACCATATAGTTGAACTCTGAATAAAAAAGGCGAATTTCCAACAAAATCATTCAACTTTTAAACAAATAGTTGAATTTTTTAGCCAAAAAGATTAATTTTTTAGAATTTTCAACCCAAGAGTTGAATTTTAACCTAAAAAGGCGAACTTTCAAACAAATGGTCGAATTTTTAAACAAAAAGATTCAAATTTAACCACAAAGATTTGCATTTTCAAAAGATGGATTTTCTATCCAAACAGATGAATCTTCTACCAAAACAGTTGAATTTACAACCAAAAAGGATGACTTTTCACCAAAATAGTGTAATTTTTAACAACATTATTACATTTTCAACAAAATAGTTGAATTTTCAACAAAAGAAATTAACGGAGATGAAGTTTCTCTATTATGTGCCGCTGTGAAAATTAAAAATAATAATTATTTTATTATGCATCTATTTTTTCTTGAAAAAAAATTCCGGTCGCCGTAAAAATGTAATCGATTGTTGTCGTTAATCTTTGAAATTTTTGAGTTCCATATGAAACCCTTATAATCTTGTATCAGCGTTGGCCCGTATCTCATCTAGCGTTTTAAAAAAATGCAAGCCATGACCCAGATGTTTTGTATTCCAAATTTTGAAAAAACAATGTTTTGAGGGGGAAACGGGAAGGGATAGAGAAATTTAGGGGTGAGAAGACCCCTATGCTGAAATTGAAGATCTGGGCTTATAGAATTAGAATAAAAAAATTGGTTAGAGTCTTATTTTGTTTATATCAGTGGTTGAAAATGTAGAAAATAAGATAAATGAGGCACCACTGCGAAACGTATAAAAATACTGGGAACCTTGGGGAAAATCTGCTTCCTGTTTAAATTCGAGATATGAAAAGTGAAGAAATTTTCTTTAGACCCCTATGCTGGAAGGTTTTCTTTTAGTCCAATTTTCGACGGAGGTGGCTAAATTGAAGAAAAAATAAGCAATGAAAACCTGCAAACAAATTTGATTTTTTTTTATTTAAGCCAATGCCTACGAAACCCTTACATGTGGTCACTTGCCGACCTCTTCTCTGATTGATTTTACAATACTTTAATAAAGTTTCTTGTTTTGTATCCAAAAATTTAGTGTTTTTATCAAAATCAAATTAGTCTACTTCTAGCCGAAAATTTAATTTTAAATTGATTTAAATCTTAAACTTTTCCATCTATCCAATTGTGACAATAATATTTCAATTGTAATATTAGTAAGAGAGTGATAGCAGCTTCAAAGCTGATATTAACAAATACACCTCATCTAGTGCGACGGTCTCCATCCGAATAAATAACTATGCCAAACTCTGCTGAACTTCAGTTATTGAACGAGAAGCCTTAAAAAATTCCGTGTGCCCAAGCGGACACCGTTCAAGTCGAAAAATTCGTAGGACTTCAAATTCCAACATTAAAAAACTATAAAGTATAATATTACAATGCCAAGATAGATAATTGTGTGGTTAAGAAAATCAAAAACTTTCCATTTTCGCTTATTTACACTACCGGTCAAAGGTTTGGGTTCACGTCTTTTTCGATGATTATACATCCTCGTTAAGTTCTCTTAGGTCCTATTCAGTACTCTTTTGATCCTCTTTGGTCTCTTTTCAATTTTCGTAGGATTGTCTAAGTCTTCTCTTAGGCCTCCTAGGTCTTACTGAGTCTTCTTTTAATCCTCTTTTAGTCTCATTAAATTTTTGTGAAATTTTCTAAGTATTTATTTAAACCTCTATTTTCTCTCTGTATTAGTTTCAGATTGTAAATTATTGATGACAATTAATAGTAATAATTATTCACTTTTTAAACAATTTAATAATGACATGGAGATTGATTGATGTTGCAAAGAATTTTATGACAACTATTAATGCGAAAATCATCTTGCACGATGCCATTTTTACTTCAGAGTGTCTCGGGTCAAATGAACAAGCTTCATAACTTTAAAATTCTTTTTCAAACCAATCGTTTGCGTAAATTGAGAATAAGAGGCTACAATAATCTCATGATTCTGGTGCAACATTTTATGGGGGCTACTGCGAAGAAGCTGCTTATCATAATTCAAACAGAGTCGATAAGACGCAATTAAACTTCTTCCGCAACGTTTTATTTCCGTTGAATGATTCAGCTGATTTCAAACACCAATCCAGAGAAGTGACTTGGAGGTGGTCGCGAAGGGAAAAGTTATACATATAGACTGCTATGACTAATTAAATTGACTAACTGCTAACGGTTGCAACTCATGCCTGAAAAATAACAGCAGCGTAGCAGAAAGGCGCAGTGCGCGGGTATTCACTCGCGTGTATTGCACAATATTACGCATTCCAATTGGAAACGATTCAGACGGCTCTGACTATTTACATTCAGATTCCCCCGATTTAGTGTCAAGGCTATTTTCAGTCAGGCACTGACACTTTTTTTAAACCGGGAGTTTGGCATATACTAGTCGAAGGCTCAATATAAATGTTTCAGAGTAGTCTCTAAAAACAAAAACAAAAACAAAAGTTTCTAGTCATTTTCTAGTTAGCAAACATTTTTCCAGGTTCTAAATGATTTTGAAGATTTTAGGTCATTTAAAAAATGTTTAGGGAATTTTCAAGAGGATCAAGAAGTTTCAAGGGATTTTGAAATATTTCAAAAGATTATACACATTTTAGGGTATTTCAAAAGATTCCTAGGAATTTTTAAAATTGATTTTAGTAATTCAAAGGAATCTCAAAAAATTTGAATGTGATTAGGGTATTTTTGACAATTGCAATGTATTTTCCACAGCTTTAAAATCGTCAAGAAAATTCGAAAGATGTTAAAAGATTTGAAATAAATGTTCTATTAAAAAATATTCCAAGGAATTTGCAAAAGATTTTAAAGAAATTAAAACATTTAAGGAAATTTGGAAGAATTCCAAGGATTTTTCAAGAGTTTTAAAAATTTTTGAAGAATTTTAGATGTCAAAGTATTTAAAATATCTCAGGGTATTTTAAAAGATTAAGAAAAATCTTTGAAAGATTTCAATAATTTGATGTCACTCCAAAGGATTTTTAACATTTTAAGATATTTAAAAAAATTGTAAGGAAATTTCAAGATCTTAAAAAAATTTCAAGGCATTTTGAAAGATATCGAAGGATTTGAAATATTTGAGGGTATTTTAAATGATCCCAAAAAACTTTGAAAATATTTTAATAATTTGAAGGGATTTTAAATGATTTAAAAGATTTTAGGGTATTTTTAGGAATTCCAAGAAATTTCTAAAAGGTTTAAGAAGTTTCAGGGAACTTCACCTGGCACAATGAACAATGACACAATGAACCTGGAACAATCAAAATTGCATATAGAAGCCTAGATTGCCATTTTCCTTTTTAATCATTTTTTATTTAAATATTCAAATTTGTTTAGTTTTAATTTTAAAGGCACAAAATTGTCTGGTTTCATCAAACTCTTTGAAATCGTAAAATATCAAATCGAAAGACTTTAAATTTGCAAAATTTTCAGTTTAAAAGAATTATAATTAAACGAACTATTTTCTATTTGAAAATTTTCAAAAGTATGAAAGCAATTTCAGACTAGACTTTAAAAAACAATTTCGAATTTAAAGGCTCAGATAAGCGTGTGGGACATGGGGGTCAAAAGACCTCGGCCTGCATGCGTAAGGATATGAATGAAAGGATCCCTACTATACAAACAAGCTGTCCTGATGTGCGTGATTACGGTATGGTAGAAGAGTGAAAGAGCCTAGCTAACACGGGGTTTCTGGATCCCTGAGTTGAGGCCCCTCCCGGACCGATTTACAGCTTTGAAATCGGGAAAGGAATAACCTGCGGCCCGCATAGTGACCCAGAAGCAAGCCTCCGTTTGTGATGGTGTTCTGCAAGCGGGTATTTGAACATTGATTGTCTCAATCAATGTGAGCACCCCCCTAAGCCATGGGTGTAGAGTGATCGTGCTCGTGGCACTTTGCATGCGGAGTTCTGCAAGGGCGGACCTTTTATTTCCCTAGCTTTTTGTGGGATCAAAATGAACACGCTTAACAACAAAAATGTAAAAGGTGAAGAAAGGGTGATAGCGGAGGGGGGAGAGGGGTTGTGCCCTAACGGGTCCAACATAACCCTTTCCTCCCCATCTGTCTCTCCGGCAAGCCAAATTTAGGTGGCTGAGGAATCGACGGTCCTTCCCTCAATAAAAAGAAACGCATCAACGGATCCCTGAAAAAAGGCTGAAGAGGCAAGCGCAGCAGGCTAGCAGAGCAGCTGCGGGAGCTGGAACGTCGGCAGCTACAGGACCGACATCCAGCACTGTGGCTCAGAAGAGAGGTAGGGGCTCAGAGGACACCCTAACAAAGGAGGCTGAGCCTTTGAAGAGGCACAAGGCTGTCCAGCAGCCGACTAACAGAGAGTCGTCTAGAGCTTAGCTACTCAAAGCAGTGGTCGAGACAAAGCCGTGGGAAGGTGCAGCTCTTAAGTTGGGTAGGTTTGAGTTGCTTTAGAAGATGGTGAGGGCTACGGCGTGCTTCGCGGGTAAACTGGAAGACCCTTCTGAGGTACTCCGGAAGTGAAAGGATTCAACCTCTTACTTAAGACAGCATCCTGGCAAATCATCGGGCACGATAGGCCTCAGAAAGAGGACACAGTAGCAAGCACCAGGCATCACTTCTATCACTTTGGACAGGTCAACTTTAGGGCTGCTGGACAGAGACAGGAGGAGCCTGTTGGCACACAGGAAGTTCGGGAGTAGACCTTAATGACTGCTCCTGGTCTACCCATTACCCAAATTAATTTGCATCACAGCAAAGGCGCCTCTGCAGTTTTGCAGAGGGGCATGGCTGCGAGGCACACAGGTATCTCGCTAATCCATATTTGATATAGTAGTGTTGAACGTAATGTAGAAAAGTTCACATTTTTGACAAAATCGAGTGCGAAGCACGAGATACGTGATGAGAATGTGTTCGTTAAGGCCAAAGGAGCTTTAACGAAAGAGAATTCACAATCATCAAATTACTGTTTTCGATGCTTTACCCTTTAATTTTAAGTGGTCTATGCATAAATGTGGGGGAAATACAATGACCGAGTGCGAAGCACGAGATAAATATATTATCGAGCGCGAAGCGCGAGAACTAACAGTCGCGCGCCCTATGCGCGCTGAAACTTACGAGCCGCGTTCGCAGAGCGCGATGAGAATGTGCTGGTAATGAACAGTATTTCACTTTATTTTGAAGAAAACGGCATTTACCCAATATTTTACCAAAAGCCTGATCTGTAGGAACCACATTATGGACGAGAAAAGTTTGTTTTTTTCGGCTGCCATTTTTACTACTAAATTTTTTATATTCAACTCTTTTTATAGACAGTATTTAGGTAACCTTGGTACTCAAAATCTTCCCAATTTTCAATATTTAAATCCTGTGATCCCATCATAATTTTTATAAGAAAAAAGAATTACTATACTAAAAGATTGTTTCTTTTCTGTTTCAATTTTCAGTTTTGCATATTACACAACTTTAAATTTCGAAGGTCAAATCATATTATAAAAAATATTTGTTAAAAGTGGCGACAAAAGTCAAAATGACTACTCCCAGACAAAAATATCAGATAAGAAGGATATGAAGGATTTAACATCACCTACTTTCTTCAATATATTTAAAAAATATTTGTTAGTGGGGCACTCTACTTAACCCATTTACTTATTTACATTTTTTATTTGGGCATTTGGGGCTCTAAAAATATAATTTTCCCATAAATTATAATTTGTTGAATATGCCTCAAACCAAACATTAGTTTGGATTTTTGTCCAATATCTGTTAATTTTAATAAAAAATCTTTTTCTCGATACAAAATAGAGGTTTTCACGCTCTTTCCGTTGATGATAAGCATTTTTTGAAAAGAAATATTTGACTTTCAAAATTGAATGTCGTAGACATCATTTTTTAAGGTCGTTTTTCGAAAAAATACGGTAACTGCCAAAAAGTGAGAGTGGGAACGTGTAGCAATGACGTAAAGTATATGAAAGAAGCCAACTGACGCGGGATGACAGCTGATAGCTTGATCGTACTTCGAAAATGCACTGTCGATAACAGTTGCAACTGCATGCTGCTGCCACTTGTCTTAGCCGAAATTTTAAATTTAAATAAATAGTTAATTTCTTCTTAGCATAATAAACGTGGTGTCGGAAGAGGAAAATTGGACAAGTAGTAAACGGATGCCGCTGTGAACTCGCTGATAATAATTAATAATAATTTTGAAATTTTCCTCAAAATTATTTATTCCTAATTATTTATTATATACTCTTGACGTGAATTATAATAATTTTGTAACTCATATCATATGCTTGTTTTTAAAAAACAAGCTCATGTTTACACGAATTGAGATATCGAGTCGTAAGTTGGGAAAATCAAAAAAGAGGTACTGTAGATGATTTATCTGGTCATAAATGTTTTTAATCATAAAATTAAAATTTATGAAAAGTAATATTTGTTTTGTAAATACAAACACGTTGGACTAGATAAAATTGATGAGTACCTTCTATTTCCTTCTCAAAACATGAAACTCGATATCTCATTTGTAAATAATTCAATAAATAATTTTGAGGAAATTTTCCAAATTATTATCAATTATTATCACCGGGTTCATAGCGGCATCCGTTTATCACTTGTATATTTTTCTCGCTCCGAGGCCACGTTTATTATCCTGAGAAAAAATAATTATTTATTCAAATTACAGTGATACTATTGAATTCGCCAATCATCCGTACGTGCAAAAAAAAAAGAAAATCACAAATTGCATTTTTTATTAAAATTTCAAATTCCCGCCAAGACAGGTGGCGGCAGCTGCTGTACGACCCGACTTGAGCGCGATCTGGGAATCTATTTTAAACTAAATTCCTTGGTCGGTCATTTTGCGCGGTTTTAATTAAATCTTCTAATCGCCGTCTTATGAAAATAAGAAATCGGGTGAATTTACGAGAATAAAATTAACTCAGCCAGGTAACATTTATTGAAGTCGGTTTAAAAGAAAAATTTGAATTTTTACTAAGTCCGAGATCGAATTTAAGCTATGCATTAGGGGCACGAAGTTCCCAAAAGAAGAATGCAAATCAATCTGACGATAATCTGTAAAAAAGCTTTTCTCTGGACCTCTCTGAAGATTTTCCCATTCTAGAACCCGGAACTCTTAGGCGTTTACCTATAAATTCATTGGTGGAAATCATACCCCATAATTAGTTTTGACTGTTTAATTGGTTCGTGGTTTCCCCAATTTTGGTTGCGTAGGCGAATCCACTTACGGCCCCTTAATTCTTGGCGCTTTTCTCAAGCCAACGCACTCCATCAAGGAGAGTGCAGTTCTGTCACCCTGTCACATAAATTATACCGTACTTGAACTTGAGGTCTAGTTAGCCTTTTTTCACACATACCCCATCGCCGAGTCTTTTGGGTATTTTATTATTATTAGCGTCTCTAATTTCTAATTCAGACGAGACATTCTAGAATATGGTTTTCTTTATTTCGGCTATCAAAATGCCAGAAGTTTGTTTTCAATTTACTTTGGGAATTAAATAACGAATGCCTTTGAATTTTTATGTGATGTTTCAGAGACGGGAAAAATGTTTGCCTGTAAAATATCTAGTCGTAAAAATAGTTCTCGGACTTAAAACAGAAATTGGTACTTTATACTAAAGTGATTTTTCTCTCGAACTTAGTTATCTAAAATATAACTCGCTATGATTTACTTTTGCTCTCTAGCTATCCTTCCACACGGAAAGAAATTTAGGACAACTGTTGCGTTTGATATAGTAGGGCAACACAACCACGATTTTAACGCGACAGCAGCGCCATTTCGCGTGAAGCAGCGGCCTTAAAATGTGGTGTGGTTTTTGGTTGACTTTTTCCCTTTTTCTCCCTCTTTTTTCATTGTGTTATTCTTGTCTCTAATGAGCCGAAAAGTAAGTATTTAAAAAATGTAAATAGACACACTAAACTCATGATTCTTTCCAATCTGCAGGATTTGCTCATGAATTACATTTTTAAGATTTCTTTAAATTGAGTTTACATCTTTTACTCAATTTTCTTGCATGAAGTCTTCTCTTTATGTGAATTTTTGCAAAAAGAATGTTTTGAATTTAAGAAATTTATTCAGAAATGCATTTTCATATTTTGGATTGTTTTCTTTTCCTATTTGGAAAATTTAATAGCCTGAATGAATTGGCTTCAGAATCACCCACAAAAAGGTGTGTTCAACGAATGGAAATTTGAATTGATTTAAAAATCTTATTTTACGAGCGACCAATTTTTATCAATCGGTCAGATCAGTCAAACAAGAATAGTCATCGCCGAGGGTGTTTCCTTCATTTCTGGAACTGTTTGAGTATTCCAGGACAGTCGCATCCGGTCCCGTCCGTATCCTGTATGTATCGCTATCTCTGTGCCTTTATGGCTGAATGAACAACACACACATATATATATATATATATATTTTTTCTATGTATATGTTTATGTGATATTATATTGTTTGCGTAACTCACATATATTGTTCAATACAAACAAACAAAAATATTATATAGATATACTTGTTGTTAATTTTAAATTTGCCATCATATTCAATTTTTGTACTCGTGATTGTATCACCATTGTTGAATGCAATCTTTCATTTCCATTCAATAGTTTAAATAAGCCATGCACGATGGCTGCATTGACGCATCTCTTTCCATTTTTTATTTCACTAGACGAGGTGAGTGCACCCAACCGAGTTTTTGTTTTTATCTACGAAAACCAATTTTTTTTCTTACTCCTCTGAGCAACAAATGGAATTTAAATCCGTGTCGATATATCAGAGAAAAATATTAAAATCGACCAAAAAATTAGTAGTTGCATTTTCAACCAAACAGTGGAATTTTCAAGCCAAAAAGAACATTTTTTTTAGAAGACAGTAGAATTTCCCACCCAAAAATTTGAATTTTCGACAAAAAACATCATTTTCAACCCGGAGAGATGAATTTTGAAAAAATAAATATCCATTTTTTTCATAAAAGATGAATTTTAAATTCAAAGGGACAAATTTTCAATAAAAGAGTTGCATTTTAAATTTAAAAAGATGACTTGAACAAAATAGTTGAATTTTTTTATATGATTACGTTTTCAACAAAGTAGTTGAATTTTTAACTAGGAGTTGAATTTTCAATTTTAAAAAGAAAATTTTTCAACCAAATAGTGGAATTTTCAATCCAAAAAAGATTATGTTTGCAAACAAAAATGGAAAAAATAATTTTCAAAACAAAAAAAAGTTCAATAAATAACTTAAATTTTCCACCAAAGAGATGAAGTGTTAACAAAAATGATGAATCTTTAACAAAAACATGAATTTTCAACAAAACATTTGAACTTTCAACCAAAAAAGATATCTTTAACAAAAGAGTGGAACGTAAAAAAAAAATTTTTGTTTTTAACAAAATAGATTTTTTTAACCAAATTGTTGAATTAACGACCCTAAAAGTTGAATTTTCGACAAAAAAGTTTATTTTCAGCCAAGGGATGAATTTTTAACAAAGAAATATAATTTTTCTACCGTAAAAGATGAATTTTCAATCCAGAAGGACGAATTTTCAACCAAAATAGAAAACTTTAACACAATAGTTGAATTAAAAAAAAAATTTAGCAAAATAGTTGGATTTTCAACTAAAAAATATAAATTTTTGATGTAATAATGGCATTTTCAATCAAAGAAGATAAATATTCGAACAAAAATAGAACAATTATTTTTCAATTAAAAAAATAAATTTTTAACAAAATAGTTAAATTTTCTACCAAAGAGATGAATTTTTCACTGAAATGATGAATATGTAACAAAATAATTAAATTTTGAACCAAGAAGTTAGATTTTTAACCAAATAGTTGAATTTTCAACCCTAAAAGTTGAATTTTCGACTAAAAAATTTATTTTCACCCAAGAGAGATGGATTTTCAACCAAGAAAGATGACTTTTCTATCATAAAAGATGAATTTTCAGTCCAGGAGGAAGAATTTTGAAAAAACAGTAAAATTTTCAACGAAATAGTAGAATTTTCAATAAAAAAGATAAATATTCAAACAAAAATGGAAAAATTAATTTTCAACCAAAAACGAATTTTTAACGAAATAGTTCAATTCTCTACCAAAAAGATGCATTTTTAATTAAAATGATGAATCTTCAACAAAACAAAATGAATGAAAACATAACTTAAACAGAATAGTTGAATTTTTAACAAAATAATTATATTTTCTACAAAATAGTTTAATTTTGAATCTAAAAAGATGTATTTTCAACCAAATGGTGGAATTTTCAATAAAAAAATATAATCTTTGAAAAAAATGGAAAAACTAATTTTCACTTAAAAAACGAATTTTTAACAAAATAGTTCAATTTTCTACCAAAGATATGAATTTTTAACTAAAATGATGAATCTTCGACAAAAAAATGAATTTTTAACAAAATAGATGAATGCTCAATCGCAATAGATCAATTTTGCACCCAAAAATTTAATTTCTACCAAAACAGATCAATTTTGTTGCATAAAATATGAATTTTAAGTTCAAAAGGACAAATTTTAAACAAAACGGTTGAATTTTCATAAAAAAAAATGACTTGAACAAAATAGTTGATTTTTTTCAAATAATTATATTTTCTACAAAGTAGTTGGATTTTTAACTAAGATGAATTTTCAACCAAATAGTGAAAATTTCAATCAAAAAAGATAAATTTTCAAACAAAAATAAAAAAATTAGGTTTAAACTAAAAAAACGAATGTTTAACAAAATAGTAAGATTTTCTACCAGAGAGATGAATTTTCAACAAAACAGTACTCTTTTTAACCAAAAAAGCTGACTTCAACTAAATAGTTAGAAATTTGAAAATATTTAAAAGAATTTTGAATATTTTAGTATAGTTTAACAGATTTCAAGCAAATTTCAATTGATTTCAATAACTTGAAGGGTTTTCAAAGAATATGAAAGATTTTAGGGTATTTTTGTAAATTCTAAGGAATTTTCAAGAAATTAAAACATTTTCAAGGGGTTTGAAAAGTTTTTTAAAGAAATTGTAATTTTTTATGGTATCTTAAAATATTTCAAGGAATTTTCGATTGATTTTAATAATTTAAAAGGATTTTAAAGATTTTAGGGTATTTAAAAAAAAACTAGGAATTTTTAAGAGCATTAAACAGTTTCAAGAAATTTGAAAATATTTAAAAGAATTTGAGATATTTTAGTATAGTTTGACAGATTTGAAGCAATTTTCAATTTATTTCAATAATTTGAAGGATATTCAAAGAATTTGAAAGATTTTAGGGTATTTTTAAAAATTCCAAGGAATTTTCAAGAAATTTCAAAATTTTCAAGGGATTTGAAAAGATTTGAGAGAAATTGAAACATTTTATGGTATCTTAAAATATTTCAATTAATTTTTGACTGATTTTGATAATTTCAAAGGAGTTTAAAGATTTTAGGGTATTAAAAAAAAGGTAGGAATTTTTAAGAGCATCAAACAGTTTCAAGAAATTTGAAAATAATTTAAAAGAATTTTTAATATTTTAGTATAGTTTAACAGATTTTATGCAATTTTCAATTTATTTCAATAATTTGAAGGTTCTTCAAGGAATTGGACAGATTTTAGGGTATTTTTTAAAATTCCAAGGAATTTTCAAGAAATTTAAAAATTTTCAAGGGATTTGAAAAGATTAAAAAAAATTGAAACATTTTATGGTATCTTAAGAGGTTTCGAGGAATTTTTGATTGATTTTAATAATTTCAAAGGAGTTTAAAGATTTAGGGTATTAAAAAAAGAGTAGGAATTTTTAAGAGCATTAAACACTTTAAAAAAATTTGAAAATATTTAAAAGAATTTTAAATATTTTTATATACTTTAACAGATTTCAAGAAATTTTCAATTGATTTCAATAATTTGAAGGATCTTTAAAGAATTTAAAAGATTTCAAGGAATTTTGAAGAACTTTACAAATTTTAAAGGGATTTAAAAAATTTATAAAAAATTGAAACGTTTTATGGTATCTTAAAATATTTCAACGAATTTTTCATTGATTATAATAATTTGAAAGGATTTTAAAGATTTTAGGGTATTTAAAAAAAACTAGGAATTTTTAAGAGCATTAAACAGTTTCAAGAAATTTGAAAATATTTAAAAGAATTTTAAATATTTTAATATAGTTTAACAAATTCCATGAAATTTTCAATTGATTTCAATGATTTGAAGAGTTTTCAAAGAATATGAAAGATTTTATGGTATTTTAATAATTCCAAGAAATTTTCAAAAACTTTAAAATTTATCAAGGAATTTCAAAAGGTTTCGAATTATGTGAAATGTTTTAGGGTATTTGAAAAAATTCCAAGGAATTAAAAGTTTATTTCAATAATTCTAAGGAATTTCAATAAATTTTAATGATTTTAAGGTATTTTTAAAAATTCCAAGGTTCTTTAAAGGCTATGAAATGTTTTACGGGGTTTAAAAATATTCTAAAGAATTTGAAATATTTTATGGCATTCTTAAAGATTTATTAAATTTTTAAGAGATTTTAAGAGAGGCATTTTTTTAGAGATTTCAAATTTTCCAAGGAATTTCCAAGGATTTTAATGATTTTAAGGAATTTAAAAATATTTTTATGGGGATTTTGTACAATTTTCTAGGAGGTCGATGATTTTAAGAGGGTTCATATTTTTTTCAAGATTTTAGGGTATTTTAAAAAATTCCAAGAAAATTTCAAGACCTTTGAACCAATCTAACGGATTTGAAAGATTTTAGTGTATTTTTAAAAATTCCAAGGAATTTTCAAGAATTTTAAAAAGTTTCCAGGGATTACAAAAGATTTTAAATCATTTAAAAAGATTCCAAGGAATTTTCCATTAATTTCAATAGTTGTAAGGGATTGCATAGAATTTAAAGATTTTAGGGTATTTTTTAAAATTGCAAGGAATTTTTCGAGAGCTTTAAAATGTTTCAAGGGATTGGAAAAAACTGTACAAATTTTAGGGCATTTGGAAAATTCCAGGAAATTCTTAAGAGCTTTCAAAACATCTAACGGATTGGAAAGAATTTAGGGTATTTTAAAAAATTCCAAGGAATTTTCAAGAGCTTTAAAATGTTTCAAGGGAGTTGAAAAACTGTAAAGATTTTAGGGCATTTTGAAAATTCCAGGAAATTTTCAAGAGCTTTAAAAAAATCTAACGGATGTGAAATATTTTAGGGTATTTTTAAAAATTCCAAGGAATTTTCAAGAGCTTTGAAAAGTTTCCAGGGATTACAGAAGATTTGAAATAATTTTAAAAGATTCCAAGGAATTTTCAATTAATTTCAATAGTTGTAAGGGATTGCATAGAATTTAAAGATTTTAGGGCATTTTTTAAAATTGCAAGGAATTTTTCGAGAGCTTTAAAATGTTTCAAGGGGTTGGAAAAAAACTGTAAAAATTTTAGGGCATTTTGAAAATTCCAGGAAATTTTTAAGAGCTTTAAAAACATCTAACGGATTGGAAAGATTTTAGGGTATTTTAAAAGATTTGAAGTAATTTTCAAGAGATTTAAACAATTTCAGAGGATTCCCAAGGGTTATTATCATTTAAAGGGATTTAAACAAAAATTTCATGTGGTTATAAAGAATTTCCTATAATTTCAGAAAATTCCAGGAATTCATGGAATTTTGAGAAATCAAGGATTTCAGAGAATTCAAGGAATTCACAGATTTTCAGAAATTCAGAGAATTAAAGGATTTCAGGAAATTCAATGATTTCATAGTTGAATCCTCAACCAAAAAGAAGAATTTTCAAAACAGGAGATTAATTTTCTAGAAAAAAAGGTAAATTTTCAAAAAAATACATACATTTTTGACCAAATAGTTGAAATCGAAAAATGTTGATATTCTCTTTTTGGTTAGACATTGATCTTTTTTTTTTTAATTCCTGTATATCGTTGAAAATTCGTATTTCGTGGTAGACAATTAATCTTCTTGATTGAAAATTTATCTTTTTGATTGAAAATTAATTTCTTTGGTTGAATTTATCTGTTTAATTGAAAATTCAACTGCTTGGTTGAAAATTAAACTTTGTTCAAAATTAATTTTTCTGGTTGAATATTCATCATTTTAGATAAAAATTCATCACTTTGGTCGAATATTTAACTGTTTTCGTTAAAAATTCTTGCATTTTCTTGAAATTTCGTCTTCTTTTAATAGAAAATCAAGATTTTAGGTTAAAAATTCATCTTTTTTGTCTAAAATTGAACTATTTTGATTAGGTGTCATATATTTTCTTACAATTATTTTTTTAAAATAAAAATTGAACTATTTAGTTGAAGATATATTTTGTTAAGAATCCATTTTCCCAGCGAAAAATTTAAATATTTTATTTTTGTTTAGACATTGATCATGTTTAGTTGAAATTCATGTATATTATTTAAACTTCCTATTTCTTGGTAGAAAATTAATCTTCTTGATCAGAAATTCATCTTCCTGGTTGAAAATTCATTTCTTTGGTTGTAAGTTTATCTTTTTAAGTTGAAAATTCAACTACTTTGTTCAACATTAATTTTTTTGATCGAAGATTCATTATTTTAGTTAAAATCTCATCTCTCTGGTTAAAAATTGAACTGTTTTGATTAAAAAACATATTTTTTATTAAAAAATAAATTTTTTTCATCAAAATTGAACTATTACGTTAATGATTTTATTAAATCCATTTTTCCAGCTAAAAATTCTAATATTCTGATTTTTTTTGTGAATTGATCTTTTTTGATTGAAATTCATGCATTTGGTAAAAAACGTGCCTTTCTCGGTAGAAAATCAATCTTCTTGGATAAAAATTCATGTTTTCTGTCTAAAATTGAACTATTTTGATTATATTTCACACTTTTTTAAAAAAGTTGATTTAACAAAAATTGAGCCATTTCGTAAAAGATTTTTTTGTTCTTTTTTTTAACCCCATTTTCATAGCATAAATCCTATTATTCTCTTTTTGGTTAGACATTGATTGATTTTGGTTGAAATTCATGTATATTATTGAAAATTCATATTTATTGGTTGAACATTCATCTTCTTGGTTAAAAATTCATCTTTATTCATGAAAATTTATATTTTTAGTTATAAATTCAACTACTTTGTTCAAAATTAATTTTTCTGGTGGAAGATTAATTATTTTAGTTAAAAATTCATCTTTTTGGCTAAAAATTGAACTGTTTGGGTTGAAAATTCTTGCACTCTTTCGAAATTTCGTCTTCTTCCAGTAAAACATTAACATATTTGGTTGAAAATTGAACTATTTAAATTGAATCACCTATTCTTGATGAAAAATTAAAAGTTCTTTTGATGAAAATTTATCTATTTCGTTAAAGATTTTTTTGCTGTTTAAAATTTATTTTTCTAACTAAAAATTGAAACAATTCTTTTTTTGGTTAGAAATCAATTTCTTTGGATTGAAATTCATGTATTTCGTTGACAAATTTGTATTTCTCGGTAGAAAATTAATTTTCTTGGCTAAAAATTAATCTCTTTTGTTTAAAATTGTACTATTTTGATTAAATCTCATATTTGTTCTTGACAGTGAATTTTCTGGAATGAAAATTAAAACATTTCGTTGAGGATTTTTTTTGGTTCAAAATCCATTTTTATAGCAAAAATCTTAATATTCTCTTTTTGGTTAGAGAATGATATTTTTTGGTTGAAATGTATCTATATTATTGAAAATTCGTATTTCTTGGTAGAAAATTAATATTCTTGATTAAAAATTCATTTTCTTGGTGGAAAATTCATTTCTTTGGTTGTAAGTTTATTTTTTTTTTAGTTTAAAATTCAATTACTTGGTTGAAAATTGAACTACTTTGCTTAAAAATAATTTTTCTGCTTTAAGATTCATCATTTTAGTTAGAAATTCATCTCTTTGATTAAAAATTGAACTATTTTGATTGAAAGACATGTTTTTGATTCGAAATTAGATTTTTTAAGATGCAAATTAAACTATTTGGTTAATGATCCTTTTTTTTGGTTTTACATACATTTTGCTGAATAAAAATTTAAATATTCTTTTTGTTTGGTTAGAAATTGATCTTTCTTTGTTAAAAATTAATGTTTTTTGTTGAAATTACGTTTTTCTTTTTTTTTTGGTAGAAAATTAAGATTTTTGTTTGAAAATCCATCTTTTTGGTTGAAAATAAAACTATTTTCTTGAAAATTTTACTAATGATTTAAAAATACATGTATTTTATTAAAAATTGGCCTTTTCAGTAGAAAAATGATCTTCTTGCCTGAAAATTCATTTAATTAAAATTTAACTAGTCCATGATTTATTGTAAATTTATCTTTCATAGTGGCGAATTCTTCATTTTCGTTGAAAATACTTTTCTTTTACTTAAAATTGAAATTACCAATTAAACACTTACCTATTTCATTTATTATTGTAAATTTATATTTTTTAGTTAAAATTTAATCTTCTTGGTTAAAAATTAATGTTTTTGGTTAAATAGCAATTTAATCTTTGAAAAATTAAACAGTTTTATTAAAAATTATCTTTTTGGTACCAAAATCAACAATTTTTTGAAAATTTATCTTTTAGGTAAAAATTTGATTTGTTTTCGTTAAAAATGCAACTATTTGCTTGCAAATTTAATTATTCTGATGAAAATTGAACAATTTTATCCAAAAAAAATCCCTCTTTCGCCGGAAATTAAAATTTTTTGTTAAAAATTCGTCTGTCTGGATTGAATATTAGACTATTTCGTTCACAATTAATTTTTCTGGTTGAAGATTCATCATTTTAGTTAAAAATTCATCTTCTTGGTTGAAAATTCATCTATTTCCATTGAAACACATATTTCTAATTTAAAGTTAATTTTTTTTAAGGAAAACTGAACAATTTGATTTTACAGATGATGAAGATGGAACCCACGCGAAACGGAACGCGTATACTGAATTTAGTATATGCGTATACTAAATTTCATATACATGTATACTGCATTCAGTATATGCGTATACTAAATTTCATGTACGTGCATACTAAATTCAGTATATGCATATACTAAATTCACTGTAAACTGGTACACTAAATTTAATTTCATGTTTTGCATTCTTGCTTCCACCCAGGCGGAAATATTATATATAGTTTATATATAGTGTGAAGTATTATATATAATGTTAATTTATTTCATAAATTTTTTATACAAAACCAATAAATATTATATATAATGCTTCACACTATATATAAAATATATATAATATTTCCGCCTGGGCATTACATGTATACGAAATCAAGTACAGATTTTTCTAACATTGTATATGGTGTTGTCCGTTGACAGAGTATTTAACGATTATACTTATTCTTTACTCAAAACCAAAAATGTAATTGTTATGTCGTGTTGCCTCTTAAAAATTTCTCTTTTAGAGGTTTCAACACAAGAAAGAGAAAAAAACAGTTTTATCATATATAATTTTTTAAACAAAAATTTGACCAATTATATTTCTCTCATTGAAGTATCTCATGTTTTGAGATTCTTTTTAGTCTTTTCCTTGATTTATCTACAATTTCAGATTACGTTAGCGTTTTACACAAAAATTGGTATTTTAAAACAAAGATCATTATATTTTGAAGAAGATTTAGAATATTTGATATATTTTTGATTATATTACAGTTCTTCTTTGGATACTGATCATTTTAATGATAAATAAATTAGGTTACGTAAGCTTTAAACACCAAAAATTGGTATTTTAAAACAAAAATAATTCTAAATTGAAAATGATTCCGAATGTTTTTAAATTTTTGGATTATCTTTGTATTTTCCTTCGAAAATTGAAATTTCTCATTTGTAAATAATTTAAAAAATATTCACAGGATATATGTTATTTTAAACAAAAGTCATTAGATTTCGGAGAAGATTTACAATCCTTACAAATTTACTGCTATTTTCCGTTCGTGATTTTATCAGGAATTATTGCTATTTTCAATTAAAAATTGTATAATTTTAAAGAATGTTTTTTACATATATTTATCTCGGAAAAATATTTTGTAGCATATTAAATATCCAATAAATTAATAAGTACTGATGAAAAGTATAGAAAACATTATTTTGATGAATAAATACGAATACACTTTTCATAGAGTACCAATAATAATTCTACAAAGTGAACATTAAATTTTTAGCCTGGACATAAATATTATATATACATTAAATATTGTAAACTGTGAAAATAGCAAATTTCAATTGTATTTTATTTTTATTGACATTTATAATGATTATGGAAAATTGAAATCAACGCTTAATTGAACTAAATTATAAAATTTTATATATTTTCTTTTAAAGCTAGAAAATAATTTATTTTGTTTGGTTGTGAATATTTTGAAATAATTTTCAATTTTATCTTAAAATTAAATTTTCGATATAAAAAATAATTTCAATTTTCCCAGAAATCTTTCAAGGAAAACTTTTTTATTTTCTTCAAATCTTTCACAACTTTTAAAAAGTTCCTTTTTTTCTAAACTTCAAAGATCTAAATTTTGTTTTCAATTTATCGAAATTGTTTCAAGTTAAAACGTTTTTTTAAATGCTGCTAAAAATGAAAAAATTGCTTTTAATTCTTCCAAATTCTTTTTCGACAAATTTCGAAACCTTTCGAAATATTTTGAATTTTTTTTCAATTTTATCTTGAAATTAATTTTTCCACATTAAATATCATTTAAATTTTTTCAGGAATCTGAACATAACTTTCTTACTCTCTTGTAATCTTTCAAAATTGTTAAAAACCTTCTTTTTCGAAATCTTCCAAAATGTACATTTTCTTTTAAATTTCTTAAAATCGTTACAGGTTTTAAATTATTTTCGAAATTTTTTTGAAACTTCTCAATATCTTTTTAAATAAGTACTCTCCGCAATTTCTTTAGAATTCTGCAGAAATTTTTCTGAAAGTTTTGGAAATCTTTAAAAATCTTTTTTTAATTTCATCTTAAAATAAATTTTTTAAAATAAGATTTCTAAGATTCCTTTCAGTATTCGCAAAAAATTTTGCACACTTTTTTCCCCCTTGAAACCTTTCAGATCTCTTAAAAAGCTTTTTTTCCCGAAATCTTCAAAAATCCAGATTTTGTTTTTACATTTACTGAAATCGTTTCTAGTTTTAAATTATTCTTGAAATTCTTTCAAAATTCTTAAAACCCTACTTTTTTCGAAATTTTCATGATACACATTTCGTTTTTAATTTTTTGAAATTGGTTTAAATTCTTTGAAACCTTTTTTTAATTATGTTTGAACCTTTTCAAAAATTCTTTATATATTTCTTGAATAAACTTGATTTTCATTAAATATGGTAATAGTGCAAAAAATCTTCTACTTTCTTTTTAGAAATTTTAGGAAATTTAAGATCCTACAAAATAAAAATAATTTCCCAACAATCTTTCAGGGTTTTGAACATAATTTTGGATACCTTTCGGAATATTCTATTTGAATATTTTTTGAAAATAAAAAAAAAAACATTTCAAATTTCCTATGAATCTTTAGAACATTTTTTCTTCGAAATGTTTGTATATCGATTTTTTTTTAATTTATTGAAATCATTGCAAAACTTCTTAAAATTTCCAAAACTAACACGAATTTTCTAAAAGTGAAAAATTTTGCTTTAAAATTTTCTACATTATTTTTCGAAATTTTAGGAAATCATTTTATATCTCGTAAAATAAAAACATTTTACAAAAAAATCTTCCAGATTATTGATCTTCAGTTTTCGGAATATTATAAAACCTTTTCAAATGTTCTCTTAAAAATTATTTATCAAATAAAACATTATTTAAAATCTTCCCGGGAATTTTAAGAAGATTTTTTTCATTCTCTTGGAACCCGTCAAAAGTTTAAAAAACCTTTTTTTTAATTTTTAAAATTCTCATTTTGTATTGAAAATTCATGTTTTTTATTAAAAATTCTTCGTTGTGATAGAACATTAAACTTTTCTATTTTTTCTCAAAATTTTTTTTATTTTAGTTGAAAATTCGTCGTTTTTTATTTAAAATTCAACTATTTAGTTGAAAATTCATGTTTTTTATTGAAAATTCATGTTTTTTTTATCAAGAATTCTTTTTTGTGGAATAAAATTGTTTTGTTTTTTTAACTGGAAATTAAACTTTTCTATTTTTGGTTAAAAAATTTGTTTGGTTGAAAATTCGTCGTTTTTTGGTTTAAAATTCAACTATTTGGATGAAAATTCATATTTTTTAATAAAAATTTTTCTTTTTGGTAGAAAATTATTTTCTTCTAATCTGTAAATTTAAGTATTCTATTATTGATTAAAAATTGGTCTTTTTTAGTTGAAAATTCGTCGTTTTTTGGTTGAAAATGCATTTTTTTTATTGAAAGTTCTTCTTTGTGGTAGAAAATTAAACTTTTCTATTTTTGGTTAAAAATTTTTGTTTTTTCGTTCAAAATTCGTCATTTTTTGGTTTAAAATTCAACTATTTGTTTGAAAATTCTTGTTTTTTATTAAAAATTCTTCTTTGTGGTAAACAAAATAATTTTTTTAAACTGAAAATTAAACTTTCTCTTTTTTGTTAAAAAGGTTTCTTTTTCAGTTGAAAATTCGTCGTTTTTTATTTAAAATTCTTCGTTGTGGTAGAAAATTAAACTTTTCTATTTTTGGTTAAAAATTTTTCTTTTTTAGTTGAAAATTCGTCGTTTTTTGGTTTAAAATTCAACTATTTGGTTGAAATATCATGTTTTTTTATTAAAAAATTCATGTTTTTTTATAAAAAATTCGTTTTTGTGGTATAACATTAATTTTTTTAACTAAAAATTAAACTATTCTATTTTCGGTTAAAATTTTTTTATTTTTAGTTGGAAAATTCGTCGTTTTTTGATTTAAAATTCATTTGTTTTTATTGAAAATTCTTCTTTGTGGTAGAAAATTAATTTTTTTAAACTAAAAATTGAAATATTCTATTTTTGGTTAAAAAATTTTATCTTTTACTTGAAAATTCGTCGGTTTTTGGTTTAAAATTCAACTATTTGGTTCCAAATTAATGTTTTTTATTAAAAATTCTTTTTTTGTGGTAGAAAATTAATTTTTTTGTAAAATAAAAATTAAAATATTCTATTTTTGGTCAAAACATTTCCTCTTTTAGTTGAAAATTCATCATTTTTTGGTGGAAAATTCATGTTTTTTATTGAAAATTCTTCTTTGCGATGAAAAATTAATTTTTAACTAAAAATTAAATTTTTCTATTTTTGGTTACAAATTTTTCTTTTTCAGTTGAAAATTCGTCGTTTTCTGGGTTAAAATTCGTCGTTTTCTTGTCGAAAATTCATGTTTTTTATTAAGAAATTTTCTTTATAGTAGAAAATTAATTTTTTTCAACTAAAAATTAAAATATTCTATTTTTGGTTGAAAATTTTTTCTTTTGGTTGAAAATTCGTCGTTTTTTTTTAAATTCAACTATTTGGTTCAAAATTCATGTTTTTTAAAAAAATTCTTCTTTTTGGTAGAAAATTAATTTTTTTGAACTGAAAATTAAAATATTCTATTTTTGGTTACAAATTTTTCTTTTTCAGTTGAAAATTCGTCGTTTTTTGGTTTAAAATTCGTCGTTTTCTTGTTGAAAATTCATGTTTTTCAATAAAAAATTTTGTTTATAGTAGAAAATTACTTTTTTTAAACTAAAAATTAAAATATTTTATTGTTGGTTAAAAAATTTTCTCTTTTAGTTGAAAATTCATCATTTTTTAGTTGAAAATTCATGTTTTTTATTGAAAATTCTTCTTAGGGGTATAAAATTATTTTTTTAACTGAAAATTAAACTTTACTATTTTCGGGTAAAATTTTTTGTTTTTTAGTTGAAATTCGTCGTTTTTTGGTTTAAAATTCAACTATTTGGTTGAAAATTCATCTTTTCTTATTGAAAATTCTTCTTTGTGGTAGAAAATTAATTTTTTTTTTAAATTGAAAAAAAAAATTCTATTTTTGGTTAAAAATGTTTCTTTTTTAGTTGAAAATTCGTATTTTCTTTTAAAATTTTTTTGATCTGAAACTAAATTCTTTTTTGGTTGAAATATCAATAACTGATAAATTTTTTTGAGAATTTATCTTTTTTTGCTGAAAGTTCAACTACTTTGTTAAAAAAAAACTTTTTTTGATTGAAGATTCATCATTATCGTTGAATTTTTTTTTCTTTTTCTGAAAATTCAACTGTTTTATAAAAAAAATTGTAGTTAAATGTTAATTTTTTTTTACTAAAAAATAACTATTTCAATTTTGGTTGAAAGTTGATTTTTTTTATTTGAAAAATCAACTACTTTTTTGAATCTCGAACTATTTTGTTAAAAATTCGTTTTTTTTTTGTAAAAACTTAATTTTGTTTAATTGAAAATTTAATTTTTCCATTTTTAGTTCCAAATCTATCTTTTTTAGTTTAAAATTGATCTATTTGGTTGAAAATTTATGTTTTTTGCAAATTCAACTACTAGGTTGAAAATTCATGTTTTCGGTTGAAAATTCAACTATCTTTCTCTAAAATGTTATTATTATATTTTTGTTTAAAATAATCAACTTTCAACCAAGAAAAAGGATTTTTTGAAAAAATAGTTCATTTTTTAACCAAACTGATAAATCTTTGATAAAAAAAATAAATTAAAAAAAAGCAATAGTTGATATTTCCACTAAAAAATTTAATTTTCAATAAAAAATTGTTAAATTAAACCAAAAATACGAATTTTCAACAGAAGAGTTGAATTTTCAGAACTTTTGAGAAAATAAAAGTCAAATGTACAACCTGAAAATATACATTTTATACCAAAATAATTGAATTTTCGATCTAAAAAAAAAAGAGTTCCCAACAAAATAAAAATTTTTTTAGTTAACTTTGCTGAATTTTTAACAAAATAAATGTACTTTCAACTAAAATGAAATTTTTAAGATTAGCACCTGCTCCCGGCGAAATCCTGCGGTTGTCCTTATGACAAACTTTTAACTATATATATATTTATATATATATATTTACTTTTACCGTTACAAATATTCTGAACTGCTTCAAAACATTTCGAATAACTGTTTATTTGTTAAAAGTTTTTAAACACTTAAATTTGAGCTAAAAGAGCTAAAAATCTGGAAAATTTTGAACTAATTTTGCTTTATTTTACAGGATTTTCAAAATATTTTGCAATATTTGTCATCTCCTCAAAACTGGAATATTTGTTAAAATTTGGAAAATTCTTAAAAATTAAAAAGAAATGTCTTCAAACCTTCGAGACTTTTTTATACATTTTTAGAATTTTTCAGAGAAATTTCAAGAGAATTTTCGTATTCTTTCAAAATTCTTAAGAAGCTTCTAACTATTTTTCAAACTACTAAAAAATGTACTATTGGTTTAAAAGCACAGTGGATTCTCACCTATTTCCATCTCCCTTATTTTCTGTTGCCTCTATTTCAAGGGCTGTACACGGTTATTTCTATTTGCGCAGTTCCGGCCACTCCCACGACGTTCCCCGTATATTCTCCTCCGCGTCAGTGACTGACCAATTGAAAAGAGGCCCGAAGAGCGGTAAGTCTTGAATTGAGTATTTTAGTATGACGTCATGGGAATACGTCATACGATCAAGTGTAGAATCTATTTTCTCAGTCATGTTCCTTTCTTTTGTCGATTCACGACCTTTCAGTTTCACGAAATAAAATAAAATATCCTAAATCTGAGGTTAGTGGTACTCCAACCTCAAATTTCGGACAGTTGCTTCGTGAAACTGAAAGATCTTCAACCGATAAAAGGATGAAGAAACGAAATTGCGCACATGCATTCTACACTTGAAAAGATTACTATGCAGACCTTTATACTTACAGTACCATGTACTAACCTTCCTGACGGCTGACATTTCCACTCATCGACGTCATGCTACAAAACTCACTATTCCGCGAAATATTTGCGTCGTTTTTTGATTCTATAATATTGTTTTTTAGTTGGCGAATTCTCGTACGCCAACAAAAACATTTGAAAGATACTTGAAAAACACTAATGCATGCATGAAGACTAACGGACCGCGACTTTTTCAACTGCGCAATAAGCCGGATGCACAATAAGCCGGATATCCACTCGCCTGAACCTTTTCCATAATACTGCGCAATATACTCGACTGAGTACTCGCGCACTCGGACCTTTCGAGGCGAGAGTCGCAACCGTCTCTCGCTCGACGCGCTGAGAAACTGCGTGGGCCAGCAGTTCTAGGAATGTCGGTTGTATTTATTTGTATTATTATTGATAGTATTCATTGATTTGAAATCGACCCACGCTTTTCGGTTGAAAAAGTTGCGTACAGGCAGCGCATCGATACAAGAACCGGGTTCCACTGGCTTGGAAATAAAAGAATCGTTTCGTTTCAAGGTCAGAGAAATAGGCGAGACCTCTTTGTATTTGAATTTTTTAAAATTGAAATTAATTCAACATCTTGTTAAAACTTTAAATCATTTGAAACTATCTCAAAAATCTTTTTATCGATACCGGTAACTATTTTTTTACAGGTACCGACAGTTTACAAATTTCGTAAATTAAGACATTATAAGTTTTTGTCAATTATTTCATTTTTCTTATCTCATTAAAAGTGTGAAAAAGTTTATAAATTGGATACTGCGGTAGAAAAATGTTAATAACAGCATTATTACCTGATATTGAAAAATAAACATAATATTCAATAGGCTTTCTTAAGTGACTTACAAAATTCTTAGAAACTAAAAAAAATTAGATGCAAGAATAAAAACCGAACACATTTGGACAAGCACAAAAATAGGATTAATTTAAGAAAGAAGGCCCACTTTAAAAATTCAGGCTTTAAAAAGTCAAAAGAAATAAAAATTAGTTGTTCTTTATTAGGAGATTTACGAACACGTCTTCTTCTCATATCTTGCTTTGTTTAGAAAATTATTAATATCAGCATATTTTTGAACAAATTAAAAAAATATACATTAAAAATAAACTATTTTTTCTTTCTCTGATTATTCATTAAATTATTTGAGCAAAATAAAATTATTATTTTGTTTATTGTATAATCATTTACTCATTTTTTGAGTATATTTATAAACAATTTAATACTTCTTTTTTCTGGGTATGTAACTTTTTTATTTTCAAAAATTGTCCATCATCCTAATAAAATTTGGTAACTCAATTAATAAAATTTGGCTCTTAATTCTGCAACAACGGTAATATACTACATAAAAATAATGGACTCTGGTGGTAAATAATTGTGCACTTTTCATTTAGTGCTAATGGTAGCACCTGAAGCAGAACCTTCAAAGATAAATCATTTCAGAAATTGCTAACTTTCATCATTTGCCGACGCGCTACGTGCACCTTCAAAGTAACACTTAGGTGCATCCGGCAAGAGGGCGCAGTTATCAGCGCATGTTTTTCACATTTTCTGATATTCTCTGATTCCATTAGATCGGCAATCTCTCACCTCATCTCTGTATATATTCTCTATGATGCCTATGTGATTGGCCAGAGCGCCCCATCTGCAAAAAAGTATTCAAACACACTTTCTCCTATTCAAGCACCCTACCTCCAAAAAACTATTCAAACTTCATCTTTTCCTATGAAACACTCTCAGATTTGAGATTTGGTCTACATTGGACAGCATATCATTTGACCAATCCCAAAGGATTAAAGATCTTTCCACTCAAGAACAAAAAATAAAATTTGACAAATTACTTCCAGTAAGGCACACACCACTAACTAACACAGTGAAAAACATCTCTAACCATCCTCTCAGCAATGAAAGGATTTCAGCCTTATCCAAAGGACATAATTTTGCAGTAGCTCCCTCCAAAATCCCGAAAGAAGAAATCATCAGTCATTTGGAATCCACAATATATAGCCTTCCACCCGAAAAAGCGAATGACATACGGCGTAGGACGGCCAACATCTTACGCCCGTTTAAGACACCTCACCCAGGTGCCATTCAGCTTTCGGCACGGTTGCTACGCCTCCGCTTAGGGGTTATTTCTTCAGGACCATCCCTGGATAGTAACACAATGTGGCAGTTTATATACTCAAAATGACAGGACTATAAAATTGCAATAAGCTCGGTTGCGGATCACGATAAAAAATGAAATTTTTAGTTTAAACAGAAAACAGAACTTAATTCCGAGGTATTTAATTGGTAAATTAGGAGAATAAGCATTTCCCAGCGAAACGTTCAGAGAGAGTCATGTACATTATGAGTTCCAAGGACACATAGTATGTGTATATGCGGGTATAGCTTTGAGTTTACGAACCAGCGACAGATTCGCACCTCCAAGAGCACGAATCACAAGGACAATCATTTTATCCAAATAACTCCTTCACTGTGAAGTTATAGTTGGCCTCGAGTGTGGAATCAGTACTGCTGTCGGAAACTCACAGTTCCACATAATTCGACACTTCTCGCTTTGGACACTTGACTTTATCTCCCTCGGAGCCTTCAGGAGGACAGGATCTCGGCCAACACCATAAGAGCAACTAAGATTTAAGTAAAGCATTATTAGGGTTGGTGGCTGTAGAAATACGTCGTTCTTTCGTGAGTGGGAAACCCGGATAGAATGTGTTTTTAGGATGGTCCTTATTCTTCACTCGTCGTATTTCTTTACTCTTTCCTTCCAGTTTTGTTGGAACGCTAAAAAAAATCTCCAAATTTGAGCGTGACCGTTTAATATTTAGGGGTCGCGCAAAGGGCATGAAGTTTCACGTTGATCTAATATGGGAAAAAGTCAGCTCTTTAAAATCTAATATTCAAACACGATTGTATTTCGTAAATAATTCCTCATTCCAGTATATTGTTTAGGATTCGTCAGAGTATAAAATTTGGTCGTGAGTTTTGAGGATGAGTGAATTTAAGCCACTCTTATAAGTCCTCAAAGAAAACCCATTAGTGAAATATTTACATTTTATCTAATATTGTGGTTTATTAACGCTTGTTGAAAGATTTGTTATAAAAAATAATCCATAATCGTTCATTGAAAAATAGCTAGTCATTTTAACTAATTTTCAATTACTTAAACAATTTTATTTTATTTGAACATTTGTTTTTCAGGTAAGTTACGAATTGAATTTATTTTCCAGAGGATAAAGATAAAGATAGAAACGATAAAGATACATGTAATCTATATTTCAAAGGGTAAAGGGAAAATCACTGAATACTGAACGTTTCAGGCTAAACGATAAATGAAAACCTAAAAAACCTCAGTCAAAAGGGAAAACATAATATAAAATTAGTGATAAAAAATGGTAAAGGATGGAAAAATATTCAAAGATAAGGTAATTTGAAATAAAAAAAAGGCAAAAGGCATTAAGATATCCAATGATAAGATAATCAAAAATATAAAAAATCTCCAGGATAATAGAAACAATAAAAATATAATGAGAGGTAACCAGAGTACTAAAAGAGAAAACAATAAAATCATAGAAAGTACATTTGCAGTTCAAAGATAGATAACGACAAATAAACTAAAAAAAGGAGGGGGTCCCGACAATATCAAATCGCAACGGTAGGATACAAGTCATAACCTAAATAAAAAAATGGGAGAGGGATCGCCATTAATTATTTTTCAGGGATCAAACTTAAGAAACGTACGATAAAATTATATTTGTACATAGTCCATACAAAGAAAACTACAAATGACAAGCAAAGGGGGTTCGCAATACGGCATTACATAGTAGGCTTAAGAACAAAAGAAAGGCATGAAGCATTATAAACTGGTGCATAATAACGCTGCGGCGTAAAGAGTTCTTACTTGAAAAAAAGATCAATTAACGGGGTATCTCGTTTAACAGGTATATATGAGGGGTCGCAAGATAAATAATGAAAGTTTTTCAAAAATATAAAAAAAGGACGCTCATAAATAAAAACTAAAAGGGCTCGGGGATGAATAGAAAAAAAAAATTTCTCAAAATAGGTACTCAAGGGGTTGCAAAGCTAATATAATAAAGGCTCCTTGAAAATAGGCACCATAAGGGTTTATAAAACAAACTCTAAATGGTGTTCTCGAAACTTAGCACAATGGGGTTCTCAGAATAGGTACAAAGGGTTCTTGGCATACCAGAAGGTGTTCTCAGAGAAACATATAAAGGGGTGTCTCAGAAATAGATATACAAAAAAGGGGGTTCTTAGAAATAAGCACAAGTGGGGCTTTCTAAAACAAACGCCAAACGGGTTCTCGGAATTTCAAAAATAGGGTTCTTATATAGCTGTGGAAGGTTCTTGGAATTCCGAGAAGGGATTATCAGAGATACATATAGAAGGGAGTCTCAAAAATAGATGGACATAAAAGGGGGGTTCTTAGAAATAAGCACAAGTGGGGCTGTCCAAGGAGGTTCTAAAAAATGGGTATAAAAAGAGGTTCTTGTAATTTCGAAAGTGGGGGTCTCAAATAGATACAGTAGGGGTTCTCAGAAAAAAAACGCGGACCGGCATTTCGAATTACCTTATCTTTGGATATTTTTCCATCCTTTACCATTTTTTATCACTAGTTTTATACTAAGGTGTTATATTAAGGATCGCTAATTAAATTGAACAATTAGGTCGACATGAAAAATTATATCGCAGTTCAGGGTATTAGGGTCAGGGAACGCAAATCAAATTGATACTCTAAAGCGATTGGCATGAGCTTTGGACTATACAAGTATGCCCGCGTCCACCTACGCCAAGGAAGAATAGAAAGTACGTCATCGTGTGACGATCATGATGTCCAACACATAGGCGGAAATACCATTCAACATCTTGTTAATGGAGAAACATATACATATCTTGGAATACGACAAGCGGAAACACAAAATGTGCTTGTGTTAAAAACGGCAATTGAAAAATGGTATCTTCAAATACTTAGAAAAATTTGGGCTTCCGAATTATCTGGGAAGAATAAGATCCAAGCGACCAATATGCTGGCCGTTCCTATACTGCTTGCTTTGGGAATCGAACCCGCGCCAGCGTGGCTGCCAAGGCTGCAGTATTGAAACATTGGACAATCACTATACCATCGGAGCCACGATGACTCCCAAATTGTTTAATTGTTATTGGCTGTATTGGAAATTTCCCGTTCCGAATTCGAATTAAGAAATACTTAAATTTTGACCCACTGAAAATTATTCTTTAAATTTAAAGGCCTTATATTTAAAATATAGTTACATATTTAAAAAATGTGTAATCTCAATTATCTTTGAATTAAAAATGGTAAATTCTTGAAGTTCGTAATTCTTTAATTTTCAAGTTTTGTAAAGTTTTTATGGTACATTTTCAGACTCTTTCAAATTAAAAATTCACAATTTCAAAAGTTGCACATTCAAATCTTTGAGTATGATATAATTCATACTTTTTAACTTTAAAAGGTTACATTTGAAACTCTTCAATCTTCAAGATTTTATACTTTATTCTCTAACTGTCTATACCTATAATGCTGCCTAATATTCAATGCATTAATTTCAAATTAAGAATAATTTACCTTTAATCCTTTTAAAACTTGTATCGAAATTGTTTGTCACTTGTCGAAAAAGTAAAGAATTTAAAATAAAGAGAACGTTCGTCAAAACTGACTATAAAGACTTAGAGACTATATTCAAGACACACTTGAATTAAAATCAGAAGAATAAGATTGACAAATTAGTTAATAATTAATAGTTGTGAAAAGTACAAATAATAATTAAGTTTTTCCATTATAGGTAACCTGTGTGTCGTATCTGGAGGAGCAATGCTGGGGTGGACGAGTCCAATCCTTCCAAGATTGAAAGAAATTCCTCTAAATCCTGATAATCCCTTACATGCTCAAATCTCTGAAGAAGAATCTTCTTGGATCGGTTCACTGGTACCAATGGGAGCAATTTTTGGTAGCTTTGCAGCTAGTTTTCTATCGGAAAGGTACAATTTCTTATCATTAAATAATATTGTTCAAACATATTTCAATTTCACGTATTTGTTGTTATTGAGTTTTTTTTTCGTCAATTTCTGCAAGCGCAACCACAATAGAATACCACTTACTGGTCACATATATAAGATTAAAATATACATTAAAAGTTTAAGTGGAATTGTTCTTCAAAATTAATATTTTTTAAATAAAAGGTCAGGAACTAAAGATGTTCTGAAAGCAATTTTGTTTTATCAACAATAAAAATGTATTTTTACATTTTTTTTATTTAAAAAATAGTATAATTAACTATAAAAAAAGTCGAATAGAAAAATCTTAATTTTCACATTTGTTTCTAGGATCGGTCGAAAACGAGGTCTTTTGTTCAGTGCAGTGCCATTCCTAATTGGTTGGATTATGGTAGCTACAGCAGCTAATATATACCAACTTTATGCAGCTAGATTAATATTCGGATTTGCTCTCGCATTTCCCTTCACTATTCTTCCCATGTATGTTGGTGAAATTGCAGAGGTAAGTAAATAAACAATTAGCATACATTTTTAGTAAAATTGATTTTTTACTCAATAGTTGAGTAAATAATAATAATTGAAATAAACATTATTTTTTATATTTGCAGACTTCAATCAGAGGGTCTCTAGGATCTTTACTACAATTGTTTATAACAATGGGTCTACTGTTTTCCTATTCTCTTGGTCCATACGTATCATATACGGTACTCTGGATAGCCTGTGCTTCACTTCCGATAATATTTTTCGTTTCCTTCATGTTCATGCCGGAATCTCCGTACTTCCTCTTGAGAAAAGGATGCAGGGAAGACGCCGTCAAGTCTCTGGCCAGATTACGTGGAAAGAGTGAGGCTGGTGTGCAAAAGGAAGCTGATGAAATGCAGGTTCGTGAATAAATAATTATTTTATTACTTATTCTTAGAATATTATGCGAATCACGTTTACACTGCAAGGTCGAAATATTCTTCACTTCCAAAGGCTGCTGAACCATTATTATCGATGACAGAGAATTCCATGAGGTCAAAATTCGATTTTTTATGCGCTAAATTGAAATAAATGCCTATTTTGAATTTTTGATTCGAGGTTTTCATTACTAATTCTTAATTAAGGCAAATTTATTCGTGAACTCACTTTTAATTTCAACTATTCCTTCAATTGCTAAAACTATTAATTTTTAAGAAATTGAAAACATTTATAGATTGATCATTTTTATTACAGTCTCACTAATTTTATCCATGAAAAAAATTTGCATAACAGATTTGAATAGAGGATTCAAGTACTTCTTAATTAAAACAAAAGTATTTATTATATCCAATTGTACAATCGTAAATTAGTTATCAAACATTAATTTTGTGAATGAAATTCATACCTTTATCTTCTAATTTTGAACTTTTATGATTCTTGTTATCTATCTGAATATCTTGATTAGGCTGGTCACCTGTTGAACTTCTAATGTTTATTTTTGTTGATCGATATACTTCAATTTGTTCGTTTTTCAGAAAAAGTGATTCCACTTTTTTTTAAATCGGTCAACATTAACTTGTGCCTCCTGGATTTTGAAATAAACATGGGATTTTAAGTGAGAAAAGCTCGGTTTTCGGAAGAATGGAAAAAAGAAGTGCTTGATATTAACATTTTGTACATTAAATTTTAATTGCTTAAGGAATGTTCAAGAAATAAATTTCACCCAATAACTTTTATTTTGCGTCGCCCAACCCCCTTGTATTGTGCCCGTTAAATGCCCCTAAATATAAAAGAGCAGTTTTATGTAAAATTCATACTAAAGACGGTATTTTTTTATATTATTTTATTTTATTTATAGTTGATTAATGTCAAAAATAGTATGTTAATTTTACATATTTTACAATTGTTTAAACAATTTCTGTTTGTATGATTTTTTGCATTAACAAAACGTGAAAAGTTAGTATTTTCTGGAATTAATTACGCACTTCACGAATTCTTCTTCATTCTTTATTCATAATGTGTCCCCTAAGGGTTTACATGACTTCCATTTCTTACAATACTTCTGTCTACATATTTTCTACAGTGATGGTTTTTTACGCAAAAAATAATGCTTAATCAGCACACGAAATTCACTTTTTTCCATTTTCGTTAACATTCTCGAGATTCTCTCCTTTCAATGGCTGTCAAACACAAAATAAATGACCCAGCTTTCTCAAAATATAACAGTAGTCTATGCATGGATGGCGTTGACGGGATCAGTGGTGCATTTAAAGTTACTTCGCAAAAAAATTCAAAAAGTCACTGACTTATCAAACAGCCCTCGTACGTGATGAGAATGTGTTCGCTAAAACCGAAGAAGCTTTAACAAAAGAGAATTCAAAATCAGCAAATCACAGTTGTCGATGCTTTGAGCTTTAATTTTAAAAGGTCTATGCACAAATGTCGGGGTAATAAAAAGACCGAGCGCGCAGCGCATGAATCAACAGTCGCGCGCCCTAGGCGCGCTTAAATTTGCTAGCGAAGCGAGTTGCGGGCGCGGCGCCCGATGAGAATGGGCCCGCGCAGCGGGCAGATTTGAAAATGAAAATTCGTGAAAAATATTTAGAAAACAATTCGAGATAATAAAAAACAAGATTTTTTAATCCAAATCTATAGAGTGCGCATGTGTTATTAAATTTGATTTTTGAAGTCTGACGAATTCCCGGTAAGAAGGCTTGCGTTGAAAAGTATTCGAGAATTTCCTGTTCAATGGTGACGTGACAATTATTGAATCCTTTTCGATACCATTTTGTTCTCGCGTTTTAGTTCTCTATAGAAGTAAAAGTTATCTCTTAAGCTGAATCCCTTTAGTTCAGAATAGCACGGGATAAATTGAAATGAACTCGCGTCATTTAACAGATTCAAACGGAATGAGAATTTAATTCCGATCGACGCAGAATCATTCTGATTGAGTGCTGAATGGAACAGAATCATTCGCAATTACTTTGCGCCTTGTCACAGAGTCAGGCGGAATGGAATTTACATTTTAATATGTGCGGAATCATTTCCGTTTAAGGAGGAATGGCACGGAATCATTCGGAATGACCTCGCGTCATACGATGGATTCACACGGAATGAAAATTTCCGCTACGGAATCATTCGAACCATGAATGGAACAAACGGAATCATCCGGAATCATCTAGAGTATTGCGCCGGATTCAGACGGAATGAAAATTTTATTTAGACTGGAGTGGAATCATTCCGATTGAAGTACGGAATCATTTATTGCCATTAGGAATGATATTTCGGTATCAAGCAGATTCAGATGGAATGAAAAGTTCTTTCAGATTTGCCCAGACTCATTCAGAATGAACCTGAGACACTAATTCGGACTAAAAAAAAGTCAATCGTAATCGGACGAAATCATTCAGACTGGATTTAGCTTTCAACCCAAAGGTCGGAATCAGTCGGAAACAGATTTCGCTCTCGTTTGTAATCGATCGGAATGAATCGGAGTTGTTCGGATACAAACGGACTCCATTTCATTCCAAAACTTCCACCAGGGATGCGTTGGAACTAAATTCATTTTATTTAAAGCACACAATAAAAAAGCAGCCAATTACGACAGCCAAATGCTTAAAAAATTTCTAGCAGATACACTCAGGAACAAATTTATCGTAAAGTTGATAGACTGTAGTTTTTACTTTTTTCAGCTCCAGAATTACCTTCACATTAAGGTATTATGCTGAAAACTAATTGGGGATAAAAATTAAAAACTTTGACAGTTTCTAATAACCTTACTGCGCCCGACCGTTGGCATTGGTTCAAAATCGGGTCGCCAGTCGGATTGACATTTGCGTATTGTTTTAAAATGACCTTCACAATACCATCGACCAGACTCTGGACATATTGTAACAAAATAAGTCACAATAAAGCGAGCTCGGGGCGACCCCGCACGAAAAGAGTGCTGGCCGCACCCGAATCAGGGCGGAACCCCCTGAGGGGTCACGAGGCTAGGAACGACGTGGCTGCCGTCGCCGGGCTGCCTTAGTCTTGCCCCGTCGCTAGTACTGAAACCCTTTTCCTCGGCCGTCACCTATATACTGCGGTTCTGTGACCGCCTTGTGTCCAGTGACTGGGATCGACTCCTTCCCGGTTATCGACCGCCTGCAGTGTGCCGACCCTCTCGCCGTCCGCCTTCCTGGGCCCCAACCTGGTCCCGGCTAATCTCACTACTCTCATCACGCTTACGCGTGCCACGTTTATTGTAAGTCGAATAAATGAGATTACTTTACATGACCGTCTTTACAATGTGCTCTTACCTTTCTCTCGGCGACCAATTCCCCTTTCCTACCCACGATATTACCCTCCGTAATACCTGGCGCCCAATCCAAAATACCCACAATTTTCCTTTTCTTTGAAACCCCAAGAAAGCTGCCGAGAACGAGCACACAACCCAAATTGAATATGAAACACGAATTTAAATACTCTACTCTTGGCATTTACTCTGAAACATTCTTGATTTTTGTTGCATGCTATTCAACCCATTGCCTTGCCTATAATTTATTGTTTAATTAATATGTACCAATTGATTGACATGCCTTGATATATTTGTACGATGATTCACTTATATACACCATTGATATTTTATGTGTGTGTAATTTTATCAAATAACTTCTGTGCTTACAAAATAATATTTTAAACAATATTAATCAAAATAAGGCTATTTCCATGTGAAAATTAATATACACTTGCATATCGTAATTCAAGGGTTAGAACGAATTATGTGTGAGAAACTACGTGGACACTAAATTAGCGATTTCATTTTCGTAAATTTTTGGCTGGTTTTTGATTTCCGCTGAATACCTCAATCGCCATTCGAGGCAAAATTAAACAAATTTTTCGTTTTAAAGAATGGGAACAAAATGCATTTGAATCTAGAAGGAATATAATATTGGATTCAAATTTTATTCAGAAAAAAAGGATCTCTCTCCTCTCACTCCACTGGGATTCGAACATAAGATCAACTAATTTCCGGTCAGGTGCTCTAACCAATTGAGCTACAGAGAGATCAAAGAAAGATACTGTTTTTCTGATATACGCTAATAAGCTGACGTTTTCAGATTCGGTTAGATATCTGGGAGTAATCCTAGATAGCAAGCTGAACTGGGCAAAGCACCTGGATACCCAATGCAGGAAGTTTCATGACTTTTTGGATGTGTAGGAGAGCCTTTGGGTTGACGTGGAGACTAAGGCCTAAAATGCTTGCATGGCTCTACTCTGCTGTCCTAAAACCTTTTTGGGCCATTTTTGTGTACCGAATAAAATAATTCTGTTAAAGAAACTTGTAGACTTTCGACTTATTGTATTTTTTGTGATTTTTTTAGTTTTTGGGAGATGAAATGGGGTGTGTTACACATTTGCTAGGGGGTTTAAACTTCCTTGGCGATCTTCAGACAGTGAATGAAATGATGTTCTTAAAGAATATTTTAGACTTTCGCTGGTTTGAGAAAACAATTATTTTTGTTTTTTCGTTTATCATAAACGTTGCAAACTTGAATTTCATTTTCTTAGTAGAGTTGAAAAAAATTCTAGGCATCTTCCAAGTAAATTTAAATTAGTATATCTGCAAGGGATGGTTAGTAAAAAGTTGATAAAAGAATGATGGGGCTCCAAGAACTTGATTATTGCAAAAAATCTATGATCTCTTTGAGTACGCAATAGAGAAAAAATTTTCTTATACTCCTCAAAGCAAATTTAGATGGACGACCTCAAGGGGTTGGTTTCTTAGGTATGGTCCAAACGCATCTATTGAAGAAGTGTGTCACTAAAGGAATTAGTATGTTCTTATTATTCTTCGAAATCATTTCATTTTCTGAAGTACGACAGTTGAACTTAAAATTACGATGCCCTTATTAGATAGACTGTCTGGAAAAATTGCTAACGCAGTGCCGCGCTCTCTCCCCCCGTCGCGTCGTTTTTTACATGAAAGCGAGCGCCGAGGTGGGGATTGTTGCAGGAGAACCGGCAGTCACTACCACAGCGTTGGGCTGACGCTCACGCACGCACGGCTGCTTATACGGCGCTCCTGATTTTTCCAGCCTAAACAATTTATGACTCAGAAACTAAAACTTCAACTGATTTTTGGAAAAGGAATTTTCGATTTATTTTTTGTTTGTTTATACAGACCTATAAGTCCGGACACTTGAGTCTGGGGCACCCTGTATAGATACAGCACGAGCCTGGATCGACGAGTCCGTCTAGTGAAGGGGTCTTCACAATCCACAGGTGCAGCTTGACCCAGGACCGCCCGACCTTTTTCAAGATCTAAAATTTTTTTCGAAAGGAAAACTGAGAGAAAATTTAAGACCCCTCGGAAAAAATCCCAGTTCAAAAGGCTCGGATCTGAAATTTGAACGTGGTGGAGCCTTTTTTTATGGGTTCGAAGCGGCTCGAATCAGGTCAAGGATTTTGACAGTTCCAAGCAAGAGCAGAGTAGATCCGACCTATTGGTTTTTGCCATAATTATTTTTGCTACGACCTCTGCCGCCTCGCTTCTTATTATTATTTTTATTATTTCCGATCATCAATTGGCACGATTGAATCCAAAAATGGATTATTCTTGGGCAAAGTAGCCGTGACAGAACTCGCATTTGAATGAATTTCCTCTTTTCGACGCCTCGAGAAATTCGAAGAACTCATTGAAGGCAAGTCATTCCTAACGCCACTAGTTAAAACGCATCAGCTGTGGAAGGAGTCATTCTAACTCCCGTCGACTGAACTACTTGCGGAAAGGCCGAAGAAATCATAGTTGAAAGACTCGCGACAGTATACAATGCATGTGACGACAATGCTGGTGGAACCTAACTAGGCGCCACCTCATTGTCATGTCGTCTCCATCGGTGTTGAGTGTGAGGTACTCAATTGTTTCGCGAAGTTCATTTTCCGTTAACGAGCTTGCCTAATCTATGATCGTATCGGTAGTTTCCGCCCATAATCTCTCCACTTTTATGGTAGAGTCGTCCATTTTTCTCAATTTAAAATCTGAAAATCCCTAAACAATTTACGAAATTGCAAAAAAAAAAAGAATCCTTAAAATATTTCCAAAATTCTTAAGAAATCGCAATAATCCTCGCGAAATTGAAAATTAACTCAACATTTTTTGAAAACAACATAAGTTTCATAGTTACCTGGGTTGTATGGCGCTAGACCAAATTTAAATACAATTTAGATTGCTATTTATTGAGGGACTAGGTAAAAGGAAGTAGATGATGTTGAGTTTATGTTATAAAACATGGTTGCCTGAGGGGGATGACGCTGTAATCACTTTAGTAGAAAAAAGCTTAAAACTGAATTGAAAAAAAATTGCTCAGCCGATAAAAACCAAGAAATTTAAAATTACTCGAAATAACTCAAGGCTAACATCACAAGAAAAAAAGTACGCGTATAATTTCCATGGCGTCATGCCGGAAGGAATGCGCATCATGCCTTGAAAATTTTCTAGTACAACTGACTCATACTTGAAATAAAAAACTCGAAATCTCAAATTTCACAACACGCAAAAGGCTCAATACTTGAAACAAAAACAAATCAGAAGGAACAAAAATCGTCCACTATCGCCTACCTCGATTCACGAAGATTCCTGTATTTCTCTAAAATCCTTCACAAGCCAAACCGGGAAAAAGTTGGTTAAAAGCACATAATTCCTGTCTGGGCGTCTAAGATCGGATTTCGTGCCTATGGCCAACACTAGACTGTGGTGTTCTTCATTCTCTTCTCCTTGCCCACTTCTCTCCGTCCCGCCAGAATCTTTCGCTGTAAGGTGCTGCCATCTTTAACCTTGTATCCGGTTGCCGCTCTGTGAAAGTTAACTGGGCATCCCTCGGGTAGTATGCCGGCTCGAATATTTGACAAGGTGGCTACGCCCGGATGTTTTGACAGATACCCAGATAACAAACGTGCGACGCACATAAATTGCACGTCGTGCGAATAACGCCATACGACTCATAATATACGCATATCGCCTTCACCCTGCAGGATTGAGTGACGGTTAAATGAGTGTGTGCACAATGTGTCTCATATCGCCATCACAAGTGCGAGTATCATTTGTGCATAACTCTACAAACAGTGAATAGAAAAACGATTTATATCTACATATCTTTTAATAATTGTATTACAGAAATAAATATACAAATTTTTCGACTTACCCGTGTACATTGTCTCAGTAAAAGTTAAATTCTATAGTAAGAAAACTCCCAAATACTAGACTGGTATACTACGAATGACGCTGAATTTCATATATACTGGGATTTTAAGCCGTTTTTTTTATGTTTGCCGTATTTTTCAACTATAGCAATGTTTTTTTCATTTTTATGGCATTTTACGAGTTTTTTTAACAAAGTTACTCAAGAAATATACCAGAAAAGCAGTGCTCTCTTCTGGTTGCCAGCAACTCATATTATTTTATAATACATACCTATAACAGTGCATCTGTCAAACTTTTTCTGAGCATTTTTTTCGACAAGATTAGTTGTTTATAAGTTTGCACCATAATTGAAACACTGCACAATCTGATACAATAAAATATTTCTTAACCTACTGACTGCAACACTAAGAGGTCAGGTTAATGCACAGGAAGAGGTGGCTCATACCGCCCCAGAATAGTGGCTCATTCCGCCCCATATCACACTTGCAAGTAAAATAAAAATCACACCTATTTCTGTTTTCGAATTATATAAAAATCTGTTGAAAACTTGAGGTTTAATAAATAGGCTATCAAAATAACCACTGGAAAAACATATAATATGTGACTTTGTGTGAGTTTTGGACTTTCTAAACAAAGGCAAAATAGCAGAATACAGCTCTTAAAATTTTCACTTTCGTTTTTTCCAAATTTATTCAACATAAGGTGAACATTTTTTTAAAAGAAGTTTGATAACGTTCTTCCTGATATTAGTACAAAGAACAGTTACAAAAGAAATGATATATTGCGAGAGAATTGAGTGGCTCATCTAACCCTCTATGCTCATCTCGCCCCATCCTACCCTACGGGTGGCAACATAATAATTATAAATTATATTGCAGGCCAGACAAATGTGTTTTTTTCATTCTTCTAAAATTTAAATTTGTTTTCCTTATTAAACAAAAAAATGATTTATTCAACTAATTTATTAGATTAATTCCTTTTATTAAAAATCACTTCTATTTATAGATTTTCTACTTCTTTAATCCTTACTTCTTTTCTACCTTTTTTAGTATGAATAAATAAAATATTAAAATTTGAAATGAAATTATAATTTATAGTCGACTTTTTCCTAAGCATTTTTTTTTATTTTCTACAAGAATCGCGTAAAAATTAATATAACTTACTTAGTCCATCATAGGTTTGATGAGTGTATGTTTTGAAAATTGCTAATTTTCTATATAAATGCAAACGTAACTCTGTGCTTTGTACCTTATTTGCTCTTTTTCTGAAAAGTTTGAAAATTCGAAATCGATCAATTGGTTTTGACTGTCGCCGTGCCTACATGTTGAAAATAGTAAATTTTTTGATAAATTCAACTCTGATTCCATATTATGATTATTATTTATTACTTTCTCCTAAAAAAGCGGGACTTATTTACTATTTTTATGCAAAGTTTCATCGAATTCGGTCAATTGGATACTGAATAAATCGTCTTCATTTATAACTCACGAATAATTTAATGTAAAATGTAACAGTTGTTGTTCGAAGAATTCGAATCGGATTATTTCAGGAGATCGTAAAAATTAGGTTTCCTTGATTCAAAATTCAAATACACAGAACTTGCTAATTGGCTTAGTTAGATCAAATTTAAATTCTCATATACTTTTCACTGGCTTTATTGAACTTAATACTCTGAATTTGTTTAGCTAGGATAATCTTTTCAGTTCCATATAAAAATATCTTAACTCGTTATGTTTTCAATTATTGTTATATCCCCGCGTCTAACAAAGTGGCTACTCATGCTAATGACTTAATAAACGTCAATCTCTTTATACTGGCTTTGAATTCGTGAATAGCACATGGCATCCTTCAGTTAGGAAACGATCGGAGATTAGAGCTGCTATTAAATTGGAACGGACGCATTTATTTGCATTTTATTATAGGCACGTCAATCTTAAATCCGATGGGAACACTTGGAAAATACACTTCTATAGAGAAGATAGTAATTATAGAACTTTTCAGTTTGATATAGATTCTGTTTATCTCATTAACTAATTTATTGCTCACTTTTTTTCCTCGAGAGGCGTAGTTTTTAAAGATACGTCTTAATTGCAGTTTACCGCCTTTATCATTTTTGGATGGTGCGAATTAATAGCACAGGTGGACTCATACGTATCGTTTTAAGTTTAAAAATAAATTATACCAGTTTTGGCACGCGAGTGATTTTCGGTTGGAAATAAATTTCACAATCGATATGCTTCCCATTGAGAGCAGGTGTACTGCTGATATTTTAAATTACTATCGGTATATCAATCTTGATGAAGTAGGTTTCTTACAAAATTATTAAACTTTTTAATGAGCTATATACTAATTAAAAATAATGTTGTACATTACAAAAATATTGCTAATTTTTCGAACATGCGAACATCATATAATTAAAAATAATGTTGTACATTACAAAAATATTGCTAATTTTTCGAACATGCCCTTTGCGATTTCGCACATGTGCAGATACTGACAGTATCTTCTGCTCTTGCGCGTTGACTGAAGGCATTTTCTGCGCAAGCGTAGTACTGGTGAAGTTGAAGTTAGTAGTGAAGCTTTTCTGTGATAAATTCCTGTTACTTTCTAGTTTTTCGACATCAGAGCTACTTTGACAACTTTTCAAGTTAGGTAAGTGCATTTGACTTAAAATTTTTTAATAATTTTTCAACTAAAAGTTTTCCAATTTCGTTGTTTGCTATCGATATTTTTGGCTAGGAAACTTAATTTGACATTTGTGGGAAAAAATATATGCATGAATGGACGTGAGTTTATGAACATCGTATGTATTCAGTTAGATAAGATTTATTGCTTCTTCATAGAGGGAGGTTTGTAATGACCTAAATTTTCAAATATACTTTTTTGACATATTTTGATATAATTCGACCCCAGTCAATTTTCAACCAAGTAGTTAAATTTTTTGGCCGAAAACATGAATTATCAACCAAATATGTAGTTGAATTTTCAGCGAAAAAGACGAATTATCTACAAGACAGTTGACATTTCAACCTGAAAAAAGGCTTTTGCATAAAATAGTTAATTAATTAATTTTCTACCAAATATTTAAAATTTCCAACATTTTAACTTTTTATCAGAGCATTAAATTATCTGCCTGTACTTAAGTTTCTCCATTACTTATTTTAATGATTATAATACTGAGGCTATAAACCAAATTTTAATGTTCTTGAAAATCTTAAATTATTATTGTAAATTATCGTGATTCTCCTATAATGTTTTAAATGTAAATAATGAACAAACTACTGTACTTGTACAAATATTGTCTTAAATCACGTCTAATTGTAAGCAGGGGTCCGAACGAGACTTTCGTTCAATTTTGTAATTGTTTAATGTAAAATACATTTGTACATTCTTAAAAAATTCAAATTTTATTTGAAAGTAAAAGTATATTCACATAAAACGTTTGTTTATGAATAAGATACTATTAAAACAATTTTTTTTTTTGAAATAAGTTTAGAAAATTAATTTTGTTATAGACTCATATTATTAAACAAACTAGTTTTATTCAGTAAAGTAGTTACATTCAAGCCCGTATTCCGGCTTGTGACTACTTTTTAACCCATACAGCGTCTCAACTTCAGTTCTTCAATCGTTTTCTTTTAAAACCTCAATCCTATTCTAGTTTTTAGCCGATGCTGTCTTCTTTTTGTTACACCTTAAAACAGCCCAGATTTGGTATTGTATTAAGACTTTTTTTTCTGTGAAGGTATATAATGTACAATAATTACAAAACAGTAAAATGTTTAACATTATTTAATAAAAATGACAAAATAAAAAATATAATTCAGCAGCGCAATCCTTTAGATAAGTTCACCGGCCGAACGTTAAGAAAATCATAAAATTGGGTGCGATTATCGAGCTCCACCCATCGAAAATACTCTCGACCAATCAGCTTTATCTCAACAAAGAAAGCACTACCTCTCAAATGTGTTCTCACTCACTCACTCTCTCTCTCTCTCTCTCTCGCTAAATCCCATTTCCGTGCCCCCCACCGTCTTATCGGTCCATTTCTATAATATTTGGAATGGTGGCGATGCATATGGCTGTGATTCACAAAAGATGTTATCTAGCGCCATCTATTTATTTCCGGAGAACGGCTTTTCCTAGGATAACAAGCACCCCAACGCTTCCTGCACTCTACTCAGTCGGTAAGGAAGCACGCGGCGGACCGCCTGTAAAGTAGTCGGTAATGCAGATTTCTACCCCATCACTCTATTAGATATTGTCGAGCAGCGACACCTACAGATTGTTCAGCGTACTAAAAGTTTCAAATCTATCGGGTGAATGTTTCAAAAAGCGGCCGTCGATTTCTTGCGTCAATGTTGCATCGATGTTTCGTGCAATGTTTCAGATGTTTCAAGAAACATCGATGCAATATTGAGGCAACATTCGGTGTTAATAGGGTTGTGAACTATTGGATTAATGTGGTTGTGGAAGACACGTGAAATTATGAACGACATTTGTGAAGGATTTGGGAACCTCCAAACCCAAAGTCAAAACTGTGTTAAAATATAATTAGAAATTCCTCTCAGAATTTCCAGTGATTTTCAATTAATTATTCAAATAAACTATATCTCATTGACCTATTTTTCGCGGTTTTGATTTTCAAACCAATTAAGCCAGCAACGGACTTCACGGTTTTCCTCGTCCAATCATCGTTGGAGCCAGCGGAATAACATCGACTTCAGCGAACTCCGGACGTAACAAAACAATGGATCAAATGCATGGGATTTGATCAAGTTTTGCCCCATTTTGTTAATATCTTCGTAGAAACTAATTTTTTCTATATAATTGTATTTTGAAATTAGTTTTTATTTCTTAATTACTCTTTAACGACAAAAATTATTATTCATTACGAAGATATCACAGAAATAAAGTTTTGTTCCATCAGACATGCATTTGGTCCATTAAAAATACTAGGGGCATGACACGACTATTATGATTATAGTTCCCAATTTGACTCAGCGGGGAAAACGCGAAACTGCAGCGCTGATCGCCGTTCGCCCAATTATCCTGTTTAAATTTAAATGAAATATCAGAATTCATGAATTTTTTCGATTGTCTTCACATTTATGAAATATTAACGCGATATGAACATCTGTTTTTCTAGCTATAAATTAAACGTATTTAAGTAACGTGTAAAAGGTCTAATTTATGATAAAAATATTTGATACTTTTTTCATCTTTAGATTTATATTATGCACTGTGATTATGTATATCTAAACTCGTAAAATAACACGTAAGCTAGTAAAATACAGATGCCCAACAGAGGGAATTTACTAAAAATAAGAGACAAATTCTAAAACTTTTTATAAAATTGTTACATTAAGCAGGTTACAAATAAAGGAATTTCAAAGGTTATATTTTGACTTTGAATGTTAGCACGGCCATTTTGGATATTTTGACACTTATGAGTCTTTTGTCAAAATTTAAACACAACATTTTGGCAAAAGGCGATCAGCGCCACAGTTTCGCTGTTTCTCCACTGAGCCAAGTTGGGAACCAACTTCCTGGGGTTCATTCAGGTTTCTCGCCAAGTGCACGCAGGTGCACTCGGAGCCGTTCAGCGGTGCTAGATGAGTGGGCGGATCCACCCGGGTGAACCGTTCAGAAATCACCAGAGTGACGGGTGGGGGTCACAAAAATGGTAGGTGGATGCGAGTGAACACAGAAATTGTCGGGAAGAATTAGCGGGAAGTTGGAAAATTGGGCATATTTGAAATGAAAATTGTATAAAAGCCGCGGTAAAAAGAAAAGTGAATTGTGAACAGTGTAAAAAAGTATATGGATATGGAATTCGTGTCAGGAAACACCTCGTTATTTTGGGAGAAGACCAAAATCCCATAATAGTGAATCCTATTATTCTAACTGGCGTTTCCTTTTGGGCTAAATTGCCAAGATCGCTCGCTCCAGGTCGCTTTTAGACAGCCTTTGGAAATAGTATTTCCTCGTCTCTCCTAAAGCAGGCCAAGCTGTTTATGGAATCACTTCAAAATATTCAGCTTTGACACCAAATACTTTGCTGTGATCCGCGCGTGGTAGAAAGGGTCAGCAAGAAGTGAAGATAAATCTTCAAGTCTTCCTGCGGGTTTCCACCTAAAGATCTTAACAGTTTAGCTGAAAGATCAATAAGTGACTTTTTGGGCCTCGGGAGCCCTTTTTGTATCCTCAGCCCTCCCACGCTTGCGTAACATAGTTCGAGTGGGAGTACTGGAGTTTGCGCTCTAGAAATTCTCCTGTGAGATGCTTCTTTTCTGTAAGAATCTGACAGGGGATGTTTCATTCGCATATATTCAGGGACTCCTTGTAACTCGAGGGTTACAACAGTCCCCCAAATTGAGATGGCACAATGAGTCACAAAGTCTCTAAGATCGGTATGAGGGTTTCGGTAGACATTCACAATTTAATGCCTCCATACGGATCTGTACAGTTTTTCTTCCTCATATTTCATCGTTGAACAGAATTATTCTTTTATAAAAAGAATAGAAAGAAGTGAGGTAGCAAAATATAAACTCAAAATATACACTCTATTATACCTCTTTTGACGAGTTACTTCGTTGATGGTAACCATCGAAATTTTCGAAATTAGTCCCTGAGTACTAAGTTCTAAGGCGAAGATGCTTGTATTCTTCTTTGTTATTCTGGTTCGTGTTCCGTGTCTCCTTCTTTTCTACGAACACCCAGTTTTTGGTGATGGGCCAGTCATGGGCCGGTGTCCATAATTTATAGTTCTCTCAGTCGGCCGCTGTTTCGCCAGAGTACAAATGACCTGGATCGATCACAAAAGGCTTCTTTCTTTCTTCTTGTTGTTGGCGCCGCTCCTTCCTTCGTCGAGAATCCTCGTAGGATATTTTCAAGCCCTCGGATATGTCTCGGTAAGGTATTTGCGCTTTACCTGTCAGCCTTAGGTTTTCTTTATTTACCTGACATGGTCTCTTTGCAGGTTTCATATTTTTATTCCTGAAGATATCTTCGACCATCCCGTCGTGTCGACTTCTCTTCACAGCATATAATCCTTTTGACCTGCTGAGGTTGCTTTTCGCCTGTGTTATTTCCATCCATTTCTTTTCAGTGTCGTTGAACTCAATTTGAGGTGATGGTTCAGGTGCAGGTACTTCTTTTTCTTTTTTCTCACCATACACGAGATGCATTGAGTTAATGCGTGCTTCTCGTAATATTTCTTCAGCAATCTTGGCATCCTTCGTTTGCTTGGAAGTTGAGGGCTGTGGAGAATTTATTCGCTGTGACGTCTCTTCTTCTGCTTCTAGTTGTTTATTCAAGTGTGATTCTGGTGCAGTTTGTTCCAGAGACACTTCTCTAGAGGTAGACGGCTATGGAGATTGGATTCCTTCTTTGACTTCCTGTGACTTACTTAAGTATTGCTTCTGTTCAGTTGTCCTCAGAATTACTGCTTCTCCTTCAGTTGAGAGCATAATGGCACGTGATCCTGATGGAATCTCTTTCAGAATTATAATTTCTTCATCCTCGAGGCCGATCACTTCCGGAAATTGGATTTCTTTTGAGTGTGCCTTTGGTTCCTCATCACGTAGTAGAGCATCCTCCTGTTCTTCGTCTAGTTCCACGATTTCAAATTGGGGTCCCTCAAATGATTTGATTTCTCCAGGTGAGGTGCCAATCTTTCTTCTCCTTAGGCTCTTTGGCAAGCGAGGCGCACTTACCATTAAGACTTTCATATTCTCTGGTAAAATCCCCTTCGTTTTCCTTGCTGAGATGTAGCGAGGTCGAGCAATGAGAATTTTATAAGAGTGTGTCTCCACCTCTTCGATATTTTCTTTTTCCTTCTCCATATTGAATTGGATGGACACACAGGGGTGAACCTCGATGCATTCAAAATTTGTGCTAGCGTCTGGCATGGTCGGCTTAGTATTCAATACTGGCCTACCCGAATTTTCCAAGAATCTCTAGAACCCATCGCTTTCCTCGTTTCGCTTTTCTCATACCCTCCTTCCGCTTTCTTTCGTAGGTATCTCCTTAGGGCTTAGGTCGTTGGCGTGGTATATTCCCCTCTCTTTCTCGTTATCTGTACCGCACAAAATGTAGACGTTGATGGCGACACGTTTCTTAATTTTGTAGGGCCCTTCGTAGACTGCGAGAAATTCAGCCATCGCCCCCGTCGCTGCACTTGATACATTACATGCTTTAGCTACTACCCATTCGCCAATTTTTAAAGAAACGCCCTTCTTGTTTTTATTAAGTCTGTCCAATCGGGATTCTCTTTTTCTTTTGATACGTTCCTTGAGTACCACTAATTGCTCTCGTCAGTTTATCTGTGGGTGTGGAGGTATTTGCGGCAGGAGCTCCGTTCACCATCTTTTCGGCCTCCTTCCCCATAGGGCCTCGAAGGGAGTTCTCTCGGTGGTGTGATGCGATTCGTTAATTATAGTCTCGATATTTTCCAATTGAAAGCACCATCCGCCATGCCGATCTGGTGGTTGGAGGGTCCTGAAAAGTCTCGCTAGCTCGCGATTGACTCTCTCCACCATGTTTTCTTGCGGGTGACGAATCTATGTTAAAATGATTTGTACCCCCCTTTCTTCCAGTGCCTGTCGCCATTTATAGCTGGTAAACTGGGTTGTCGCGGTCTAAGAGTACTTTTAGAGGTGCCCCAATAGTTTCTACCAAATTATCTTAAATTTTTATTGCTATGTTACTTGTAGCCTTTTTTGCGGATATAGTTTAGTGTATTTTGTGAAAGTATCGATAATGACAAGCAGATATTCATATCCCAAGTTCGAATTGCCGGAACTGAACACACGGCCCAGGCTTGGTCCAATTTCGGCCGCCAAACATCGGCTAATGTTATTGGGCCAATATCGGCATTTTATTCGGCCCAGTGTTGTGCCCGTACTGGCTGCCTATATTGGCGCCAATAACTTGTTTGAACACACTGTATAAGATCTTTACAGCTGTCCTAAACAACAGGATTGTTCGGTGAATTGAGCCTGTATGGCTTAATTCCAGCATATTTTGTTTTCGACCCACCCTAATAATTATTTTTTTATTTAATTGATTACACTGATCGTCAAAAATTTATTTTTTATCAATACAGATTCATTTAGACAGGGGCATCTTCCTATCGACTCAGGCATGGTCCCTTGCACTCAATGTGCCATATACAAAGCCATATACCGGAAATATCAATTTCGCCAAAAATATATTGGTGATATGACGTCTTAGCTAAAAGTATAGTTTCTGGTAAGAACCCAGAAGAAAAACTATATCCAAAAAATGTGCTGGCTATAAAAGACATTCATGCTTACTGGTTGATGGCAGAGAAAAAGTATGATGCAGAAAAGGCTAAGCTGGAAGCATCTACAATTAGAAAGCACTTAAGTAAAAAAATAGCACAAATCAAAGAAAAAAGAAATAAGGCATTCAGGTCCAAACCGACGAAAAAGGTACTGGGTGAAAATTCGGACGACGCGAAAATTCTAATAGAGGAAGTCGAGATACTTGTAGACGTAGGCAATGGAAAACACGTACCTCTATCAAAATTGACAGACGAGATCTTACCGGGTGTACTGGCTGTGAATGCTGATGAAGACAATAGGTTAGACCTGACTGACGATTGTAGAGAGTATGAAAGATGTCGAGGAATCAGAGGATTGCATCGTAAATGGTACAGTGGAAGAAATAGTTCCAGAAGATGAAAAAAAAGGAAGCGAACAAGACAGTTTCTAAATTTGGTTCTGCGAGTACTTCTATAATATTAAAATAATGTTTACCTGCAGAATGAAACTGAATACTTCTATGTTCTTATAATATCACACATATAGAAGTATTTTATAAAAATCAAAGAAATATAAACAACACAAACATCGAAAAATTAAGTAAAATATTGCTCTGATGAATGGCAAAGAAATATATAAATTGCATTAAATTTTAGAAATGTGCAATATTTAAATAAATCTTTTAAAATCAAATAATATCCTTTTTCATCAAATAAATATTTCTTTGATTGTAACAGACACTATTTTGAATGATTTTTATAAGTTTAAATGTTAGGTAGACTTTAAGTTTTGTATACAACTTAAAACGTTAAGTTAAGAACGTTAAAATTTTAAAACACGTTCAGAATTTTCAAGGTTTATACTGCGAGTTAAATGCGAATGTTAAAAAATTTACTGGGTCATGAAGAAAAAAAAATGTTCATGAATAAATATTATTCAAAGAAACAGATTTTCTTCGTATTTTTCACATTTCCGAGCAAACGAAACAAAAACTATAAAACAATTTGCAAGGCTTTTAAGTTTACACTCTGAGAAAATCTTGTGAGATTGTTTCATAACTTTGAGTACTACTTATTTAAAAGTTATTTGCGGTTACGAACCAAATTTCCGTGAATTTAAAAATTTGATTACAAACAAATTCTGTTCAATTCTACATGTTTCAAAATTGGTTCACACATATATTTCTAATTAATTCCATTCCATGCAGTCGCATCTTTTGCCTAAATTTTAATTCTGTTTTATTCACTGTATTCATTTCAATCCGCTTCATTTCTCCCTTCGGAATCAATTTGGATTCAAATGATATTTTCAAACACGACATTCATTTGGATAGAAACGTTTTAAATCGTCTCTTCTTACCGGCTCCAGCATACATTCTAACCAAGTGAGCTATTGAAGCGCTTGGATCTTTCTGACAAAATTGTTTAATTAATGAGACATGATATAATATGATATATGATAATATAATATGAGACATAAATAAAATATTTTGTATTGAACTCACAATCCAATACAAAAATTTTATAGTTCGTAATAATTCATGTAACAGTATTATTATTTTCATAATTTATAGTGTCAAATGTTTTTAACTTCTACAACAATGGCCTCAAATGTAGTCGCAAATTCAAAAATTGTATTTAGAATAAAGTCAAAAATGGAAAATTCTTTTTCTCTAAAAAGTTTCCCAACTTCCTTTCCTTCTTTCCCAACTTTTAGAAAAGTAATGATAAAATAAATTAAAGTTGTCAGCAAACGCTGTTGATGATCCGGACCAACAAAACTAGCTGTGAATTCGATCTCCGGTGTTTCCACTTTGTATGTATTCATAATTTTATGGTGCTCATTTGATGGGCACTTTGCTACCTCAGGATTATTCAGCGAATGTATTTGCTTGCTCATTGAGGAAGTCAAAAGACTTTCGTTTCCGGCATGAAAGTGTTAGGTAGCGACAGGGGGTGGCTCTCCTATAAAGGCCTGTAGAATAAATGTGTCATGAGATTTGAAGACGGCCGAGTGGAGGCGCTGGCTGTACTTTTAGGTCGACAATTTTATCAATTTCATCAATTTTATCTTAAAATTAATTTTTTAAAATAAAAAATCATTTCAATTTTCTCAGGAATCTTTAAAGAAAAACTTTTTTATTTTTTTTGAAACCTTTCAAAACTCTTAAAAAGTTCCTTTTTTAAATGATTTTAAATAATGCTAGAAATGAAAAAATTGCTTTTAAATGTTCCAAATTTTTTTTCAACAAATTTCGAAACCTTTCGAAGTATTTTCAATTTTTTTCAATTTTATCTTAAAATGAATTTTTCAAAATTAAATATCATTTAAATTTTCTCAGGAATCTTAACATAATCTTCTTATTCTCTTGAAATCTTTAAAAATTCTTAAAAACATACTTTTTTCAAAATCTTCCAAAACCTACATTTTGTTTTAAATTTCTTGAAATCGTTCCAGGTTTTAAATTATTTTCGAAATTTTTTCAAAACTTCTCAATGTCTTTTTAAATGAGTAGAATTTTTCCTAATTTTTGTCAAAATTCTGCAAAATGAAAAAATTGCCTCAAAATCTTCCAGAAACTTTTCTGACAATTTTGGAAATCTTTTGAAATGTTTAAAAATGTTTTTCAATTTCATCTTAAATGTTTGCTTGTTTCCTTTGCTGTCAAAAACATAAATTATTGTGGTTGAAAGTACTACCTGTGAGCTAGTTGTTCCTGAAAAATGAGCACTAAGTGATACATCAGAATTATTTTGATCATTTTTATGATTATTCCCTCATGAATGTAATATCGGAGTACAAGTTGAAACCATTTGGGATGCCACCTCTTGATTATGACCGGATAATGCTGTTGATCTTGTTTTCCTGTGCAGTAACGTGTTGTGTCGTTTGTAACAAGCTTTACAAAATCATGATATCCAATCTGCACTGAAATGCGCACCACTAAAGCAGTTCAGATATAGTTGCCTCTTTTTGATTTCTTGTATCTTTGTTTCAACTGGTAGGTTTAAAAATACTTTGCATTCAAATAGCAAATGATTTTTTTTGAATAGTTACACATGCGCGTTGCCGCTGTGGCCAAGCTGACCCTTCTTTGTGCATTCTTTTCTGATGATGACCTTGTTTGCTTTGTCTTACCTGATTCTTGTTTTGGGTTTTTCTTAGCTACCAATTTCCGATTTGCGTGATCGATTTGTTAAAAACTCTACAAGCCCATCCAGAGTAGGCATGTCCTCTTCCTCTTGTTTATCTTTCCAATCACAGCGAGTCTCGAAATCTGACTTGCTTAACGCTAAGTGAATCAACATGGTGCTCCACTGATGAACTGGTTCCTCAAGAGACCTTAATGCACGAGTTTGTGTTAAAATATGATCAATAAATGCTCTGAGTGAAGTATGATCACACTTTGAAACATGAGGAAAATCTAATAAACGTTCTAAATGTGTGTTGATAATCAAGCGTTTGTTTTCGTACCTTCATACAAGTATATCCCACCCTGTTTGATAATTCTCTGCTGATGTGCTTAAAGATTGTATTACCTGTGTGGCGTCTCCTTTCAAAGAACTTTTCAAATACTGGAATTTTTATATAGGTGTTAAAGTGTCATTCTCTCTGATTGATGAAGTGAGTGCGTCTTTAAATAAAAGTCACTGATCGTAATCGCCGTTAAACGTGGGTAAATTGAAAAGGGGTAATTGAACTTTACTGCGGTTAGTTACCGGATTGAAGCCTACCTGATTTTCTGGATTTGAGCGAGCTGCTTGCAGAGGTGGAATTGCTGGACCTAAAATCTGTTTTTGCTTTAGACGTTACTTTGAAATATTTTTTTTCAAATTCTTCACGTTTCGCAATTTCTTCTTCTAATAATACTACATCATCGTCGCTTTCCTCTCGCTGAATCGTTTTAATACTCGTTTGAATTTCTTCAAATCGAGTCCAGGACTCTTCTACCTTTCTTAAACGCTCTTTCAATTCAATTATTTGAAATTTGAACAAATTTGATTAGATTTCAAGAAAAAGTAATAATTCAAAAAGAAGTGTTAAAAATTGGGCTGCCTAAAGTAAAAATACGTAAAACTGGAACTATTTGAAATTAAAACGTCAGTAATTTTTCTAATTTTCAATTATTCCAATTTTGAACTTTTAAATTTTTACTTTGAATCCTGAAATCTCTATTTTTCCTTATCATGTGCTTTAATTTAGCAATTAAAATGTAAATCGTTGAATTTGGAAAAGTATAATTACCAATTTTGAAATTTTGAGATTAAACAAAATTTTCATCTACTTAAAATAATTGAAATGTTAAAGAATTTGATAAGATAAAAGTTTCAATATCGCAGTTCTTGGTAAATAAAGTTGCTTTCCGTTTCAAACAAAGTTCAGATTCATTTCACTTTCAACATTCCTTAGCAGAAATGTTGCCATTTTCAATGTTTTTCATTTACAATTTATTTCTTTTTTATTAGTATAGGTCAGTTTAAAAACTTATAGAATTGTTTTCAAACTTAAAGCAACATAAAGTTGTTCCCCGGGCATCGAAATACTTTATCGTTAATTTTTAAGTTATTCATTTTGCGTAATAATTCCTGATCATCATGATACACAGTTTGATAATTAATTATTTCAACGACATATTTTCAAGATCCTGCATTAAGAATCCTTCAAGTTTTTAACGAAGTTTGGAATTTATTTAAATTTTAACGCTTCAAGTTTGAGTTTTAAGTAATTTTGAAAGTTTCCAATCAGAAAACGCATAATTTTCAAAGTTTTCAGAATTATTGAACTTTAAGAATGTACTATATTTCAAATTTCTTTACAAACTGTGAATTAGTTTATAGAAATTGTTCGAATAAATGCTAAAAAGCATCTATATTTAATGATTCCTGATTAAACTTTATTTTCTCTCACATTCATGTGTAACACAACTCTGGATGTGAATCAGCTAAACAGTGGCAATCCCGAAAAACAAATTTTTTTTGCACGTATTTCAATTTTTTTTAAAATTATTCTCACTCACTGGAAATTATTTAGAGATAGCTTTAGAATTGGTATTAGATCTTTTTAAATAAATCTTGAAAGGAAAATCTTTTCGAAATTTAAACAGTTTGCATTAAAAAAAGTCGTCTAAATGTAATGAATATTGTGGGATAAAAATTGATTTGTCCACAGGAACTTCTTTTGCCTTACTGTGGCGGAGGTTGACAGATGTTTTTACCTGCTACCGAAAAGGAGTGACTAGGGCATTTACGAAAGATTAAAACCACGATAGCTATAATACGTTGACTTTTTATTGTAATTACCAGTTACATGAAACATTTTGATCCGAATTCGAATCGCAAACATTATATTTTATTTTTCCACGTTTTTCGGATAAATTAATGGTGCCAAGGATTAGAGTTCACATACTCTACTCTATAATTGAACAAGATTGGACGGTGGTCACCTACAGAAATTGCATCGATTTCTTCTCGCGTCAATGGGGTAACCGTGCCGCTTTCCATATTTACTTTCGCCCGTCTTTTATACCCATTAGCTAATTTATATATTCCAGCAAGAGCATTAGCTGACTTCAATATTGCAAAGACGTCACCATCGGATGTTGATAATACAATTTGTTTTTCGGTTGGTATAGGCCCAAACGAATTCCGGAACACTTTCTGGAAAGCGTTGAGCATAAAGCGCGAGAGCATCATTGATATTCCTGCCACTTTCTCCATAAATGAGAAATCTTTCGTTTGTTTATAGTTAGCAATAGTCGTATATGCGTTACTCCGCTCTAAGATTTTCATTTGTTCTTGTTCGCAGTTTAATTTAACTTGCTACCTCATTGTCCAATCTTCAATTGTTTGCTGTTTTCGATTCTCATACGTGCACCCATCCACACTGCTTGATTCATTTGTTTCTTGACCTTCATTCTATTTAGACAATGTGCCATCTCACTTGACGATATACGTTTGCTTTTAGTTAGCAATAGTCGTTTATGCGTTACTCCCCTCAACGATTTTCATTTGTTCTTGTTCGCAGCTTACGTTCACTTGTCATCTCATTGTATATCATGAAAACCATTATTAAAGATAAAAATTAGTTTAATGCAATTTTTTGAGGACGAATGATGTCTTTGTCCTTCATCGAAGGTTCCGCGACGTAGTTAAAGATTCAGAAAAAAAAATTCGAAGTACTGATGCCTGCTTCAAAGGGTAATTAGAAAGAAACTATCAACAGAAGTTTGTGAGAGGCGCACTTCGCAGTTGTGTGGAATATTTCGAAGCTCGAACTAATAAGTGCATCGAAGTGCGAGGACAACATTTTGAGCACTTATTGTAGAATGTTAATCAAAAACCAGCACCCCGATGGTGAGACGCGAGGGGACTCAACGAAATCAAGAACCCCGAAGGTGAGAGGCAAGAGGAGTCATCGAGATCAAGCACCCCGATGGTGAGAGACGAGGGGACTCACCGAAATAAAGCACCCTGATGGTTAGAGGCGAGGGCACTTGCCGAAATAAAGCACCCCCATGGTTAGAGGAAAGGGGACTCACCGAAAACCAGCACCCTCATGGTGAGATGCGAGGAGACTCACCGAAATAAAGCACCCCGATGGTGAGAGGCGAGGGGACTCACCGAAATCAAGCACCCCGATGATTATAGGTGAGGTGACTTACCGAAATCAAGTACCCCCATGGTGAGATGCGAGGAGACTCACGGAAATCAAGCACCCCGATGGTGAGAGGCGAGGGGACTCACCGAAATAAAGCACCCCTATGGTGAGAGGCGAGGGGGCTCAAAGAAATAAAGCACCCCGATGGTTAGAGGTGAGGGGACTCACCGAAATCAAGCACCCCGATGGTTAGAGGTGAGGTGACTCACCGAAATAAAGCACCCCGATGGTTAGAGGTGAGGGGAATTACCGAAATCAAGTACCCCCATGGTGAAATGCGAGAAGACTCACCGAAATCAAGCACCTCGATAGTAAGATGTGAGAGGAGTCACCGAAATCAAGTACCCCGATGGTGAGAGGCGAGGGGACTTACCGAAATAAAGCACCACGATGATGAGGGGCAAGGGGATACACTGAAATCAAGCACCCCGATGGTGAGAGGCGAGGGGACTCACCGAAATCAAGCACCCCGATGGTGAGAGGCGAGGGGGCTCACCGAAATAAAGCACCCTGATGGTTAGAGGTGAGGGGACTCGCCGAAATCAAGTACCCCGATGGTGAGATGCGAGGAGACTCGCCGAAATCAAGCACCCCGATGGTGAGAGGCGAGGGGACTCACCAAAATCAAGCACCCTGATGGTGAGAGGTGAGGTGACTCACCGAAATAAAGCACCCCGATGGTTAGAGGTGAGGGGACTCATCGAAATCAAGTACCCCCATGATGAGATGCGAGAAGACTCACCGAAATCAAGCACCCCGATGGTGAGAGGCGAGAGGAGTCACCGAAATCAAGCACCCCAATGGTGAGAGGCGAGGAGACTTACCGAAATAAAGCACCACGATGATGAGGGGCGAGGGGATACACTGAAATCAAGCACCTTGATGGTGAGAGGCGAGGGCACTCACCGAAATATAAGCATCCCGATGGTTAGAGGTGAGGGGACTCACCGAAATCAAGCACCTCGATGGTGAAAGACGAGGGGACTCACCGAAATAAAACACCTCGATGGTGACAGGCGAGGGGACTCACCGAAATCAAGCACCCCCATGGTGAGATGCGAGGAGACTCAGCGAAATCAAGCACCCCGATGGTGAGAGGCAAGGGGACTCACCGAATTCCTTGAAATAATCAACAATTACACTTTTCGCAATTGCAGCGCCATCTATCGTGAATCGAAAAAAAAATGTTGAATAAAACTAACGTAATTCATAAGGAAGAATCTGAATCTGTGATACAAAATTCGGGTTCCCATTCGGAATTACAAAGTTACCCCCACTTCTGCCTCCCGAGGGGGTGGGGTGGGTTACATTTTTTCAAAGTTACTTGTCTCCCTCAAAAATAAAAAATTTTCAGTACGGATATATTTTTGACATGATGCGTATTTTTTGAGATATTTCGATGTCTCAAGTTAAAAAAAAACACCCGACATATGTATACATACATTCATACACACATACATACATACATACATACATACATACATACATATATACTATTTGAAAATCGATTTCCACTTTCCGATTCCCAGCTGGAAATTCCTGTACAGGAGCCTCGGAGGGTCCTGCGCATGTTCCTGTACAGAAAACTGCACACGAACCTGTACAACTAATCTTGACGGTCAACCAACAAGATTACCTGTACAGGTTCGTGTGCAGTTTCCTGTACAGGAGCATGTGCAGGATCCTCCGAGGTTTCTGTACAGGAATTTTCAGCTGGGTTCACACAGACAGCTTGACATATTTGTGTACGGAAAAATACTGATGTTTGCGTGTTCGCCCCTATTGAAAATTTCGGCGATGTGAACTAAAAGGGTTGTAAGATTTCAAACATTGAAGTGAATTCAGAAACCAATATCTCACGTCTCGTTACTTTCTGCATCATTAATGAATGCTGATATTTTTTGCACGTTTTCAGTTTCAAACGACACGGTGACAACAAATTGATAGCTGAACGTCCAGTTACGCCTTTATCCTAAATCCCTTGGAAGCATCAAATTGTGCAGGACCCTTTGTTTATTTGATTAAAAAAATCTTGAAAAAATGTTTTTTGTTCTTTTGAAGCCTTTCACAATTATTAAAAAGCTTCTAAATTTTTTCTTCGAAATCTGAAAAATTCTATATTTTGCTTTAAATTAGACCGTGGGCTATTTTCACCGAAACTTCGGTATGAATAGCCGGATTTTGTCGGTATACGTAGAAAAATCGTTTAAATTATTTGAAATCATTTCAAATTTCGAATTATTTTTAAATCTTTTCAGACCTTCTAAATATCATTTCACATAAGTCGAATTTTTTCTAGGAGAACTATGGTGTGCACTATTTATTATACATCCAAATTCAACAATTTCACTTGTAAATTAAATTGTTTTAAATAAAACAATTGAAATTGGAACGTTTCAAATATAGTTTTTTGTTTTTTTTTCGAGCATTTGATTTATAATTACTGATTTTATATGAACAGTCAAATATTTCTAAATATTAAGCTATTGTTATTTTTCTTAATTGAAAAATTTCAAATTTTACAGTACAACAATATCTTAAATTAAATAAAAGCCTTTTTTTATGAATATATTTATTTTGAAGTTATTTTTAAATTAAAAATAGTTCATAAAGTTTCAATCGGGCGCTTAAATTTGTTTAACTACAAAGACTTTCCAATTGAACAGGTTTAATTTTTAACCTTGAAATCTGAAAATTCTTAAATTTAGAACAGATTCCGAATCGTCTTGTAAAATTAATTCTTATTCACTTGTTAATCCTTAATGTACAGTTCAATTTAAAAAAATCATAATCTAGATTCACAGTTGTTAGATTAAAATGGTGTTTAAACACTTCTAACTTTGACTTTTAAGCTCACGCTTAAAAATTAAAATCTAAAATGGAACATTTTTAAGTGAAAGATTTTCGAATTACGCATTGTAAACTGAATGATATCGTAATTGAAAAAGATAACAATTCAGCTAATTATTTAAAAACTGTTGAAATCAAACTGGAACATATTTTTTTTCTAAAAATTTGTAAAGTTCCCGGACAAAAAATAAATTCACTGTCATTTCCCGGTTTCATAAAATTCCCGGTCATTTCCCGATACAGCGGCCACCCTGTTTTTGTACAATTTTGTTATTGTAAAAACTGCTTTTCTTGAAATGTTAAAACTTTGCCTTCGAAAAATCGGAGACTTAGAAATACTTTAATTGTACTATCATTTCAGAAGGTCTTTTGCATTATTTAAACAATGATTAAGTTTAAAATTTCGTAGTATTTAGGTTATTTGTAATAAGTTACTATATGAACTGAAGGTAGGAAAAGAATTATTATTTTGAGTTATTTGCACATTTCTGATTTTTTAATTTGAAAATAATTATTTTGCTACACTGAAAAAAAATTTGTTTGAATCCAAAGAAATGCATTTCTCTGATTCCATTTATTTGAGCCATGAAAACAGTTTACTTAATTGTACTAAATATTGTTTAAAAGCGACAAAATCGTGCATTGATTCAAAGAAATCATTTCTTTGGGCGCTATTTCTTTAAAGTAAAGAAATATTTGTTGGTCTTAGAATATGAGATAATTAACTCAAGGAATTGATATCTTTAAAACTAAGAACCTAGTAGTTTGAACTTAGGCCATATTTCTTTACATTACGGAACTCACCTAATGCTATCAAATACTTATTATTACAGTCAATAACAAATCTATTTCGCTCAACGAATATTTCGCAGTGTCAAGTAAATTTTTCGATATCTTGAGCATAGCGTTCCTTAGATACAAACAAAACATTTCTTTAAAGTAAAGAAATATTTCTTCGGCCACATTCTGCTCTACCATTTCTTTGAATCAAAAAAATTTTCTTTGATTTAAATCAGTTTTTTTCTCAGTGTAATGAAAATCCACAAGAAACAGTTGTTGTTATTTAATTTTAAACATTACGATTCGTATGTATTTAACAATATTGTAATTTTTATTGAAGAAAGTTTGTTCTTCTCTGGAAATGTTTTGAATTGTCGTGAGAGTCATTGTCAGTAACAATTTCTATAAAACATTACACGCAATTTTTTTGAAAATTGTAGAATGTGTGCTTTTTCAATTTCGGATTTTCTTTTATCATTTGAATTGCTGCAGATATTATTGAAAAGAATATAGGATCAATTATATTTGTTAAAATACAAATCCTAAACAAATTAAATAAGTAAATACAAAACTGTGGCTTTTCGGCCTGCAAAATACTTGTTCTTGCACTGAAATTGCTTCAAATTTTTGTGAGACAGATTTTTTGCCACTAATTCTATGTAAAAATTAACAATAGATCATTCTTATTATCTATTCTTGTAATTTTAAATAATGATTTTTTCATGTAATAAAAACAGCCATTTATTGATCCATTTTACCAGATCAATGAATCGGTTACCCAAGGCCAAAAGACACGTACGCCATGGAATTTATATCCACCTGCCATTAAAAAAATTGGCAAAAGCCGAGTTTTCTAACGGAAAAATGACAAAAATCTTCATTTCTTCGTTTCCATTGCTTATAAAATGAACAAGTAGAATGACATATGCATCATTTCTCAGAATATCGGAATCATATTAAATGATTCAGCGGAGTCCAAATTTGTTTTTAATACATAAAAAATTCGTAACATTTAAAATTACAAAAATAGATAATAAGAATGATCTATTGTTAATTTTTACATAGAATTAGTGACGGAAAATCTGTCTCACAAAAATTTGAAGCAATTTCAGTGCAAGAAAAAGTATTTTGCAGGCCGAAAAGCCACATTTTGTATTTATTTATTTCATTTATTTAGGATTTGTTTTTAACAAATATAATTGAACCTATGTTCTTTTCAATAATATCTGCAGCAATTCAAATGATAAAGGAAAATCCGAAATTGGAAAGCACGAATTCCACAATTCAAAAAAAAGGTGTATAATGTTTTATAGAAATTGTTACTGACAATCACTCTCACGATAATTGAAACTATTTCCAGAGAAGAACAAACGCAAACTTGTGTTTAAATAAATGAATAAATCAATCTTTTTCACGCGTATCATGTTTATTATTAGTTTCCGCATGGCGAACTTCTCCTATTTTGAGCATCAAAAATTGTTAGAATTAGATAATCTAAGGTTTTGTTAATAATAAAAAAAATTGTTTAATGAATGTTATCTTCAAGAGAAGTCAACCATCGATGTCGGCCCACTTTTTACAATGCACAAAACGAAAATGTAATGTATGCATTATTTTGCGAGTGTTTTGGCAGAAACTGATCTGAGGAAGTTATTAGGTAGTTTGGTAGGGTTCGATTCCCCAGAAGCAGGGTCGCGTTTAGGGTTGTGGAGGCCCTAGGGCCGGCTGAAATGTGAGTTTTTTTTTGTAATTTCTTGCTGGATTCTGAAAAAAAGGTCATCGAAGTAGGAGCCGATGCAGAAGTGTGTGCATGTCGCAGCGATTTTGATTTACCGACTAGCAACATTTGTGGGGGTCCTCGGGCCATGGCCCCGCTAGCCCCGTACTAAATGCGGCCCTGCCCAGTGGGGTCGATTTTTGAAAGCCTTTGAGCGTGCGATTATATGTGTAAGTCATTGCGCGCGAAATTGTATAATAATAATTGTAAATTAAGTGCAGTAATCATATATAAAATAATTTTTTTCTTTTCTAATCGATCGATGTTTTACATCATTTTTGTTGTCGAAAGTTTCGAGCTAATCTATTTATAAATCGTGTATACATTACGTGAAGCACATATGCATATACAATACATATTATATGCGTATAAAATGCGAAATCGACAAAGTTACTCTACCCAGACGTAAGGCTTACTACACCAATAGTAACTCTTCCTCTCGCTGTGTGGACGATTACTAAGTGATGCAGTGCATCCTAATATTTGATATTGTTCATCCTATTCTTTTAAAAAGTCAGTTCAACTAACATAAATGCAAATAGTAATTTTAACCAAATTCACCGACCAAAAGCTGCGCTTCAAATTAAGATAGTTAGATCTACTGGTTTAGAGAGTTCTTCTAATAACGATCCACTTTTTTCCGTTATGTCCTACGGGATAAGGGGGTCCTAAAGCATAGCTGAGATAAGAGAGACAGAAAAAGGTCTTCAGGAATATGGGAGGTCCCGTGGGATAGTAAGGGCCCAGAGGGATATTTTGTGTTCCGTGGGATGGGAGTGATCCTGTGGGATAAGGGGGAACCCGAGGGATAGGTAAGGTTCTATGTTTATAATATTAATGTTAATGTTAATGTTAATATCAATGTTTATGTTGGATCCCCTGTGTTATGTGGAGTCCCGTGGGATACTGAAGGATCTTGAGGATAGGAGGGAGGAGGCAAAGATATTATAATCCTAGATGATAATCATGAATCTTAAGTCAAAAAGAATTAGAGGGAAATTATTCAGTAATAAAGACTATGGGAAACTATGGTTAATTTGCCAAAAATGCATATACAACATGCATCGTGAAAAAGGGATCGTAGTAGAAAAATTAGTTACATTCATTTTCCTAGTAGTTAGACATTTCACTGATTAGTCAGTGATTCCGGACTGATTCACTAATTAATTCAGTAACACCAGAGTAAATCATGTGAGACATAACCTTTAAGTTTTAAAGTAAAGCGTTGCTGTTATTCTTGTACTTAAGTAGCAAAAATAATTTTATAATGAAATAAATTTATAAATTTTCAGACTCTAAGTGTGCTGAATTTACTGCGGGAAAAATATAATCCAACTCGTATAAGAAGTACTTACTTGATGGGTGTGTACATGACAGTCGAAACTTGAAAGTAAAGAAATAATATGAGTTTTTTTGTCATTTAGAAGCATCAAAACTTTTCAGCTTTTTTAATATTTGATCAATTTTTGGGTTGTAAGTTTTTACTATGATTATTTTATTGAATCTACTAAAATCTTATTTTATTATGACTGCTAATTTGACGTGGTGCAGTGCTGCCAACTCTCAAAAGTGTTACTTTCACTGAATGAATAACTAACTTTTCACTGGTTGTCAGTGACGGGATTCTAGCTACTTGAATCAGTGAGATTTCACTGACAATCAGTGACTTTTCACTGATTCAGATTTAGAGAGTTCACTGAAAAATATATGTGACTATTAATTCAAATTTACGCGAATTCACTTTTCTTATTTTTCTCGAAACCGAGATTTCAGCTCAGATTTTAGTGGTTAGGACCCTTTTTGACAAACGGCTTCAATGATAAGTTTGACTTTTCATAGCTTTGTATTATTATGTTGCACACGACGAAAATGTGTAAAAATAATTTCGAGACGAGTTCGGCAGGCAATCTCAAGTAAGGGCTTCGTATGCGTGGCCTTGAAGAGCCTAGATCTAGGCTCTAGGGGGTAAGTATGCAAAAGTTGCCCCCGCACGAATCAGGTTCATATTAACACCATTAAATTTCTCCAAAGGATCACCTTGAAATTTCATATTTTAGGGAGATATGGAAGGAAAACAAAATGAAAAACAGTAATTTTTTCCGAAAACGTATTTCTGTTCTTTTTTAGTTCTTTTAGTTCTGTTCTTTTAGTTCTTTTTTTACAAGGCTACTTCGAAAAAAAAATTAATTTAAAAAAATAACAAATAGGGGTAAAAAAGGTTCTAAAACTTTTTAAAGAAATGCTGAGGTTTCGTTTTAGATATACATCTCTATTTTCTTTTTTAATTCTTAGTTTATCTAATTTGACACCTATTTTACCCAAATTTTTCGTAGGAATACTTTATGGCTTGAAAAACAAAATCTTGCGTGGAGCGCTGTGCGGGTATAGCGCATAACGTGTAAAATTAGGTTGGTCCAAAAAAGCAAATGTCGAATTTTTTTTGCAGAAATGAGGAGTCGGATGCAATAAGGGGACAAGCGCTCGAAAACGCGAAAAAGTATGGTCCAAACGTCTTGTGATATTCAAATTTTAAAGTTGAAAAAATTAAATTAAAAGAAATATGTGCTTGTAGAGAATGCCAAGACGGAACTTTTTTCTATTTTGCACGGCTTTTCCTGTATTTGACCTTGAAATGACATTGAACCTGACGTGATGGAGGTAAATAGACCTCGGATTCGCATTCAGCGCGTCAAAATACATAAGAATAAAGTGTTCTTGTCAAATAGTCCTCACCTTTTTTTTTGTTGTAAACCAGTGTTATTTAAGTTAAGTCAAATCGTTTAAAAATAAGAAATTCTCAAATTGTCTATCATTATTATTATTATTATTATTATTAGTTTCGGATGAGACCGTAACAGGCACTGATGCTTGGGAAATCCCGTTGCGTCCCTTTGTGCGCCTAAGCATGACCCCAAAGCCCTCTCCATAGGTATAGGACCGCAGCCACGCTGTTCGCCGATATCTCTGACTCACTGACGCAGTAATTGCCTGTGAGTGTTAGACGTTTCCCCGCAATCGCAGGGCAGTGCCAAAGGATGTGAGTTGCTGTCTCATTATCCCTTCCGTACAGACGACAGAAGGGACTTTCCGCAAGGCCTACCTTATGTCTGTGATATCCGAGGTTCCCATGTCCAATAAACATTTCTGTTAGGACTTCGATTTTGTTTTTCCCGAGCTTGAGTATTTCCCTTGCCCGATTAGAGTTAAGCTTTGAGCCCAAGAGTGTTTTTGCCTGTCTACAACCAGATATCAAATTCCACTCATTTTGATGTTCCTCAGTCAGCCAACTGTTAATTTCTTAAGTGACTGACCTACTGGAAATACTTACAACTAGCTCGGGTCCAGCAAAATTCCTTCTTGCTGCTAGTTTGGCTAGTCTATGCGATATCTCGTTGCCCTTGGTACCGCTGCGTCCAAGGATCCATAGCAGAATAACTCGGTTTTCCGTTGCTAACATATTTAGTGCATTAAAGCATTCCCATCCTAATAGCTACGTGGTCGTTGTTTTATTTAAGGCCAATATAGCAGCCCTGCTATCTGAGCAGATATGATGTTCCTTTTGTTGTAATACTCTTTTGCCTTGTAGGCGCACTGAAGTCCGGATCTCGAGAAAGCAGCTTATCTAGTCCAGCCGCCTCAGCTCGCTTCTTGGTGTGCACATTTTAGTTCAGTGGAAAACTGATCCCAGTCCGTTTTTCCTCGATTTCTGACCCACTTGGGGCCAGCGGGTACAACGAATTCCAACACGAACTCTATCTGTGAGTGATGTGAGAGAGTGGGTTCATCTGAAAACTTCCACTTCTTAATATTATCTCTAAAACTAATGGTACAAAGGGTGATGTCAATGACTTTCTGTCTGACTGAATTACGGAACTTCAGGGTGTTCCCCGTGTCAAGAATATCTAAGTCAGTGGTGATTGGGTGTTTCAGTAGGTCATCACCTCTTGAGTTCATGTCCGTGCTGTTCCACAAAGTATTGTGGGAACTACCATCGCATCCCAGCAGAAGAGAAATACCCCTTACCTTGCAATATTCTACCAGTGTACATACCTCCACTGGTGAGTTGGTATCGCTGTCATTAGGAAAATAAGCCGATCCCAAAACTAGCCTTCCTATTTCTTTGAGATCCGTGGCTATTACCGTCATGTCTCTCAAACATAGCTCAAGCAGCGGGACAACGTTAACTCCCTTCGCCAGTATGCAGGCACTTGGTTTGGCCGCCCTGGGGTCCATGTAACAAAAAAGACCAGCCCCCCCCCCCTTAACCCCTTATGGTATCTCGAACTAAAGAAGGTTCTTGGATTAGCGAGATACCTGTGTGCCTCGTAGCTATACCTCTCTGAAAAACTGCAAAGGCGCCTTTGCTGTAATGCATGTTAATTTTGGTAATAATTATACCACGAGCAGTCATTTAGGTCTGCTCTTGATCTCTCTGTGTCCCAACAGGCTCTTTCTGTCCCTGGCCGACAACCCTAAAGTTGACTTGTCCAAACCAGTAGGCCCAGTAGGCCCATCTTAGCTAAGTTCTTTCACCCTTCTACCATACCGTAATCACGCATACCATGAGAGTCCGTTTATAGGGATCCTTTTCCTCTCACCCAAGAGAGCCCGTTTATAGGGATCCTTTCATTCATATCCATACGCATGCAGGTCGAGGTCCTTTTGACCCTCATGTCCATCACGCTCAAGTCTCCCCACTAACTACAAGGTGTTACAGCCCCTAGGGAAGGATCATTTATATTAACATTTATTAATATTGTGTACAAAAATAATATTTTATTATTAAAATGATTGCAATTTCGAAAGGTTATATATATATAATTAAAAAAAAGGGGAAACAACCACCGCAGGGTCCCACTGAGAGCAACTGTCATCTAAAAATGACACCTGCTCCCAGTAGAACCGCGGAAATCACACTTATGACCACGTCTCACAACCATGAGATGGGTGATCACAGGACACGATGAAATCACAACAACAGGCCGGCGAAACCTTCGTGTGTCTTGAGGACACGAAGCGACCCGAGGATGGCAGCTTTCTGCATCCATCTCGCAAGTGTCTTTACATATTTTTGGCACGGGGGTATGGCTTTAAGGTTCCGAACCAGTGATAGTCTCGCACCTCCGAGAGTACGCATCACAAGGACAATTACTTTTACGAAATATTTTGGGTACAGTCGTTGCAGCTCCCTTTTAAGGTCTTGATACCTTTCCTTCTTTTCTTTCTCCTTGTCAGTGATGTTGTATTCGGACGGAGTCGAGAATTCGATCATGAACATAGTTCGCTTCTCGAAGTCTTGGAGAACAATGTCAGGCCTCGAGTGTGCAACGGAGACTGTTGTCCAAAAATCGTAGTGCCAGAAAATTTCGCACTTCTCGTTTTGGACAATTGACTCTTTCTTCCTTGGAGCGTTCGGCAGGGCAGGGTCGCGGCCAACACTGTGAGGCGACAAAAATTGTAATGAAGCACTCTTGGGCCTCATTATGTTTGTAGATATACGTCTTTCCTGCGTGGGTGGGACACCCTGATAGTATGTGTTCTAGGTACTCAGCGTGTGCATGACACGCTCTGCACCTATCGCTTGGAACTTCTTGACATAAAATGCGGCAACATTTTGACCTTCAAAATGATCCTTCATTCATTGAACTACCATTTTTTCTTCACTTACTTTTTTAACGTCAAAGCAAGAGGATTCGAATTTTCTTGCCGATAGTAGTACTCTGAAGCCATAATTAGAAACGAGAAAAAGGTTTATTTTTGAAATTCTGCAATTCTGAATAATAATTTTTCCAGATAATGATACAATGAGTTACAAAAATTATGTATTAATATTAATTTTATATTTTAATTTAAAAATTGTGTGAGAGAAGAAAAAATGAAGCGCGTATTCATTTGATAAATAATGAAGCTAATGAATAAAAGAATTTTTAAAAATAAATAATGAATAAATTGAATGTGAAACAAACCTGCCAAGTTCCAAATCCCAAAGCTGGCATATTTTTTCCATTGGCCAGTGGAATGTTTAATTTCGAAGCCATATTCCTCTCTCACTAGGAATAAACAACAACCGCGGAATAAAGTGACAATGTGACTGAACTCTACAAAGTGCTGACTGACTACGTCCACTCTAACTGTAATCAAGTTCGGAGAGACTGCTGGGCTGCCAGGCTGGCTGGACATTCCTTTGCTCCCCCACCATAAACAAATTATCATCAGCATAAACATTATAACTAGCAACTTTCACATTTTCTACTGGGGGCCTTTTATTAAGCAAGGTTACTCACTACACGAATAACGTTATACTTGCTTTTAATCTCCTTCATTAGCAGACCGGCCTTCGATGCGGCTCGATGATTTGCATTCAATCCTTGCATAATTATTCTTCTAGAGTATTCATTCTTATTGTACAATGCATCGCGTGACTAGAAAATGGGAACGTGCTTTATTTATAGAAATAATCGCTTTCCCGTTGTCATTTTCATTTTCATTTACACGGAAACATCGCCACTTGAAAATCAAGTTAAATGGTTAAATTAATGATGATAATAATAATAATAATATCCATCGAATAATATTCACCAGAGAAGGTTGCGACCTAATTTAAAAAAAAGGTTGACACATAACTAAAATAAATGTTTCAGTTTTTTTCAACTTATTTATCATATAATATATTTATCAAATTACTTTATTTGTATTTAGAAATTTCATTTTGAAAATACAAAGGTACAGAAATAGTGAAATAACCGTTTGATGTACATTGTACATGTTAAAGATTAGCCACTGCATTTTTTATTGACCAATTATTTATGTACTGTTGTAGTAGAAATGATTTACTTTTTAGAAGTCATAAAAATGCTACTTTAAAGATTACTTTAGAGTTCGTTAATATATTTTAAATTGGCATGGAGCACTAACTGATAATGTTGAACTTGAAAATAGAATTTGCAACTCACTAACAAATATTAGGTAATTAATTTTGAAATCTTTAAAAAGATTTGAAATTATTGTGAAATCTTTCGAAACCTTTTCAAATCTATGAAATCTTTCTGGAATCGGTTAAAATCGTTTGAAATCTTTGAAATCTGATGTACAACGCCTTTGAGAAATCTTTGAAATTTCTTTTAAATCTTTGAAATATTATAAATCTGACGTACAATGCTTTTGCGAAATCTTTGTGAGATCTTTGAAATCTTTCAAAACCTTTAGAATCCTTTTATATATTTTTTAATCCTTAGAATATCTTGAAATCTCCTTCAATCTTTTGAAATATTTTAATTCTTTGTGAAATTTGTTGAAATCTTTGAAATTTGATGCCCAACGCCTTTGAGCAATCTTTTGAATCTTTGTGAAAGCCTTAAAGACTTGTTGAGGTCTTAAACCTTCATCCGCTCGCGTGGGCGGCAGATTGCCGCCTTTTGTTTTAAAACGCTCTCACGTGTACCCCTCGTTCGGAATGACATTCGGGGCGTTCGGGGGTCCATGTATTCTCTAGTTACACCCTTTTCCGCAAGGTGTCAGGCGAATCTTATTTTTCCGAAGCGTGTACAGGGCTCAGTGCAGTGTAGAATCTTCAAGTGTCCAATTATATGATCCATCTGATGAATAAAATTTTTAGGTTGCATTAGGTATAACTTGTTTACAGTAACTTAGATTAAGTGCCTTTTGAGTGCCAACAAAATTGTCTGATTCAGTGCAAAATTTGTACAATTTACATATTTTTTCGAAAATGTATAAAATATAAAAAAGGTTTTTTAAATGTAAAATCTCTCTTTCAATTCACCTTTGAAACCGCCATTATTTAACTACAGGCTCTACACAATTATAATGGGTGAAAACACCATAAAAGTGTAGAAAAACTGTGGGGCGGCAATTTGCCACCGCGCGAGGGCAAGTGTGATGCCAAAGCGCGCGAGCGGATGAAAGTTAAAATCTTTTGAAATATTTTTAATTATTCTGAAATCTTTGGGAATTCTATTGAAACCAGTTGAAATCTTTATGAAATCGTTATAATCTTTGAAATGTTATAAGTCTGACGTACAACCCTTTTGTGAAATCTTTGTGGGATCTTTGAAATCATTTTAAATCTTTTGAAATCTCTGAAATCTGATATACACGTATTTGTAGAATCTTTTGAATCCTTGTATAATGTTTGAAATTCTCAGAATCTATTGAAATCTTCTTAAATCTTTGTGAAATCGTTTGCAATCTTTAAAATGTTGTAAAGCTAACGTACGCCACCTTTGTGAAATCTTGGAAATTCTTGAAATCTTCAAAACCTTTGTAAAATCTTTTGCAAGCTTTTAAATAAAGGTTTGAAATCTTGTAAAATCTTTGAACTATTCAAAAATCTGTAGGGATGTGAACTTTATGCATTCGAGAATGCCGAGTTATGCGCCAAAATTCGAGTCTTTTATGCGGTGGAAATTCCTAAATTACGCAGGCATTATGCGCTCAAAAATACAGGTCTATACATTATTATGCATCATAGGTTCGCAGAATACATTTTAAACAACAGGGAAAGAATAAGCAAATATTATAGTGAAATTACTTACTCTTAAAAATAAATCAACTTCTGTTTACATATCTCAAATAAGTAACGATCTTACAGTTCAAAAATAAGAAGGCGGACAAAATTAACATTACAAGGTCAAATTTTGATTACGTCATAGACTACCATTTACCCTTAAGTGCAAAATCGTGGGTCTAAGTCGACACTCCCTGGGGCTAAGTCGACACATGACAATAATGTTTGAAGAAAGAAAAGCACATATTTTTTTAATTGTTTATTATTTGTAGTCAACTAAGTTCTCGGTCCAACAATACCTAATACGTTGTCAAACAACATTTGTTTTCATTGTCATCCTATAATGAGAAGGTATTAGTTATATGTAAAATTTGACTTTGTTGCTTTTCATCAAATCTTCATTCTGTATGTCTGTATGTATATCTGAATATCTGTCTGTATCCTGTAGGCACGATAACTTTCGAAATAGTGATCAGATTGGATTGAGCTTTGGCACACTGTTTTAGGGCATAACAGGAAATATGAAGGTCGTTAACTAGCTATTTTTAACCAACGCTTCTTGTTTTATCCAGCAGAAAAACTTTTCAAAAAATCAGAAATTCCATTTTCCAGGAAAACAATACGACATATGAAAAAAAATGTTCAGGAGCAAAATTCTTCAGCTCATAAAAAGAAAATTTTTTTTTCGGACCAGTTTTTTATACGACGCATATTTTTCGTTTATATTTTGAAAAAAAATTATGAAAGATGAAAAACTTCATTTTGAGGTCAAACTATGGAAGATGCGAAAAAAATGAAGAGAAATTATTCACCCAAAAGAGATCTACAAATGCATTGCAAATAATGTTTTGATAGGATGCGTAGTTTTTGTTTCGATCGTCAAAAAGAACATTTGAAAAATCGAAATTTTTGAGAAGCGGCACAAGATACAAAAAATAATGAATACACAAAAGTTTTTTGCCAAAAGAAGATCGACAAATTTATTACAAATAATTTTTTGATAAGGCGATTCGTTTTTGTTTTAATGGTAAAAAATGACATTAGAAATAAACAAGTGAAATTTTCGGAAAAAGATACAAGGCGCAGTGAAATGTTTACTTGAAAAAATTGTTTGCCTAAATTAGATTTTAAAATTTCCTCTTGACATTTTTTTCTTACAAATCACGTGATGAGAATGTGTTCGATCAATAAAAACATGAAGCACCATCTGTGTCAATATACAAACGCAATAAGAAAAATAGCCAAACCTTCCCACATAATTAACAATAAATGATAATTGAGAGATGATAAGTAAGATCGTGTAAATGATAAATGTCCCAGCAAAACACACTTTCATTTTTACGTTTAATTTTTTCTGTCTATATTAGGCAATCTATGATAACACTTCCTAATCTTGAGTACCTCCGAGGGTTATGTCGACAAGAAATCTTGCAAATGAGAAATATTTTCAAATATTATCAAAACAATGTCTTTATTTTAACGAAATGTATTTAAATAATAAGTAAAGCGCGTTAACAGATTAAAGTTATTTTAATTGTCTATTCTTGATGTTATAAAACATCCCGATTCTCTTTATTGAATTGAATTATTACAAAATAATATGGAAAAAATTTATGAACCAGTCATCATGATACGCAAGCGTAAAGTTTCTTCTTATTGGATACGTTATAAAATTTTAGGATGACCATTAGAAATATTAAAATAAACTCCTCATTTTATCCAGGTCACATTCCGCTTTGAATGAGGATCCTAAAAAGTGTAATTAATTTGAAATCGATTGATAAGCGTCTCGGTTGCGCACGTTAGAAAAAAATTAATATTTTCGTATAACTTTAATATTTTCTTTGATGCCAATTTTTTTAAGTATCTGGAAATCATAAGCGTATCTAAATTGTAGAGACTATTTGCTGATCCGTAGCAGAAAACGCATGTCTATAAGAGACACCTGTTTTCATCAAACAATTTTAAAAGATACCGAATCAAACAGTATTGTCAAAATTGTTGAATTTGAAAAACATTATATTCTTGAAATTTTGAATAAAAATTGGTCATATTTGAACAATTCACATTAGAAATATGGATGAATGAGGATTTTCATAATTTCTAGCGTGTGAATAAGAAATTTTCTAAGAATTAATTGAAGTATTTTTTAATTTGAAGATGTGAAAATGTGCGTGAAGTAACACAAAAAAACTTCACGGTGAACATTTTCAAATTGTATTCTGAAAGGTTCAGTATTTGTAAATGCAAGATTTTTAAAATGAATTTTATATAAAAAAGCGAACTTTTTCTATGATTTTAGGAATCAAAATAGTAATACTGATCATGCTGTTGAAAAAAATCAATATTTTTAATTGAATAACTTTATAACACACAATAAGAATTTATTTTAACAATGTTTGTTGAAATTAAATTTATTCTTACTATCGCTTCTTACCAATTTCTGGTCAATCGTCAAATTTTAATAAATGATAACATATTTTTTCAATGACAATATTCTGTACTTTTCTATTGTCTCAAATTTTGAATTTTAGAATCTTTCTAATGCTTTGAATGTTTTGATTTGGTAGTTAAATATTTAGTATTTAGACAATAAACTTGTTTTTATTTTTATAGGCTACCTTGACATATTTATATTGACAATTGGACTGATAAGAAGAAACTTATACCGCGTAAAATGTCAAAATTTTGAATATTGAATGTTCATAGCTTTGGATGCTAATCACTCCCAACTAGAACCTCTGAAGTACTTTTGCGAACTGAAAAAAACTGTAGATATCTGATTTCACTGAAATTGTGCGTCCGATTCTTAGAAAATTGTTTTTAATTTCCAACCAGACAAAATTAATACTGTTTTGAAATTTCATTACCGAACATATTTTTCTTTCTATCCATTGATACATCTGATGCGCTTTACATTACCCGCTTCACTCTTAGCTCATTTTTCATTGACCAGTGTTTCATGAAAATTATAAAATGCTGAAGTTACTGGTTTTCAAAAGTTCATAAATTTTCGTCTTTTTTCTACAACATTAGGTGCAGATGGAAGGGTGCCTGTGGGTGTTCGATTCGTTACGGTAAGATTTGAGGATAACATGATTTGTTTAATAAAAAAATAGACATATGTACCTGCATAAACTTTCACGATCTTCCAACACTTGACTCCTCTCCTGACCCAACTTTCGGCTGTCAATCTGTCATTGCGTATCGCACTGTTTTACCGGGAGAAATATCGCAAGCTGTGCGAGCATCATAGTCACGTGACTCGACTGTCCTGGACATTCGACCTTATGGAAAATGCAAGTAGGCTGTTCTTGCACCCAACCGCTCAATTACTTAGGATTATAAGTGAAATATTGTTGGTTATAACTGGATTACTCTGGATTACAAGTGAATTAATCCGGCTTAAAAATGTGTTACTATGTAATACAGGACAATTTTGAATTACTTCGAATCACAAGTATATTACTCCAGATTGGAACGGGATTACTCATGATTGCAATTGTATCACTCCGGTTAAAAATGGGAGTGGGTTTGGATGAGACGTTGGCAGTGCTAAGTAAACAAAAATATGCAAGAGACTGGACAGAGTCGTTCGAGAGATCCTACGAAGGGGTTTCCATCGATTGAGGACGAAAATTGAGTGAGAGAAAGCTGCCTGAAAGACCAGCGGAGTTGGACAGTACTAGTACTGTACCGGAGACGGCCAGTAAGGGGGTCTTGACGGTACAGCGGTGTCCTCAACCCCGAAAAGAAGGATGTAGGTATCAGATTGGCACTCAAGCCCACTAAGTGGAAGAAGACCAAAAGACGCTCTCGGTACGAAGCAGATTTGTTAAAACCGGCTGAGGATTTGAGCTACGCCGAGGTCCTGAAGGACCTCAAATGTGAAGTAAAGCCGGACACCCACGGTGTCAAAGTCAGAGGTGTCAGTGAAACCAGAAATGATAACGTGTTCATCGAGGTTAGAAACGCACCAGAGGGCAGGTCTAAGCTGTCCTCTGCTATCAAGGAGGCTGTTGGCCTGTTGGTTAATGTGCGCGAGCTAGATCCCTGCACCGAGGTCGAGTTCCTGGACCTCGAAACAACGACAGTTGTAGAGGAAGTGAGGGAAGGTGTGAGGAGGCACTTCGGCGAATCAACGACAGGCGAGCTTACAGTGAACATTACGGAGAGGCCTTCAGGAGGAACTGGCGGCAAAAATTCTACGCAAAGGACACCTGAAGGTGGGATGAGTGTCATGTAGAGTCCAACTGAAGACGGAGGCTTCAAGATGCTACCGCTGCCAAGGCAGTTGGCAACGAGGTTGTGAATCCAGACCAGCCCAGAGCTTGCTGGAAGTGCGGCAAAGAGGGCAAAGAGCTTCGAGGTGTGCCAGCACGCCACAGTGTTACCTCTGTGCCGCAAATGAGGGAGAACCCTGGATGGACCAGCTACCGGTGATGAAGAGATTTATGCGATCAAGCCCAACCAGGATGTCGAAGGCTGACGAGCCCATTGTGCGACGCCAACGCGCTATTTGGGACGATGCGTGCATCTTAGCTAGATCTGTAAGACAACGAAAAAGGCCAGGTTAGCATAGACAGCGGAATACCGAAGCATGGCTTGATGGTGCCTATAAGCTACAGGCCTGAAGTAATCCGAAAGCGCTTTCGGGTTTGCAGTTTGACACGCTTGAGGAGGTGGTTTTAGTGGACATTGCCGTTTTTAAGACCAAGTTGAGTTAACTGGAAATGGTCCGTAAGAAGATGAAGACCACGAGGTGTTATCACTAAAACGGCTGAGCCCACCTGGCAGCGAAATGGAAGTTCCCAATAGGACAATATGTTGCTGGAGATGGCGCAAAGAGGGACACAGGGCTGTCCGAAGAAAAAAGAAGAAACCTAGCAGGTACTCAAGCAGTGGAGAATACGGCACCCCATGAAGTAATGCGAAAGCGGTTCTGGGGGGAACTCTGTAAAGAAGAAAAGGGTGGTGTTTTTTATGAGGTACAACCCCATACTACTGAGAAGTGCAGACACTCTTCGTGTGTCTTATTTAATATTTTTCAGCTTCCCTTGTAAAAAATATATGTCCATTAAGGGTTATAAACTAGAAATTATAAGCTTTCTTTTAATATTTGTTTCATCAAATTCTGAGGATACGTGTTTTGAAATATTAGGAATTTAAATTTTCGATTTCAAAGAACCATGGAAAGGACATATATTTTTGAGAAATGGTTACCGGCGTCGCAAGGCTTGTCAAATTTTCATTCGAATCCGTTAGTTAAAAAATTTATTTGGTTTGGTTTTGACAGTACGCTCATATGAAATGGAATGTACCATATATTTCCTTAATACTTCAAATTTTCTGCAGTGGAGGTGCTGAGTTCCAGCACGTCCATCCAAAATTCGATTTTTGAGAAAAATAAAAGAGCACAAAAAGAGAATCAATGTCTGAAAATAGTGCAAAAATATTCAAAAATTTTAGCATCAAGAAAATGTTCAAATTCCATTGTAGAATAGGGATTTTATGACACAGAGTAGTTTACGTATTAGGGGCGTTCAAAAAATACGTAACGCTTATTCCTGACGTTTTTGCCCCCCCCCCCTCCTACGTAACGCTTCTTCTCCAGTAAGTGTGTGTAACTTTGACATTGGCGTAACACTCGAGGTGATCCGCCCCCCCCTTCTAAAGGCGTTACGTATTTTTTGAACGGCCCCTCAGAGGAATTATTGGGTAAATTTGTTTGTGGTTTTTTGGAAAACCGTACAATTACGATAAAATGTGGTGTTATTTCTTTTCCTTTTTTTTTATTATTTTAAATGAGAGAGAGAGTTAGATGCGCTAATAGGAGATGTTTTGGAAACTTATTTTGGGTGTTCCAGAAAAGCATAAAACATTTACAAATTGTCACATGTTTGGTGTTTTGTTTTTAAAAGTTCTAAAAATAACAGTGAATAGTTTTCACGTATAGGGGTCAAGATATTACCTTCAAAAAGAATGATTCATAATTTTAACCATTTGTTATTATACTTTTTTTATAACAATTAGCATTACTTGTGAAACTTTTTTTTCTTCTACACACACACACACACACACACACACACACACACACACACTTATACCCCATTGCTTTTCCAAATGTTGGCGCTTATGCCCTCTTGGAATTTTCAAGATTTGGCAATTACGCCCTTTTTCTTTGACGAATCTTGGCGCTTATGCCCTTTTGGAATTTTCAAACTTTGCCGCTTATTTCCCTTTGCTTTGCCAAGTGCTAGCGCTTATGTTTTTTTGAAATTTTAATATTTCGGCGCTTATGCCCCTTTTCTTTGCCAAATGTTGGCACTTATGCCCTTCTGGAATTTCAAACTTTGACGCTTATGCCCTTTCGCTTCGGCCAATGTTGGCTATCATGCCCTTTTGGAATTATCAAACTTTGGTGCTTATGTCCTTTTGCTTTGCGAAATTTTGTCGCTTATGCACTATTGGAATGTTCAAACTTTGGCGCTTATTTCTCTTTGCTTTTCCAAGTGTTGACGCTTATGCCCTTTTGAAACTTTTATTCTTTGGCGCTGATGCCCTTTTTCTTTGCCAAATGTTGGCGCTTATGTCCTCTTGTAATTTTCAATGTTTGGCGCTTACGTCGTTTTGCTTTGCTAAATGTTGCGCTTATGCACTTTTGGAATTTTTAAACTTTGGCGCTTATTTTTCTTTGCTTTGCAACATGTCGGGGCTTATTTAATTTCGGAGTTTCGAACTTAGACACTTATGTCCTTGTGCTTTGTCAAATTTTTGCGCTCATGCCCTTTTGAAATTTTCAAACATTCGTGCGTATGCCCCTTTGCTTTGCCAAATGTTGGTCCTCACGCCCTTTTGGCATTCTCAAATTATGGGGCTCATGTTTCTTTGCTTCGCCAAGTTTTGCGATTATGCCCTTTTGCTGTGCCATATATGGGCGCTTATATCCTGTTGCTTCGCTAAATGTTGATGCTTATTTCCTTTTAGAATTTGAAACTTTGACGCTCATGCTCTTTTGCTTGCCAAATGTTGGCGCTTATGGCCTTTTGGAATTTTCAAATTTTGGCTCTTATTTTTCTTTGCTTTTCCGAGTGTTGGCGCTTATGCTCTTTTAGAATTTTCGAGCTTTTGCGCTCATGCACTTTTCCTTTGCTAAATGTTGGCGCTTATTTTCTTTTGAAATTTCAAACTATGACACTTATACCCCATTGCTTTTCCAAATGTTGGCGCTTATGCCCTCTTGGAATTTTCAAGATTTGGCAATTACGCCCTTTTGCTCTGACAAATCTTGGCGCTTATGCCCTTTTGGAATTTTCAAACTTTGCCGCTTATTTCCCTTTGCTTTGCCAAGTGTTAGCGCTTATGCTCTTCTGAAATTTTAATATTTCGGCGCTTATGCCCCTTTTCTTTGCCAAATTTTGGCGCTTATGCCCTTCTGGAATTTCAAACTTTGACGCTCATGCCCTTTTGCTTCATCCAATGTTGGCGATAATGCTCTTTTGGAATTATCAAACTTTGACGCTCATGCCCTTTTGCTTTGCCAAATGTTGTCGTTTATGCCCTTTTGGCATTTTCAGAGTTTGGCGCTTATACCGTTTTGCACCAAAAGTTGAAGCGCGTACGACTATGACAATGTATTTCTGTTATTTCGAGATGACGTTGATACTAACGAGAACGCGGTAACAACTTTAACTGACGCAATACTTACAAAACTAACTATAGTTTTGAATAAAACCGTAATCTTCAACTGAAACTGTCAGTACAGATCTTGTCTAATTTTAACTATCTAAAATAAATATGCACATTGTTTGTTAACCGAGAAGCAATTACTTTAATTTCCAAAAAATATGAAGCTCCTTGCTTCTCTTTTGCCAAATTATAAATAATTTTATCACTTGCTTTAACATTTGTGGACTCGTCCGGGATGTAAGGTGAGGTTTTAGTGGATTCTGAAACATGAAAAAGTGCAGTTTTCAACGATTAAACGTTTCAAACGCTCTAGATTTGACATGGCGTCACGCCGATTAATTTGAAATTATGATGTTCAGACTATTACATTCTTATCTTCTATCTCATATATAGATTGTTAGTCGAGAAAGATGAAATTTTTCCATACCATGTCGCTTGAATTATATTCAATGAGACTTTTATCATATATCAAATTCAATGAATAGATTTCAAATTTGTACTAAAAATTTGGACTATCCACGAACCTTTTCCCTCAATCATGGAATTTCTTTTAAATAAAAAAATTTTCATTTCGAGAATTGAAATTTTCTTTCAAATATTTGTTTATTAATTTTATGAATCTTTTGCCCTCTATTAGAATGTATTTGATGCAAAATTTGAACAGTTCATGCATAATTGGAAACTTGCGTCTCCCAGATTTTCGGGGAAATATTTTTAAATTTGTGATCCTATAAACATATTCAAAGATTTTCCTTCCATTGGCAATAAAACTGGTGATTTTTATTGATTTATGATTAACAATGGCTTTTTCTATTCGCTGATTGATTCTTTGCTATTTGTAACATTTTTATGAAAATTCTTTTATTCAGGAAGTAGCAAAGTTATTAAAATTGTTAATTTTATAAAAGTTGAGTATATGAAAATTCCGGAATGATATTAAATGGAGACATAATGAATAGAAATGTGACGTAGGTTCTTTAGTAAGTTTCGTGGCTTTTGATGCTATAGGTTTTCCGCGAGACGTTGGAAACGGGTAGTGGTTTGAGCATCATTATTTTTATCAACAGTAATAAGGTTGCCTTTCTCTTCTCTCCATGAGTGGATTATTTGCAGCTCCTCATGCTGTTTTATCTTATTTTCGTAGTTACGTGTTGGATATGTGCACCCGTTCTATTGGCTAGCCCCCTCCATGAGGCGAATATGATGTAACTTGGCAAACGTGTTGCACAGAGGCATGTTTACTTGAGCTTTTTTTTCTCAGAAAACATTTGTTTTTGATAGGTTATAAATCCTGCTTTGCGTATGCGAGAGGGACGAGAGTTGGTATATAAGCCGCGACCAAAATTGAAAAGTTTCAGTCAGTTATTAATCAGAAGCTGAAATGAATCTTCTTATTATTACCTTCTTCGTTTTGATGTGCCCCTATCCCTGGTGTTACTCGTTGCGGAACTTCCAATTCTCCTGAGAGGCATCATTCTCCTGAAAGGTCTCTTCCTACTGTCAGACCTTATTCTGCCGGTTCTTCGGTCAGGCCTTCTTCTGCCGAGCCTTCTCTTCATTCCAGGTCCAGGTCTCCTCCTGTGATTCGTTCTCCTTTACGCCTAAGTCAAATCAAACATGAAAATCTGAGATTTGTGCGGCTTATTCCCCACACGAATCCAAACCGGCTATTTGAAATTCGAAAATACACTCTTCCACCCAATAAACCAATTCACTGCAAAGAAAGGTATGGGGTCAATACACCCATACCAAGAGAAGAACAAACTGTATTATCAATGTCCGATGGTGAGGTATTCGCAATAGTGGATGGTTACAAGACACTTCGTGCAATATACAACGACAAAAATACCTCCCGATCTCGGATAGGAACACGAGTGAAAATAAATATGTACAGCGGCGAGGTTGAAGACATGACGCCTGAAGAAATCGAGGAATCTCCTACAGGCAGGGATCGCCCAATCTCAAGTAATTTTGAAACAGCATTTAAAGGCGATCCTCGTGCACACTAATGACTTAATTTAAAAAGAAATGTAAAAATAAAAAATAATATTGTCTAAGACCCGAATGAGGATGAAAATGTTACAAGTAACTGGTTTGAGGCCATCCATGGATTAATTAAGAGCTTCTTTTGGCGGGCGGGTTTTGGGTGAACAGTACAATCTGCTACATAAGGGGGGAGGTGGAGTAAATTTATACTGCTACGTAATATTCCTAACAAATCAATGCTATTGAAAATGCATGTAATATAATAATGTAAGGATGACTGACACAAATTTGACGACTTTAGACATTACAATTTTCGAAAATAACCGAATTTCAAAACTGTTCAAAATATATTTTTAAAATTAAGGGGATGAAGGCATGCGACTATGAAAACTCAACAAATTTCTGAAATCTTTTTAAAATATATGCTCAGGATATTCTAGGTATACCGCCAAGTTCAAAATTATTCAATCTCAAACTTGATTAATAAAATTGACAAAAATAAGCCCGATGATTATTGCAACAAATTTTAGAAGAGAAATATATTGTAAGCGTAAGTAATAAAAAACATTTCTAGTTATAATTGTTTGTTTCAATTTATTTATTTCAATATTTGTGTTTCTTGTTTCGTTTCAGGTGAACATTATGATTTCCATCAGGTTTTAATTTATAAAAGCTCTTTTTATAGTTTGAAAGGTTATTTATAATGATTATTGTCACGTTTCTGTGAAGTATTATTCAGCAAATTGTTCCATTTAAAAAATAACTTTGGCAATCCAGCCTAACCCACTTGTAGGATATTCATCCTGATATTCAAAGTTATTTAAGTAATATAAGTAATCAAAATGTATTCCAGGCTAATCGAGGTAATTTGCGGCAATTCACATAACTAATCCGAATAGTTTTCAAATATTTTGTTGACAATTTTTCTTTTATTTTTGTTGAAATTTTCTTTCTGCTCGAAAACTTTAAATTTTGCATTTTTTGTTAAAAATGTATCATTTTTGTTTGAGAATTCATGTATTAAAAACTGAACTGTTTTGTTAAAAATTTCACTACATGAACAAGAATTCATTTATTCTGTTGAAAATTCGTATTTTTCGGCAGAAAAATAATTTTTTGGTAGAAAATTCATGTTTTTCGATAAAAATTCAATTATTTGGTTAAAAGTTGATCTAGATTGTAAAAAATTAACTGATTTTGATAGAAAGTTTTTTCGTTGAAAATTTACCTCTTTTATTCGAAATTCGTCTTTCTATGTAGCAAATTCTACTGTTTTGGTAGCAAACTCATTTCTTTGCATGGAAATTTCGATCAATTTTTGAAAATTTGTTGTTTTGTTAGATTGAAAATACATTTTTTCAACTGGAAGTTCAACTACTTCATTTTTAGTTAAAAATTTATATTTTTTACATAAAAATTTAACTGCTTTGCTGGAACTTCATTTTTCTGGTTGAAGATTCTTGGTTTTAGTTGAAAATATAATCGTTGAAAATTTGAATATTTATTGAAATTCCACTATACATCAGTAGAGCGGTGACCAATTACGCTATCGATTACTCAGCAAATCTGCTCTTGTTATCTTTGAGAAGCTGTAGGCTCTGAGAGCTACGATCATGTTTCCTTAAAGCAACCAGGCCCGATGCACCTGGAACGTGTACGTCATGAACTTCTACTCCATCTATCCTAGAAGGTAAGCAAGAGCAAACGAGACAGTTAGAGATGAAGTTTTCACCACTGAAACCTTTTTCTAGAGCTACCATTTATTGTAGAATGTTACGAGGAACATTGTTGTCAGACTAGATGACGTGATCCCAGAAGAACAGTCTTTTGCATACGGTTCGCGATAGAATGAGCCTGACGCTGGCAAGCCGGAATCTTGTTGAGTTATTCAAGAAATAATGCTTTCAATAATCCAAGACAGCTAATTATGAGAACTAAAAGTTGCACTTTGTAGCCTTGGTACAGCCTACTCAGCTTAAAAAAAAGTGCTTGATATATCGCCCGTTTTTCTTCCTCCTTTGCCGTGATATTGCCATCTGCTGGTTCCGAGAATTCAATCACGTAAATGATCTTGGTCTTCAGATTTTGGAGGGCAATATCAGGTTTTATAGCACTGATACGTTGAGTGGTGGAGAATGAGAAATTCCGGTACATCTTACACTGATCATTCTCTACAACGGACTCGAGTTCCCCCTGGGCTTATGGCAAGACGGTCAATAGATCCGAACCATATAAGTGCCTATGATGGTGATATAACACTTTTAGAGCCGCACGGTGTCTCTATGTACGCGTAACGTGCATATTTTGAGCATCCACTGAGAACATGTCCAAGTATTTCTGGCTCTTGCTTGCACGCTCGGCAGTTGGTATCGCCTACTGATACATTCATTATGCGCTCGTGGTAAACTACAGTGTCTATAACGCCGTCTTGACGATGGGGTGAATGTTGTCTGACAGAAGAGGAAGAACCGGGATTACGTTCGCCATCAGAATTCCATTCGAACTGCAGCGAATCGTTACTTTCAAAAACTTTGAGAAAACTGCTTGGGAAGATTGGGTGATTGTTGCCTACTGGACAATCTCTTATTTCATCTGGAGTCAAGTTATCAATTGCGCCGCTTATCATGTTCATTTTCACTCTCGGCTTACTTTTACGTGTGGCAATGTATATCCCACGAAGAATTCCGTAATCCGCTAATATTGCAAAAATGTCACCATTGGATGTTGATAATACAATATGTTTTTGGGTTGGCACGAGAGTATAGTGCTTTCCATCTTCTCTCCAACTAATTCGTTTATCAGCTCCATGAATGTAACTTCGAAATTCGAATCGAAGGTTCTGATTCGTGCGCGAAATGAGCCGAATATATCCAAGTTGTGCAAGCGAATAACCCAGCACTTTAATAGAAGGAAGCCTGTTATCAGGAGACCTGGACCTGGCAGGAAAAAGACGCCCCTCTCTTGAAGTCTGGACAGGCGTATGTTGTCTGCCAGCAGCAGCAGAATAAGAAGGACCAGAATTACGTTCGCTATGCTGATCGTGGTCTGACTGTGAACTGCATTCTGCAAGAAGAAATAGAAGATTCGTTTTTTTTTTATTCATAACGTTTATGTCTAATACCTTTGGCTCAGGGTTCCTTTGGAGTCCTTGTCCGGACTAGACCCTTAAGGTTCTTAAGGTTCTGAGTCTGGACCCGGACCTTTTAAATTCTTAATGTTCCCAATCCGGACACGGACCTTTGTGAATTAAAAGGTACCCTTGACGAACGCTTCAACATCGGGAGCAACATAAAGGGTTCCTTGAATTATCATTGAGAATTTTACAAAGATGATTTGACATAGAAGAAGAAGCAGTTTACGTGGTGGGATTGAAATTATTGAGTTGACTTTAGATTTTGCAAAAGAGTTCTGCGGGCACGCAATATACGCAGAGTATACGGTACATTATGCTGCGCAGTAAAGTTACATGGCACTTGCGGCTGAGCAGATGAGTTGAACAGCGCATATGGCTATGCAGGAAAGGGAAGGGGGTACTTGCAGACGCACAGCAGATCTACATAGCACTCACACATGCGAAGTAGAGTCCCATGAAACTTGTAGATGCGCGATTGAATTGCCTTGCAAGTATGTCTGCGTAGTGAAGTTACGCGACTCATATGGTTGCGCGGTAGAGTTATACCGCACTTATGGCTGCGCAGTAAGGTTAGGGAGTACTCAAGTGGTACAGAACACCAATTTTTGGTCAGAAATAAAAAATTCCAAAGTTTCAAATAAGTTTTCAATCATTCATTCTATTAGCAGATTTTTGTTAAAGTCAGTACGAGGGGGGTTATCGTGGCACAGAACACGAATTAGGGATCAAGAGTTGAAAATTTCGAGATTTGATAACAAAATTTTGAAACTGGACTAAATCTGCAGATTTCCAGGAAAGTCAGAAGGGAACGGGCTTTCGAGTCTCAAAATCCGAATTTGGGTTCCAAACTCGAAAATTCATAAAAGCGACTCCAATTCCGAAAACTAGTAGACTTTTATGCAAGTCGAGTACCAGAAGGTTTATCGAGTCACAGAAAACAGAGATTTGACTTGAAAATTTGAACATTATATGAAGTTGGTAGATTTTCATGAATTGCACAATGATTGATAAACGGTTCAAAATTGATGTCAGAACTCAAATTCGCCTTTCATTATTCTGTCCTATTACTGAAAAAATGCCTCGTGCTGACTTTCATGCAAGCTCACTAACTTGATACAATTTAAACATCACTTATTCCTTGCATTTAACAAAACCCATTCGATTGCATCCCAAAAAATGGGTATTAAAACACTTATTATGCACTAATAATCACATTCGACTTGCAAAACATATTATATTCTATATGCGTTCCATTGCACTACCGGCAATTTTCAAATCGAAAAAAAAGAAAGCTATCAAGTTCTAAACACCTGAAACAAGTGATAACCCGTGATAACTGAAATCCCCATATTTGAATATATCGAATCGCAAAGAATCAATTCTATTCAATCTCGAAATCGTTACATTGCACCAGCAATTAAAATATTCTTACTCTAACAGAACACCAAAAAATATATAAACATGCGCGCTCTCCTTACCAGTATTTGCGATCTAGCGCAATTGAAAATGTTGATGGTGCGATGGAGCGCATTTGAAGTCCTTCAGACTGAACCAAGAATAATTAACAAATTTTATTTAGGACTCGAGATACATATAGCGTCCCACCAGCCCCCACACCAGATGTTTATATATTTTTCGGTGCTCTGTTGGAGTAAGAATATTTTAATTGTTGGTGAAATAGAGCGCATTTGAGATCGAATAGAATAGTTTATTCAAGATTTGATATACTCAAAAATGGGGATTTGAGTTATCACGGTTTATCACTTGCTTCAGGTATTTAGAACTTAATAGCTTCGTTGTCTTTAATTCGATTAAAAAATTTCCGATGGTGCGATGCCTGCTATTCGTGATGCGGTGAAGCGCATTTGAAGTTCTTCAAGGTTAAGTATGTAGAAGTGATGTTTTCGAGAAATAAGGGGCTAGCGTGTCGCTAGCCCCCCCCCTCCATACCTCAACACTTGCAATAACTCTTACAGTTTTGTGGCATAAAATTTTTACTTTGTGGTGCGAAGGAGCGCATTTGGCGTGCAATCGAAAATGTACGTGGCTTCTTTGAAATTTTGAATTTTGATCGTAAATTTAATTTCTTCCATTCGGAAACTCCATTACCAGATAAAAAAAAAACTCCGTGAAGATTTTCATAAACTGGCAATCGAGTTCGCAATCTAATTTTGCGAATTTTGCATTGAGAGGCTAGGGCAAGGTTCGTTTAACCAAGAAAATGTCCGGCTTAGGCACCTCCATGATACTCAGCGGGAATCTGAGTAGTCCAAGAGCTGATGACGGTTTTCGTGAAGTGGGAGTATAAGCCTCATTTGGACGTAAGTTTACAATGAAAAATTGAGGACTAGCTTGGTCACGTGACCCACTCGTCACATGGCCTTAAAACTACATTTCATAATTCTTTAAATAAAAAATGTAGGGGAAATCACCCTACAGTAGATAGGAAAAAAATCAACAGCATTTAACTCCTCAGTTTCCACAAATAAAGAAAAATTTTATTTTCGAAATAAAACTTACTTATTCATTTTAATATTCTTATAGAAAAAAGATCACGAAATTAGTCAATTAACTGTATTAAACATGTTTATTACACCTGGTCAAGGGTACGATTTTGACACCTCTGCCCATTAATAGATAATCGTTTCTGGTATTGCTCCTGGGCACGACAGAATACTCAATTCTTGATAATTATAATTTATTATGAGTATGCTTCCAATTAAAATGAGTCTCTTGAGTAAATAATAGTTAAAACTATGATTATTTGACAAAATGTTTTTTTTTTTATCTCTGATATTCCTTGAGATTGGTACGATTGGTATGAGATGTTCGACCTTCATATCATTTAACCTGACATGTGATGGCAGAATAGTGCAGAATTTTTACATACCTTAATCCTAAAAATGATATCTTTTCCGAAAGACTCCTTAAAATACAACTAAAATTTATGTGCTTTTTAATAATTAATAATTGACACTATTTTCTTAGTTTATTATTTACATCAAATTAAATTCAAAAACTTCAAGAATAAAAATAAACAGACAAACACAACCTTTAACTCAAAACAACTGCGAGACAATCGCAGAGCTGCCAATTTTGACAGCGACATTTTTCGCGATTTTGCGATTACCTACTGTTGGAAAGTATAATGTCTAATAAAAAGTCCTCAAATATTTATAAATATTAACGAAAGAACGCTTTGTATCAATAAATATTGTTCATTAAAGTTCAAGCTTTGATTCTAATATATAAATATGCCGTAAAAATGTTTCATTATGGTAAAAAGTATGAATAAAGAAGAGGCGACAATTTTTTTTCAGGTTAAAATAGTATATTATGCACCCAGGGGGAGAGAGGTGCTTTTTCGACGAGTGTATGTTTTCAGTGCAAGTCGAAAAAGTGCCTCTCCCCCTTGGCGCATACGATATTTTTTATGACAAATGGATGATTTCAGACATTTTTCGAAATACAGTTATGATTTCAGTTCATATTAGATTTTGAATAAAGAAGCATGAAATTCGTGTTAACTTATTCCAAATTATCAAAAATTCAATGAAAAAATTGCCGGATTCAATTAAAATATGTCTATAAATTTGCGGAAATTTATGGACATTTTTGGTCATTTATGGTAATTTTTCCGGTAAATATGGTAACTTACTATAAATTAACCAAAATTCATTTTTAGAAATTTCCGGAAATTTATGAAAATGGTCTGTAATTCACGGTGATTTTACCAGTAAATATAGTAACTCATCATAAATTACCCAATATGAATTTTTGAAAATTTTCGGAAATTCATGACAATTTTTCGTAATTTATGGTAATTTTATCGATAAATATGGCAACATACCATTAATTACCCAAAATTCATTTTGAAAAATTTCCATAAATTTCCGAAAATTTTCAGTAATTTATGGTAATTTCACAGTTAAATATAGTAACTTACCATAAATTACCTAATATTAATTTCTCAAAATTTCCCGACATTTGTGGAAATTTTCGGTAATTTATAATAATTTTACCGGTAAGTATAGTAACTTACCATAAATTACCCAATATTCATTTTTAAAAATTTTCGGAAATTTATAAAAAATTTCGGTCATTTATGGTAATTTTACAGATAAATATGGTAACTTACCATAAATGATCTGATATTCATTTTTAAAAATTTCTGGAAATTTATGGAAATTTTCGGTCATTTATGGTAATTTTACCAGTAAATATGGTAACTTACTTCAAACTACGGTAATTTACAATAATTTAATCAGATATATATGGTAACTTTCCATAAATAATCGCAAAATTCTATTATCACAGTTTTTACGTTGAGTGGACTGATAATTGTAAAATGCGAGCTCATAGATGTATAATTTTCATTATTCACCTCTGTCGTCACTTTTCAGTCCCTAGGGAGTAAAAAGTAGAGCTTTAGCCCAACTTCATAGGCATCGAAAAGGGCTGAAATCATGCATGTGTCATAAAAAATTAGTTTTTACGAAGATATTAGAAAAAAAGGGCAAAAATGGACCAAATCCCATGCATGTGGTCCATTGTTTTCCCCCTCAGCACTCAACGAAGTGAAGTTAGCTGGTGGTTGAAGTGAATATACCTAATGGGGGAGTTTACCACTCATGAGTGCACAATCTGATCGGGTCCGAGTTTTGCGAAAATTTAAACTTATTGAATGAAAAATAACCTTTTTTATACACATTATTAATCAAAGTTTATAGTTTATTTATTAAATAAAGTAAAAGAGTAAGTCATAAAAATTGAAGTAATGTTTGCTCGAATTTCGGTATATATATATTTGCGTTAATCTTCAAGACTACATTTCATATAAATTGAAGACAAATTGTTATTCAAACATTTAGTTTGAAAACTTCACAAAATATGAGACTGCCCTGTACCTTTAAAAAACTATCTCATTTCACAGAGTTTTTCTCATACAGCAATCTTTAACGATAAATAACGCACTTTTTAATTAATTTAAATTACACAGAGTCTTGTAAATTTATAGAAATTTATACAAATCTGAAAAGTATAATGAATTTTACAACATAAAAAACATAATACTATGTACTTTTTATATTTCTACTGTATATATTTAGTATATTACTTTTACTCTATTTATAATACACAAACATTTCAATCAATAAAAAAATATACACGCGTAAGTGTATATATATAATTTTAGTACATTTTCATACTTTTTATACATAATGAACACATGTTTTTTCATATTTGTTTTAATATAAAGAATTATTTATAATAAACTTTGAGTTAATTCTGTGATACGCTCACTTGGCGTTTAACTTGGAATGCTCCAGAAACATTTTTGCATTATATTAATCAGTTTAATATAATTTGAAAAATTTCCACCGAAATCCCGCGAAAAAGAATTCAGGAAGGCTCCCGCAATTCTGTTAACATCTGCGTATCAGGGAAGATTTCCGGGAGGTTTTAGCAATATTCGTAAAAAATTAATGCATTAAATTAATTAATTTTATACAATGCGAAAATTTCTTCCGAACATTCCACGAAGGCTATCGCAAGTAGGTAATTGTCCGCGTAGCAAGAAAGGTTTCTGGAAGGTTCCAGCAAATCTTTGTAAAAGATTTTCGCATTATATTAATTTTATATAATGCAATAATTTTTCGCAAGCATTCCGCGAAGGTTCTCGGAAGTATGTGAACTTCCGCGTATACAGAAACGTTCCCAAGAAAGGTTCTGAGGACGCCCCTGAAAAATTTTCGCATCAAATTAATTAATTCAGTATAATTCGAAAAATTGTCACTGACATTTCGCGAAAAAGGATCCAGGAAGGCTGCAGGAATTATATAATTGTCTGCGTATCAAGGAAGATCCCCGAAAAAATTTTCGCATGAAACTAATTAATTTTATGTGATGCGAAAATTTTTCACGAACATTCCGCGAAAGCCTTCGAAAGTAGGTAAAAGTACACGTATGAAAAAAGGTTCCGGAAGATTCCAGCAATGTTCGTGAAAAATTTTCGCATTATATAAATTCATCTTATATGATACGAAAATTTTCCCCGAACATTCCGCAAAGGCCTTCGGAAGTAGGTGAATGTGCGCCTCAAGGGATTTCAAAGAATTTTGTAGGATTTGCTAATATTGCAAGGGATTTCTAGTTATCTTTGAAAATTAAATGAAATCAAATTTCAAAGGGATTCCAACCTATTCCAAATACTTTAGGGGTATTGAGATTTGGTAAGGAATTTCAGGAAATTTAAAGGATTTTATCGAATCTTTAAAGATTTCAACGAAATTCAAAGATTTCTAGTGGTTTTAAGGTAATTCAAGGAATATTACGAGATTTAAAGGATTTTATTATATCTCGAAGAATTTCAGAGGATTTCAAAGATTTTGAGCGATTTTGAGGCATTTCAAGGAATTTAACGAGATTCACATGATTTCATTGAATGTCCCAAAATTTCAAGGGATCTGAAAGATCTCTGGGTATTTGAAGGTATTTCAGAGAATTTTACAAGGTTTGAAGGATTTTGTTGAATCTCCGAAAATTTCAAGGGATTTTCAAAATTGCTGGGGATTTCAAGATTATTTTCAGAAAACTTGAATAAATGAGTTTAATTCAAATTAAGCAGTAAATGAGATGTCATTGAATTTTGAGAGATTCTCAGCGGCTCCACAGATTTTGAAAGATTTTGAGGAATTTTGAGGAATTTCATAAGACTTGAGGGATTTCATTGAATTTTCAAGGTTTTGAAGGGATTTCAAAAATGTATAGGGATTTCAACGTTTCTTCTCCAAAACTTCAATAAATAAATTCAATTTAATTTATGTTCACGGTATTTAAAATTATTTACACTTTACAGAATAAATTTTATTTTATTTCGAGGGATTCATACGGATTTTGACAGTTCAAGGAGGGAAGATTAAGATTTATAAGACCACTAATTATTTTGAAGATTTCGAGGATTTTACAACTTTCAATGGATTTAAACAGATTTTATGAGATTTCAAACATTTTTTAATAGATTTCAATAAAATTTTAAAAGATTTCAAAAATATCAGAGACATTCACAGATTTTGCTTTATAAAGTTCATTTGTTTATTTCTTTAGTATTTTTGTATGTATGCCATTCGGTTAGTTAACACCTCGGACTCTATTCATATGTTATACTCAAAATATATTTTGAGTGGTAAAATTATTGAACTTTTATTTCCTTTCGCAGAATTAAGTTTGCAATCCAGCCTAAGACAACGTATGATGTCTGGAAAGATTGGCGATTCTTCTAAAATTATTGAGGATCCTCCAGGCTTTATTCCCAAGACTCTGCGGCACTTAACTGAAACAGGCTATTTCGAGTTTCCTCGTTATTGTAATCTTCACTACTCTGTAGAGGAGACCGACCACACAATTCATGGCGATATCATACAAAGACATTTGGAACTGATACCATTCAACGTCCGCTATAGGGTCCAAAGAAACGAGGAAGGTTGGGTTTTTGGATTTTTCAGGGAAACTTATCTTGAAAGATTATATTTGGATGGGAATCTTGCGACAATTAGTATGACGTATCCACACCCAACGAGAAAACTTACTGAGTCAGAAGCTGCCTATTTTTTTAAACATCCACATGCTGCATCATCCTCCGTGTAGTTCGAAGTAAACTGTAATCCCTGGAAATTGATTGTTGTCCTACGTAATCTCTTGAAGTCCTCATGATTTTTCGGAATATAATTTCTTAATAATAATCTGATCTTATTTTATCTAAGAAGAATTACTTTAGAACTTAAGTTTCCCGCTAGTATAGATGAAAGTTTGTGAACTCGATTAAAATGGTTACCAATATGTTTTGTCAATATTGCGGATAATAAGATGTGTGTCCAAAAACAGTGACCTGTAAACTGATGTTCAATAAATTATATTATTTGAAAAGGCATTTTAAGTATACAATTATTGAAATCCTATGCAATCCTTTAAAACTTCTCCTCGTCTCTTGAATCTCTTCGAAACATTTATATCTTGAAATTTGGCATGCACTGTTAAACCAATAGCCTCACTTGGTCCGGCTGATCCAAGTCTAAATCCAAGTTAAAGACTAATCGACCTTTTTTTTTATTATGGTTTTTTGCTATCCCACTAACACTCACAGATACAAATTAAAATAATCTTTGGCGCCTTTTTTGAGAAGAAAAATTATCAAGAATTGTTTCTGTCTTGTACTCGAGGCCTGATATAGTTCTCCATGACTTCGTGAAACAAACCATGTTCGTTATCAATTTTCGGCCATAACCGATAAAAACATCGCAGCCAAGGGGAATTAAAAGAAAGAGAGGGATAAAAATGCAACTGTTTGGTTGAAAATTAATCTGGCTTGGTCGAGGATTCAACTATTTTGTTAAAAATTCGTCTTCTTTGATAGGAAATTAATCTTCTTGTTGGAAAATGTATTCTTCATGGATAAAAATGCAACAACTGTTTGGTTGAAAATTAATCTGGCTTGGTCGAGGATTCAACTATTTTGTTAAAAATTCGTCTTTCTTTGATAGGAAATTAATCTTCTTGTTGGAAAATTTATTCTTGATGGATAAAAATGCAACTGTTTGGTTGAAAATTAATCTGGCTTGGTCGAGGATTCAACTATTTTGTTAAAAATTCGTCTCTTGTTGAAATATCAACTATCACATGTTTCGTGGAGAGTTGATTTATTTTGTGGAAAAATAAACTACTTGTTTCAAAGTTGAACCACTGGATTTCTGTCTGTCGGTCAGAGTTGCCTATTTTATTTTAGGATCCATCGAATTCCTCCGTCCCGAATTCCCACACTTGAGACAGTGATCGTACGACAAGTGGAGGAGCGATGGCAGCTAGTCGACATTTAGAGCTGGACCATTGGATTGATTGGTCGGTTGGTCGATTTCGACGGTCTTCTTGGCAATCCGGCAATGTTGGCAATGTTGCTTCGCAGTTGAACTGGTAAAATTGTACCGGTGAGTGAATGGGCCAGAGAGCGAGAGAGAGAGAGAGAGAGAGAGAGAGAGAGTGAGTGGCAGGCGGGGGTTGAAACGGCTTGCGGGATGCGGCCGTGAAAGAGGGGTTCGAGGGTGAAATCAATACTCTGCGGTCTCCGCCCCCGAGAGTAACACGAACCAACACACTGCCGTAAGCCCCGGCACACACGTGCCTTTGCACATCACACGATGCCGCAGAGGTATCCGGATTTTTCAGTCAATTCATCTTTTGATGAGAAATTTTCAGATGTCGCGAGACCTTCAGACCTTGAAACGGCCTTAGCTGGCATCTCATCCCCAACCGCCAATTACCCCAACTTTCATAATAAGCCCCCAAGCAGTGTCTGATAATCCTGTTGTGGCGGTTTTCAATAATCCCCGACCGACTGCAGTCGGATTTTCATTAAAAGACTCAATATTTGGTCAGAGGAGTGGAAAACTGCAGGAAACCAAAATTCCTGAGCGCTAGCCGATTACTGATGAACGAGTTTGGATGTAGAAATTTTGGATTTTCATTAAAAGGGCTCCTCCCTTTCGCCTCAACATTTTTTGTCAGATGAGTGGAAAACTGCAGAAAACGTAAATTCCTGAACGCTAGCCAGTCACTGACACACAAGTTGGGATGTAGGATAGCATTGAGTGTCCACATTTTTCCCCTCGATCAGCCAGATAGAATTCCGACATCTAGGGCTCGGAACGAACATTCTAGGTTGAAAAATGAGGCACCGGGGCACTTTTGAGATAAAAGCAGTCATCTTACCCCTATTACCATCTTTTTCTCCTTTAAAAAAAAAATCCTTTTTGTTCTCTGTTTTCTAGAACTATTCCACTTTTTCTCGTTTTTGTTTTGTTTTGCATAAATATAAACTGAATTAATAGAATCAAATCAGAAAATCCAACTATTTTTCGTTGAAAGTTCATTCTTTTTGGTTTCAAATTCTACTATTATATTTTTGATTGAAAATTCTACTATTTGGTTGAAAATGTAATTATTTTGTTGAAAAGTCATCTTTCTTGGCCAAAAATTAATTTTTTCGGTGGAAAATTCGACTTTTTTTGAAAATTCATATTTTTTCATATTTTATCATCAACCAAGAAAGAAGATAACTTGGTTGAAGATAACAATTTTATTTTTTATTTTTTGTATTATTATTATTTATTTATTTTTTGAAAATTCAACTATCTTCTAAAAAAATTCGTCTTTTTGACTTGAAAATTCCACAATTTGGTTGAAAATGCAACTCTTTAGTTCAACTTTAATCTTTTTTGTAAATTTATCTTTGCAGGTTGAACATTCAACTATTTGATTAAAAATTCAACTATTTTGTTGAAAATTCAACGATTTTGTTAAAAAGTCATATTTTTCATCAAAAATTCAACTGTTTTATTCAAAATTCGTCCTTTTGATTGAACATTCATCTTTTTTATACAAAACTCATCTTTGTTGGTTTAAAATGAACTTTTTTGTTGAAAATTTAACTTTTTTTAATTCAACTGTTTTCCAAAAAAAAAAAACCGAGTTTTTTTGGTGATGAAATTTAACTATTTGCTGTTGAAGTCTAATATTTTTCAACTTTTTAACCTGAAAATTCAAATCTGTTATTGAAAATTCATCTCTTTTGACAGAAAATCTTTTTTTGGTTGATAATTAATCGTTTTTAGTTTAATTCAACTATTTTTTATTTGAAATTAAAATATTTTTTGGTTGAAATATCAACTGTTATATTTTTCGTTAAGAATTCCTCTTTTTTGGTTGAAAGCTAAACTACTTTTAGAAAAATTAATTTTTATGGTTAAAGATTTATCATTTTAGTTGAAAATTGATTTCTTTGTTTGAAAATTTAATTATTTTGTTGAAAATTCATTTTTTTGTTGTTGATAATTTATCTCTTTTAGTAGAAATTTCATCTTTTTTGATTAAAAATGCAACTTTTTGACTAAAAATTAATTTTTTTTGATTGATGATTCAACTTTTTTGTTGAAATTTTTTAGTGTTGGTAACTTTTTTTGTTGAAAATTCAACTTTTCTTTAATTGAACTGTTTTCTACAAAAAAAACTCTTTTTTTTTGTGATGAAATGCAACTATCTTTTTTGGTTGAAGAGTCATCTTTCTTGGTCAAATTTTTTTTTTTCTGAAAATTCGTCTTTTTTGGATTGAAAATTCATATTTTTGGTAAATAAGTAATCTTTCTTGGTTGAAGATAAACATTTTTTTTAAATACAACTGTCTTCTAAAAAAATTCGTCTTTTTGATTCGAAAACTCCACAATTTGGTTGAAAATGCAACTCTTTAGTTGAACTTTAATCTTTTTTGTAAATTCATCTTTGTATTTTCAACCAAAAATATTGTAGTGTAATTTTTATCGAGGAAAATTAATTTTTAATTAAAAAAAATGCATTTTCTACAAAACAGTTGAACTTTCAACCCGAGAATATGGATTTTCAACAAAAAGTTATTTTATAACCAATCAGTTGAATTTTCAAGAAAATAGTTAAATTTTCAGTTTAAAAAAACAATTTTTAACTAAAAAAATGAACATTCAAGTAAAACAAAATTTGTTTAGCAAAAACAAATGAACTTTCGAAAAAGTAGTTCAACTTTCAACCAAGGAGTTGCATTTTTAATCTGAAAAGATGATTTTTCAACGAAAAATGTAATAGTTGATATATCAACAAAAAAGATTTTAATTTAAAGTACAAAACATTCGGATTTAACCAACTAAGACAAATTTTCAACAAAATATATCAATCCTCATCATAAACCGGTTAATTTTCAACTAAACAATTGCATTTTTGAGCAAAAAATTGATTTTCATTAAAAAAAGACGAATTTTCAACAAAATACATCAGTTTTGGACGAAATAGTTAAATTTTCTACCAAATTGTTTACTTTTCTGGCCGAAAATACGAGTTTTTTTACAAGACAGTTCAATTTTCAGCCCGAAAATTTTAATTTTCAACAAAATAGTTGAATTTTCAATTTAAAAAAATTTCTAATCAAAGAAGAATCAAAATTTTGATCAAAATGCTGAATTTTCAACCAAGAAGTATGACCTTTTATTGTTGAATTTTTAACAAAATAATTCAATTTTGAACCATCTAATAAAATTGTTTAATATGAAAGATAAATTATTAACGAAAAATTTAATAGTAAACTTTTCAACTGAGAAGAATGAACTTTAAACCAAAAATAGTTGGATTATCTTATCAGGTTCTATTAATTAAGTTCGCATTTAAGTGGACAAATAAAAAGCAGGGGAAAGACTGTAAAGCCTGCGATAAATAAATAGGAATTTTGATAATTTATAGTGTAAAGAAAAACATTTTAAATAAACATTGACATTTATTTTTAAAACCGTCGAACCTGGATTTAGCGCCGATTTTGGGGCTGACCTTGACGTTAAATCCAGAGACTCGGAACTATTTTGTCTCTCCTCTTTCTCTCTCTGTTTTGTCATGCTTGGGTGCACACTGCACATCTCCCCGCAATCGCCTCTCACGCATCCCCACGGCGCGGCGTCAATTCTCGGAAGGGCAAAATCCAGGGGAGCTAAATCCAAGTTTCACTGTACTTGAAAAATTTTGTCACACTATTTTAAAACATTTTTGACACTATTTATACTATTTATGATCTCTGAAGCGAGTCCGAGGTCTGGAAAAGTAAAAATTTGAAAACATTAAAGTCGGAAAGACATTTGTTTTGTAGTAGACATTGTAGTTTTCAATTGCTTGCAGCGTTTTTATTCAACTTCAGATAATAAGTATCTCGGGGATTTACTGTGAACTCATTTAAGTGAACGTCAAGGAACAGCTATTTTGTGAAAATAAAAACACAGACACCTTTTGAACTGATAGTAATGCGAAAAATGCGGAATAACAGTGCAAAAATTGACTTAACTTCTGATGATTTGCGCGATACGAGTGCATAATCGTTGAAAGTGCACTCGCAGGAAGACGTGGCGTAATTGTTTGACCTTAGCAGACGTTATGCGCCTTTACAAAGGTTAACAGAATGTTATAAGAAGTCATTCCATTGTGTGAAAATACACTTGGATTTCTAGAGTTTCGACCCCTCGAAGCAGCGAAGTATGAAAGATATTGTTTTGATGCATCAGAATCTGAACCATATTTCAAGTTGCGAAATATCCAAATTAGGATTTGCAAGATATTTTTTTGATGCCTGAGAATGTAAGACATGTGACAAACTACTAAACATCCAAATTTGGAAGGATCGCAGCATGCATTTTGTTTTGATGCATTAGAATGTGAAACATTTGCAAAACATCAAAATTCGGAAGTTGTTTTAAAATAATAATTATATATTTATTTATATTTATATAATTAATATATAATTATAGTTTTCAATTGTATGCAACGTTTTTATCCATCTTCAGATAGAATGTATCTCGGGGATCTACTGTGTGATCATCTCTAGATGGTGAAAAGGTGTTCGTCCCCGAGCTATAATACGATTTATCCGCAGTTGGATAAAAACGCTGAAAACAATTGAAAACTACAATTATCCGACAGCAGATAATTGTTGTTGTCAATTGTTTGCGTTTTTATCCAACTTCAAATAAGTATCTCGGGGATTTACTGTGATGCATCCGAACTAAGAACTGAATAGGATGGTCAGTAATTAAGGAAGTAGTTTTGATTGAGCAAGAACCTAGATATTAGACCTAGCTAAAGAGAATCAGACGCATCACCCCTTATCCGGTTTTATCCTGCAAATTGCATGTCTATTTATGAATATATTGGGTCTATGATCTCGACATGACACTCGTGTTTAACGGTACCGTATGACACAATACCGCGATAACGCGCAGTTGACGGACGTACGTTCCATCTAGGGTAACACAAACTGTGACAGAAATTAGAATCGCTTCTTTTTCGCCAAGGCCTTTTTAAGCACGTGGATCAGATAAAAAATTAGCCAATCGAAAAAAAGTATGTCGACAAGTGTAATGAGAGGTAGCAATGCCTTTGAGGAATGGCAAATTAATAGCAATCAACTCTCTAAATCTGAATTACCAGAAAACTACTAATTCAAATAGCGCCGATTCGCTTACTGCTGATTAGTAAAAATCTACTAATTCAATGTTTAAGAATTACCGACTAAATAAATTAGTAACTATAGATATGGAAGGAATTGGTAATGCTATTGAAGTTATGTAGGTTCTGGAAATTTGAATATTATTTTAATCTTCTGCACAAGAAAAGGAACATCAATATGCCTTATAATTGAGTCGAGTCTCGTGATTCTGCAGTACGTTTGCCAATTTCTGCACACTATAAGCCTCGAAGATGTATAATTTTTCTGAAAATACATTTTGGAGAACCACACATAACAATTTTGTGAGACTCTCCACGTGGGGTGATCGCTAGAGAGATTGATCAGCAGCCTGGGTCTTATTTTCAGTATAACTGTACTTTCATCTCGAAATTTACACAATTTTGTAAGTAAATAAAAGAACACTGGTCTTTAGAAAAAAAGATGTACATCTTTTACAGTACGATTTCACCATTCTCCCGCCTAGACAAAAAAAATATGTTATTCTGAAGGGTCTGGTTTGAAAAAAGTGTATATGATGTCAATTTTATTAGGAAACATGTATGATTATTGAATTTCATACGATTGTTTGATCAACTTTTATACCTCATTAAACACAACTGACATTAAAAATCCATGTAAACAACGATATCTAGTCCAATAAATTTATGAAACAGAAATCAGCGAAGTAATCTCAAGATAAATAAAATTCAGACAAAGAGAAATTATATTTTTACATGCAGTATCAAGACTTGACCTTTTTATGTTGCCCCCCCCCCCCAACTTACAAGAAAGAGCCAAAAAAATATTTTTCCAACCGCATCGATAACAGGCTTCACACGCCGAAGTGCTATAAAAACAGGGAAAATAGATTTTTCACAAAAATTTGCGAATAGTTTTTATTTTAATGAGATAATTGAGGGTATTATATCAAATTCAATTTGAAACCCGGCAAATTTCTGACATTTGCAATAAAAATATTGCACTTTCAACAAAATATATGAATTTTGACACAAATATTTCAAGTTTCAACTAAAATGATGAATCTTTAAAGACAAAAAGAATTTTTAACAAAATCTTTGAATTTTCAATCAAATACTTAAATTGTCAACTAAAAAAAAATTTGAACCGACAATGAAATAGTTAAATTTTTAAACAAAACAGATTAATTTTCTACCAAAAAGTTGCATTTATAACCAGAAAAGATGAAATTTACACGAAAAGAGTTGAATTTTCTACAGAACATTTTAATTCTCAACACGAAAATATCACTTTTCAATTAATAGTTGAAATTTGTATAAAAATAATTAAACTTGAAACCCAAAAAGCCGAGCTTTTTACGAAAAGGGTGGATTTTTAACAAAGTAGGGTAATTTTCAACGAACTAGATCAATTTTCTTTCAAAAAAGACGCTTTTTCATCAACCTACACAAATTTCCAACCAAATTTTTAGATGTTTTACCTGAAAAAGATAAATTTTCAACCAAAAATTATATAGTGAAATTCCCATTAGGAAAAATAATTGTGAATGCAAAAAACGAATTTTCTACATAAGACTTTAATTTTCCACCAAATAGTACAATCTTTAAGCTGAAAAGACGAACTCTCAACACCGTATTTGAATTTTCAACCTAAAGGATAAGTTTTCTACTAAAATCATCAATCCCTTACCAAAAAACTTAATTTCCAAGGAAGGTATTCAATTTTCAAAGAAAGAGTTGAATTTTTAACGACAAATGTAATAGTTGGTATTTCAACCGAAAAAGATTTGAATCATAAATAAAAAATAATTGAAATTAACTAGACAGGCGAATTTTCAATAAAATACTTAAATTCTCAACTAGAAAAGATTAATTTCCAATCAAACAGTGGCATTTTTAATGATACACATTTTTTCTGTACCAAAAAAAAAAACGAATTTTCAACTAAATATATCAATTCCCAACTAAAGAATTACATTTTTCATGAGAGGATTAATTTTTTACTAACACATATTAATTTCTAACAAAATAGTTGAGTCAAGAAAGAAACAGAATTTCTGCTCAAAATTGTTGAAGTTTTTACGAAACAGTTGAATTTTCAATACAAAAATATCAATTTTCTAGTCATATTCTAATTTTGTACCAAAATAGATGAATTTTCAACCAAAAAAGATGAATTTTCAATAAAAAACATCAATCTTCAACCAGAAATGGTAACTTTCTAACAAAATTGTTGAGTTTATATCAAAATAATTACATTTTTGATGAAGCAGTTGCATTTTTAAACAAAAAGGATCAAATTTTTACCCTAAGCGATAAATTTTCAACAAAAGAGTTGAACTTTTAACTAAGACACCATCTTTAGTCAAGAATGAAAACTAAGTTCAGAAAAATTGTTGAATTTTTAACAAAAAACTAATTATCAAACAAATTCAATTTTCCATTTTCAATTTTCTTTCAATTTTCTGCAAAATACTGGAATTTTGGACCCAAAAAAAGAAATCATTAAAAAACATTTGAATATTCAACCAAAAGGATGACTTTTCAACCAAATTTTCGAATATTCATCAAATTAATTAGATTATCAACCAAAAGAAATTAATTGTCAACCAAAAATATAATAGACTATTAAAAAAAAGAAAAAGAATTAGCCCAACAAAAAATAGTTTATTTTTCTTGTTGAGTTCTATTAATTCAGTTCGCATTTATGTGACAAAACGAGAAAAAGAGGAAGAGATACGATTAGAGGAGACGCTAAAGATTGCGATTGATAAATGAAGTTTTCAATAATTTATAAACTAAATAATAATTTAAATAAACATTAAAGTTTATTTTTACATTCTCATTTAGAGAAGGTATTAGATTTGTGTAAAGTTTGACGCCCCCCCTCCGGCTTTTGTCAAGTGTCCACATTTTGAGACCCTCTGAACCCAAAAAAACTGGTTTTTACGAATGTGTCTGTCTGTTAGTCTGTAGATTTTTAGTTTGTTAGTACGATAACTTTCGGAAGAATTTATTGACTCGATTTTCCTCTGGTATACTTTTCAAGTCTCCTAAACTTAAGGTCAAGTTCGTTAGCCAGCCATTCTTGATGAAAATTCGAAAAGTTAGAGCATTTTTAAAATTGTTGAGACCATGTTTTTTCCCAATTTTAAAATTACATGTACGGCTGTTCATAGCACTCAAAAATTCAAACAATTTATCATCACGAAATTTTTCGATATAATCAAAAAATTTTCAGAGTTACAGCATTTTCAAAATCCAAAAGAAGAAACGAAAATTAACATTTTCAGCCAAACAACGCACGTTATATTTTTGGTTCACAATTAATCTCTTTTGATTGAAAATTAGACTATTTTGTTGAGTATTCAACTATTTTGTTGAGAGTCCAACTATTTTGACAAAAAGTCATATTTTTTGGTCGAAAATTCAACGGTTTTGTTGAAATATTTTGTTAGAAGAGTAATCTTTTTTTTATTAAAAAATAATTTTTTGTGATTAAGAGTTGATTATTTTTATTTCAAAAACCCACATAATGAAATCCAGCTTCTAAAAGGTTAGTTCAACCTGGCATAATCATACTTTCGAACATTAAGTTCAATAAAAGGAAGATAAACTGCATCTTCTTGATGTGGTCTAGCTAATTTTGTGAGTAGAAAAGGAAAGTAGGAAATTAATTATTGTATTATTTAACTAATTGGGCATATCTCTGTCTATTCCATACGTCCTCTTCTTTGTTTCCTTTTTTTAAATCGTAGAGCTTATTGGTAGCTACAACAGCGCCACGAATATATATTCGCGTGTCAGATGGCGCTATTGTCAATGTCAAAAATGTCCCAACAGATACAGTAGGCATCGGAGCCCCACTGCTTATCGACGTCAGCTCGTTAACGTGCTTATTCGCATATGCTTCCCACTTTGAGTGAACTGACGGAACGTCATGACGCAGTTATTCAGCTAGGCCGGTAGGGTACAGCACACTAAATCCAGGTTTGACTGTGCAACTATATTTAGTTTAAAACTCAGTTTTTTTATTAGAATGTTAACTATTATATTTTTGGTTCAGAACTAGTCTCTTTTGGTTAAATATTTTTACTGTTTGCTGGAAGATATAACTATTTCCTAGAAATTGAGATTTCCTTGTTTGAAAATTCAACTACTCTAATTTTTGGATGCGTATTAATCGTTTATAGATGAACATTATTAATGTACTTTGAATTATATATACTATTATATTTATCAATGGGATAGGGGAAGCCGATTAGATAAACCAGAAAATACCAATCACGGCCCTCATTTTTTTTGAAATAACGAAAAAGCGCTTCTAAAAATTTCGTTAAGAATGTAGATAACGCAGATTTTGCAAAATCTTTCCGCATACATTTTTTATCGATGAAAAATAAGTTCAAACACCTCTGCATACATATATATTACGCTAATCGCTATCTCATTCATCCTTCTACATGATTTGTATTCCATAATTTTGGTTCTCTTACATATTACTCAAAAATTCGAACAATTTATCTACACGACTTTTTTCTATAAAAAGAAAATTATCAGAGTTGTAGCATTTGAAAAATTCAAAAAAAAACAACCAAGAATTAACTATGCAAGATACGAAAGAGATGAATCAATAAAAAATTGGCATCTCAATAAGATCCACAAATTTGTTTATTAATCACTTTTCGAGAGAGCGTAGTTTTTGTTTTATTCTTAAAAAATAGCATTAAAAATTTTAAAAAATTAAATTTTCGAACAAACCACACAAGATACGAAAAAAGACTTTAACAAAATGTATTCGCCCAGAAAAGAGCTACACATTTGTTCTTAATCATTTTTCATTCAAAAAGTTAAATCAAAATTTTTCATTAAGTTTACGTTTCTATATAGTTCTATTTTAAGAATTCTTTGGCTAAAATCTTCTCTGAAATTTTTGTAATTATTTCCTACCTTACAGTGTAATAAATTTTTTCGTCAAATCTACATCGTAAGAATCTTTAGGAAATGTATGAATAATTATTTAACAACAATGTTTTAAATAAGTTTGTAGTTTAACTCAGTATAATTATCAAAAATTTTACTTCTGCAGAAATTTTTATATAATTTTATTAATTAGAATAACATTTTATATAACTTATCAATTATTTTCAATTCATTTGACCCTAAAGCCAAAAGTGAACATCAAAATTCTCAAAGAAAGTCAGAATTAATATATAATATTTTTATACAATACATGCTGAATATCCGACGAAAACACTTATATCGCCTAAAGTTGTTCAAAATTTTGAGTTTAATTCGTATGTCAAATTATTTTAACTTATAATAACCGATTTCTGGTATAAATTTAAAGAATAATAAAAATGTGAAAAATATTATGATTTAATTTATGAAAAATACCAATTTTTTACAAAAAATTAATCCAACTTGTAAGTCACATTCTTTGAAGTTAAATTACTTTTATTAAAAATAACCAATTTCCGGTAAAAAGTGTTAACATAACCTTATATTGTTTCAAAATAGTCAATCTTCTTTGAAATTTTATTATTTTTGTTTAAAATAACCAATTTTAAGTAAAAAACCTTACCATGACTTCAAATCGTTCAAAAATTGTAAATCTTCTTTAAAATCTAATGATCTTCTACTGACAATACCGATTTTTAGTGCAAAACACTAACATAACCTGAAATGGTTCAAAAGTTCTGAATCTTTTTGTATAATGGTTGTAGGTGTCGTGAGTATATTTGCGAGAACATTGAATTCTGATTGGTTGCGACTGACTAATGTGTATGTAAGCGTATGCTGTTCATTGCGCATAAGATTTTTTTTTATTCACAGAAACTTCCGTTTACCAAACTAGCAGTTAACGTTTCTCGAACGTCCGTGATTCCTTCATGCCTTTTCTGTAAACCCACTTACATTTTCTACCGTGCCCTCGACCGCGTTTCACCTAACTGTTCAGTAATCCTTATCTAACGTATCATATATTTTACATTTCTATGCATTAAATTTTCAACTACGAATTACAGTATTAATTAAAGTATAGTTCGGTAGATATTCGTATCAATTTCTTACACTTTCATGTATGAGATTGAAGTATCGCCGAATTTCGTTTTACCGAACTAGAAATGAAACTTTATCGAAGTGTCCATATGTCCCAAGCTTACCCAACTGAGTTTGGTAAAGTTTCTCGAACTATTTTTCTTCCTGTAACAAAAGCACAACAGTATGGCATAGAGAATTTGATACTCAAATGCGCATCTACACGTGGAGACTTTCAATTTGAGCTATCTTCGAAGAAAATCGGAGAAGTTTTTTTTTTAGAAGATTTCAAATATTCCAGTGTTTTCAAATGAATACAAGATTTCACAAATATTTCAAAGAATTCAGAAGTATTTTAAAAGATTTCAAAATATTTAACAAAGATTATTAAGATTTCACAAATATTACAAAAATTCTAAAACATTCTAAAAGGTTTCTCAAAGGTTTCACAGAAATTTTACGATATCACGAAGATTATAAATACTTCAAAAAATTTCAACGAATTCACAAAGATTTTAAAAGATTTCCCGAAGATTCAAAATATTTCGAAGAATTCACAAAGATTTCAAAGATTTTAAACGAGTTCAAAATTTTTCAGAAGATTTCAAAAGATTTCACCAAGATTTCAAATATTTCAGTGATTTCAAACAAATACAAAATATTTCACCAATACTTCAAAGAATTCATAAGGATTTTACAAGATTTCAAAATATTTCAAATAGATTTTGAAGATTTCAAAAATTTTAAAAGATTTCTCAAAGGTTTCATAGAAATTTAAGATATCACCAAGATTATAAATACTTAAAAAAATTTCAACGAATTCACAAAGAATTAAAAAGATTTCCTAAAGATTCATAAGATTTCAAGGATTTCAAAGATTTCAAATCTTTTCAAATTTTTTTAGAAGATTTCAAATATTCCAGTGTTTTCAAATGAATACAAGATTTCACAAATATTTCAAAGAATTCAGAAGGATTTTAAAAGATTTCAAAATATTTCACAAAGATTTTTAATATTTCAAGGATTTCACAAATTTTACAAAAATTCTAAAAGATTCTAAAAGATTTCAACCAATTCGCCGAGATTTCAAAAGATTTAAAAGATTACAAAGATTTTAAACGATTTCAAAATTTTTTAGAAGATTTCAAAAAATTTGACAGAGATGTCAAATTCCAATGATTTCAAACGAATACAAAAGAATTCACAAATATTTCAAAGAATCCAGAAGGATTTTAAAAGATTTGACAATATTTCACAAAGATTTTAAAAATGTCACAAATCTTACAAAAATTGTAAAAGATTCTAAAAGATTTCTCAAAGGTTTTACAGAAATTTCAATATATCATCAAGCTTTTAAATATTTCAAAAAATGTCAACGAATTCAAAAAGATTTCAAAAGATTTCAAAGATTTCAAAGATTTCAAGGATTTCAAAGACTTTAAAAGATTAAAAAATATTCCCAAAGGTTTCACAAAGATGATTATGTTCGCAAAAAATTAAAAATTAATTTATTCATGGTTCTGCTTTCTTTAGAAATTGTTGGCCAATAAAAAATAAAATGGCTCATTTTTATGCATGCATAACAAAAGTTTAATTCATTTAGTTGAAAATTAAATTTTTTGTTGGAATTTCTTGTTTTTGGGATGAAAAATAATTTTTTTTTGTAGAAAATTCGTATTCTTTTTTATTTGAAAATTCAACTGTTTGGTAGAAAATTAAACTATTTGGTTAAAAATCAACTTTTTTGTTGAAAATGTATATTTCCGGGTTGAAATGTCAATTCTTTTCAAGAAAATTCGTCTTTTTGGTTTAAAAATTCTTCTTGTATTATTTATATTTAAATAATAATTTTTTTGCTTGATTCATCATTTTAGTTGAAAAATCTTTTTCTTTTTGTTCAATGTTTATTAATTTCGTTAACATTATTTTTAAATTATTGTTTTAACTGAAAATGTAACTATTCCATTTGTGGTTTAACATTTATCTTCTTTACTTGAAAATTCATCAATTTGGTTGAAAATTCACGTATTTTGTTAAAAATTAATCTCTTTTGGTAGATAATCAATCTTTTTGGCTCAAAATTAATTTATTGGTCTTGAAAATGATTTTTTTTATTGAAAAATAATTTTTTTCAAATAAAAATTTAAGTATTTCATGTTTCGTTGAACGTTTATCTTCTCCAGTTGAAAATTCAACCATTTGGTTGAAAATTTCTGTATTTTTTTTAAACTTCGTCTTTCGTGGTAGAATATTAATCTTCTGGAGTTCTTGGTGAATAATTCACCTTTTGGGTTAAACATTCTACTTTTAGGTTGAAAATTAATTTATTTTCTTGAAAATGCAATTATTTTGCCAATTTTCAACAATTTTTGTCGACATTTTTTGCAAGCAGTTAAATTCGGAATTAGAATACACTGGAACCTCGATTTATGCAACCCAAACTAGGAACGCACAAAACAGTTTACTAAAATCGAGGTTCTAGTGTAATCTGAAATTTTAACCCGATTAGTTCTGCAATTAATTTTAATAAGATATATTTTTTGTTGATAAAATAAAAATTAGATTAATAATTAGATAAATAATCTATATTTTCCAAAAAATGTTATTTTTGTTTGTAGATTTTGCAGTTAATAATATAATGAATTTCAAGCACGGATAGGGGTTGAAGCTTAATATATATCATATAAATTTTAATTTTATTTTTAAAATGCACTAAAGTTTTTTTTTTAAATAATGTTGTTCCGGTCACGGATAGGGACCACAACTTAAATTAAAAGATCAAAAATGATTGAGTTGATGAGAAATTATTATTATTTTTATAAAATGATTAGTGAAACAAAAAAGGGGTATTTTAAGGATGAAAAATGATTGATTTTTTTAAGGAATTATTATTATTTTTATGAAAATGATGAGTGAAACAAAAAAGAGGAATTTTAAACAAAAATAAAAAACAAAAAATTAAAGTAATTATATTTTCAACAAAATGCATAAATTTTCAACCGAATAGTTAAATTTTCAACTAAAGAAGATACATTTTCAACTAAATGCTGAGTAGTTAAATTTTCAATCAAAAAAATTGAAACGTTTTAAAAGTCCTAAATATCTCTTAAACTGACTTATATTTTTCCTAATTTGTTGTGAAATTCTGTAAACAAACAAATATTTTTCAAACATTTTCTAGATACTTTCTTGACATATCTGAAATCTTCAAAAATCATTTTGAATTTTCTAGAGAAACTTGGAAAAATTATATTTGTAAAACATTAAAGTAAATAAACAAAAAATATTTTGAATCATTTCTTAAAATTTCGAAAAATAATATGGACGATTTTAAAGCCAAATTTTTCGATTAGCAAGATTATAAAGTTTAAAGAAGAATTGTGGTGAGTTTGAAACATATTTAGAAGTTTTAAAAAGATTCTAATTCAATTTTAAACTTGAAAATATTTTCAAGAAGATAAAAAATGTACATTTTTATATATTTTTAAATCAAAATTTTAAAATGTCTATGCATTTTGAAAAGTTTCACGATAATAAAAAAATTTTCTTGAAATTTATGGAATAATTTCAACACATTTTTTATTTTGAAAAAATAATTGTAAGAGAATATTTGAAAGGAGTTTAAAACATTTAAAACGATTTCCAAAATAATTCAAACAGAATCTGGAAAATTTGAAAGCAATTTCTTTAACTTTTCAGAATTTTAAGAATATTTTTGTAGAAATTTATATAAGTTTAAAAGGTGTTTAGTTTTGGAAATGGCTAAAAACTAATTTCAAATTTGGAAAGTTTTCCAAACATTTCAAACAAAATATACATTTTGGAAGATTTCGAGAAAGATTTCTACAAATGAAAAAAATCTGAAAGAGTTTTTTTAATCTTAAAAGATTTTTCAAAATTATAAGCAAGATTACAAAGTTTAATAAAAAATGCGAGTAAGTTTAAGACATTTCGAAATTTTTTAAATAGTCAAAATGAATGTAAAAGTTAAAAATATTTCAAAAGTTTAAAAAAATGTATATTTTTGAATATTTGGAACAAAATGTACGATTGTAAAAAAAATGTCTTAGAATTCATGGAAAAATTTGAACACATTTTAAAAGATTACAAAAGATTTCTGAAATCGTCATAACAGATTCTGGAAGGCTTATGCAATTAAGGCAATTTAAGATAATTTTTGTAATTTTTCAGAATTTAAGAACATTTTTGGAAAAATTCGAATAATTTAAAAGGGTATTTAGAAGATTTAAAAGTTTTGGAAATGATTAAAAAGATTATTTGAAATTTAAAAATATTTAAAAGAAAATGTAAATTTTGGAAGATTTCGAAAAAAATTTCAAAGCTTTTTAAGAAGTTTAGAAGGCTCCGGGAAAATAAAAAAAGTTTCTTGAAATTCCTGGGAAAATTTAAACTGATTTTTTATTTTCAATATAAATTTTAAGGGAAAATTGACAAATATTTTTAAAGATTTTAAATTATTTTCTAAAATTTCGAAAAGGAATGGGAAAGGTTTTCAAGCAAAATCTTTTCATTATCAAGATTGCAAAATTTTATAAAAAATATGAAAAAAATATTGAAAAGGTTTCACGATAATAAAAAATATTTCTCATAATTCATGGGATAATTAAAACTGGTTTTTTATTCAGAAACATTAACTTCAAGATAATGTTTTAACAAAATTTTAACATTTCAAAAGATTTCCAAAATTGTCAAAACAGAATTTGAAGATTTCCAACAAAAAAATTGAAGATTTTCAAGAAGTTTGAGAAGTTTCAAGAAATAAAAAAGATTCTTGAGAGGAAACTATCTGGAAGATTTAAGGTCAATTGTTTTAATTTTGAAATATTTTTCAAAATTTTAAGAATATTTCGAGTCCATGTAGGAGATAATTATCTTCCAAACTTCTAAAAGTCCTAAATATCTTTCAAACTTAGTGGAATTCATTTATTTAACTTAGGAACAAATGAACAAATAAACTTAAGAAAGAAATGTTTGATAGATATTTTTATTTTGTATTTTAAATTATTTATTCCCCAAAAATAATAATTTCGGTGATTTTTTTTCTTTTATGACTGAAAAATATTTTTTACGATAAAGTTTGAACTATTTTTTGCAAATTTGTCTTTTAGGATTGAAAATTAATCTGTCTTTGATGAGGATTCCACTATTTTGTTGAAAATTTGTTTTTCCCTGTTAAAAATGCAACTTATTGAAAATTAATCTTTTTTGGTCAAGGATTCAAATACTTTGTCAAAAATTCATTTTTTTAATTTACTGAAAATTCCTTATTTTAGACAAAAATTCATCTTTTTGGTTGACAATGTCACTATTTCATTGAAAATTCATCTTTTTTGGTAGAAAATTCATCTATTTCATTAAAAATTTATATTTTCGTGTTAAAAAATTGAACAGTTTTGTAAAAAATTGTATCTATTTTAAAAAACCTAATCTATTTTTGGTTTAAAAAGCAACTGGTAAAAATTAATTTTTTTGTTTGAGATTCAGCTATTTTGTTAAAAATTTGTCTTTTTTCATAAATTAAACTATTTTTGATCTGAAACAAAAATCTCTTCTGGTTGAAATATCTTTTTTGTTATCTAAATAATATATTCAATAAGTTGATAATAACAATCAATGAATAAAGGTCTTCAACACTTTGAAACACAAAATTTAATGTTTTCCGTTTATGAAATATAACATAGAATCAAAGTATCTGTTAATTGATAAAGTTTTCCTAATTTTTTAATTACATATATTTTAAACACATTACAATTTTCAACAGTCCAGAAAAATTTGTTAACTTTATTTCAAATTTTTATTCAAGGTTTTTATTTAAAAATTTGTTTATTGTTGTTCCGCAAAATTAAGCACCTGTTTCGATAATCCTAAAAACGGGCATGCGCGCGCGTAGTGCGCTTTTTCTACTTGTCCAATTATTAAAGAGCGCATGGCGCCATTTTCGATTATTTATCGAACCATCTCGAAATTACTCGAAACAATTTTAAACTATTGTTGCCCGAAAACTCGTGTTCGTGATTGGACGAAGCTTTCATTTTTTTTTTTTCCATTCAAAAAAAGAAATCTGTAAACTTCAGGTTTATGAGAAATGTTAGCTGATCTAACTAAATCATATTCAATAATAATAATCAATATATTTTGGAAGATTTCAAGAATGAAAAAGCTTTTTAAAAATGTTAAAAGGTTTCACGATAATAAAAAAATTTCTTAACATTCCCGGGAAAATGTAAACTGATTTTTTATTTTAAAAATAAATTTTAAGAGAAAAATTATATTGAAACCATTTAAAATCCTTAAAGAGATTCAAAATTTTATTTTAAAATCTTCCAAAATCAACAATTTTGTTTAATTTTTTTTAAATGTCTCCAAAAGTTCTGAACCTCCGAAATTATTTTTGAAATGATTCAAACTTTTCTAAAATTTGCAACAAATATTATTTAAAAACATTTTACGTTCTTTCTCGAAATTTTAGGAAATCTTATGAAATGCTTTGAAATCTTTTCAAATTTACATTAAAGATTAGTTTTTCAAAATAAAAAATCATTTTAAATTTTGCCAGAAATCTTAAGAACATTTTTTGATTCTCCTGAAATCGTTTGAAATTTAACAAGCTTCTTTTTTCAAATAATCGAAAATCTACATTTTGTTTAAATTTTCGTAGGAATCTTAGGAATTTTTTTCATTATATTGAAACCATTTAAAATCCTTAAGGAGATTCAAAATTTTATTATGAAATCTTCCAAAATTAACAATTTCGTTTAATTTTTTTGAAATGTCTCCATAACTTCTAAACCTCTGAAATTATTTTTGAAATGATTCAAATTTTTAGCAAATATTGTTTAAAAATATTTTACATTCTTTCTCGAAATTTTAGGAAATCTTACGTAATGTTTTGAAATCTTATTAAATTTTCAATAAAAATTAGCTTTTCAAAATAAAAAATCATAAGAAATTTTTTGAGAAATCTTAAGAATATTTTTTTATTCTCTTGAAACAAATTAAAATTCATAAAAAGCTTATTTTTCTAAATATTCAAAAATCTACATTCTATGTTAAATTTTCTCAGAAATCTTAATAAAACTTTTTAAATATTTTGAAACCTTTCTAAATCTTTGAAAAACTTTTTTTTAACTTAATTTTGAAATCTTTAAAAATCTGCTATTTCTTTTTAAAAAATGTTAATCTCTTAAAAACATCTAAAACTTTGAAATTTCTTTTGAAATTATTCTAATTTTTCCTAAAACAAATTCCGTCCTAATTATGAAATTTTAGGAAATGTTTCAAGTTGTTTAGAAATCTTTTTAATTTTTATTAAAAATTAAATATTCAAAACTAATAAATTAATCATTTTAAATTTTCTCAGGAATCCTTAGAACTTTTTGTATTCTCTTTAAACATTTCAAAATTCTTAAAGAGTTTCAAAATTTTATTTTCAGCTCTTCAAAAATCTACAATTTTGTTAAATTTTTTAAAAATCTTTTTAAAAATTCTAAACCTCCGAAGTTTCATTTGAAATTATTTGAATTTTTCTTAAAATTTTTAACAAATTCTGTTTAGGAAATCTTTCAAAATGTTTTTAAATTTTCATTGAAAGTTAAATTTTGAAAATAAAAAATCATTTACAATTTTCTGAAGAATCTGAAGTAACTTTTTTTTATTATTCTGAAATCTTTCAAAATCCTTCAAAATCTTCAAAAAAAAATTTTTTAATCCTCCAAAATCTACAGTTTTTTCAATTTGTTTGAAATCTTTTCAAAACTTTTAAATATTCAAAATTTCTTTTAAAATGATTAGAATCTTTCCTAAAACTGCAACACTTTATTTTTAACTCTACAAAAATCTACAATTTTGTTAAGAATTTTTAAAATCTTTTTAAAATTTCTAAACCTTTGAAATTCATTTTGGAATGATTCGAATTTTTTCTAAAATTTTCAAAAAATTTTGCTTGTAAATATTTTGCATTTTTTTCAAAAAGTTAAGGAAATAATTTGAAATCTCTACATTTTGTTCGAAATTTAAATTTTTTAAATAAAAAATAATGTTGAGTTTTCTCAGGAATCTTAAGAATTTTTTTTTAATCTCTTGGAACCTTTCAAAATCCTTAAAAAGCTTCAAAATTTTGTTTGGAAATCTTTAAAATTTTTTAAAATTTTTTAAACTTCCAAATCTTCGAAATTTCTGTTGAAATTATTTTAATTTTTCATGAAAATTTTCAACCAAATCTGCTTTAATTTGGAAATTTTAGGAAATCTTTCAAAATGTTTTTAAATTTCAATTAAAAATTAAATTTCAAAATTAAAAAGTTATTTAAAATTTTCAGCAAATTTTGCTTGTAATTATTTTGCAATTTCTTTAAAAATTTAAGGAAATCATTTGAAATATTTTGAAATCTTTTCACATTTTTTTTTAATTAAATCTTTTAAGTAAAAAATCATTTTTAGTTTTCTCAGGAATCATAACAAAATTTTGTTATTCTTTTGGAACCTTTCAAAATCCTTAAAAAGCTACAAAATTTTACATGGAAATCTCGAAAATTCAAAAACTTTTAAATCTTAGAAATTCCTTTTGAAAAAATTAGTTTTTTTTTTATTTTTAACAAATTTTGCTTCTAAATTTTTATTTTTCAAAATTTTAGGAAATTTTTTGAAATCTTTTAAAATTATCTTTAAAAATTAAATTTTTTGAATGAAAAATAATTTTTAAATTTATCAGGAATCTTAGAAAATTTTGGTTATTCTTTTGAAACCTTTCAAAATCCTTAAAAAGTTTCGAAATTTCGTTTGGAAAACTTAACAATTAAAAAAAATTCGAATCTTCTAAACCTTCGAAATATCTTATGAAATTATTTGAATTTTTTAACAAAATCTGCTTTAATTCTGAAATTTTAGGAAATCTTCCAAAATGTTTTTGATTGTTTTTAAATTTCAAGTAAAAATTAAATTTTAAAAATATAAAATTAATAAAAATTTTCCGAGGAATCTAAACAAACTTTTTTATTGTCTTAAAACCTTTCAAACTTCTTAAAAATCTTCAATTTTTTATTTTAAAATCTTCCAAAATCTGCAGTTTACAAAAAATGGAAATCTTTACAAAACTTCTAAACCTGCGAAATTCCTTTTGAAATGATTAGAATTTTTTATGAAATTTTCAACAAATTTTGCTTGTTATTATTTTGCAATTTCTTTCCAAATTTTATATTAAAAATATTATTAAATATATTAAAAATGAAAAAAAAAATATATATAAATTATATAAATTATAAATAAATATATATCATTTTTAACCAAATAGTTGAATTTTCAACAAACAAAAAAATATTTTGTAACAAAATACATACATTTTTAACCAAATAGTTAAGTTTTCAAACAAAAAAAAATTAATTTGTAACAACATACATACATTTTAAACCATGTAGATTAATTTTCTACAAAAAAAAAGAATCTTGAACAAAATACATAAATTTTTAATCAAATAGTTTAATTTTAAACCAACTAGGTTAATTTTCTACAAAAAAAAAAAGAATCTTGAACAAAATACATAAATTTTTAACCAAATACTTGAATTTTAAACCAAGAAGATTAATTTTCTACCAAAAAAGACGATTTTTAAAAAGAACTTTTAACAATATAGGTAAATTTTTAAGCAAATAGTCCAATTTTCCACACAAAAAAATTAATTTTCAACAACATACATACATTTTTAACCAAATACTTTAATTTTCAACCAAAAAAAAATTATTTTTCAACAAAATACATAAATGTTTAACCAAATAGTTAAGTTTTCAAAAAAAAAAATAATTTGTAACAACGTACATACATTTTTAACCAAATAGTTTAATTTTAAATCATGTAGGTTAATTTTCTACAAAAAAAAAAGAATCTTGAACAAAATACATACATTTTTAAACAAATAGTTGAATTTTCAATCAAGAAGGTTAATTTTCTACCAAAAAGACGATTTTTTAAAAATAACTTTTAACAAAATAGATACGATTTTAAACAAGTAGTTAAATTTTCAATTTAAAAAAAATCAATTTTTAACAAAATGCTTACATTTCTAACCAAAAAGTTTAATTTTAAACCAAGTAGGTTAATTTTCTACCAAAAAAAAAGAATCTTGAACAAAATACATAAATTTAAACCAAATAGTTGCATTTTAAGCCAAAAAGATTAATTTTCTACAACAACAACAAATTTCAACAAAATACATACATTTTTAAACAAACAGTTGAATTTTCAATTAAGAAGGTTAATTTTCTACCAAAAGGATGATTTTTTAAAAGTACTTTTAACAAAATACATAACTTTTTCAACAAATTACATACATTTTTTAACAAATATTTGAATTTTAAGCGAAGAAGATTAATTTTCTACCAAAAAGACGACTTTTTAACCAAGATTTTTCAGTAAATAAAAAAACAAAAAATCGTACATTTTTAACCAATTAATTGAATTGTAAACCAAGAAGGTTAATTTTCTACCATGAAAGACGATTTTTTCAAAAGAACTTTTAACAAAATACATAAATTTTTAACCAAATAGTTAAATTTTCAATTTAAAAAATCCATTTCCAACCAAATTCATACATTTTTAAACAAATAGTTTAATTTTAAACCAAGTAGGTTAATTTTCTACCAAAAAAAAAAGAATCTTGAACAAAATACATGAATTTTTAACCAAATAGTTGCATTTTAAGCCAAGAAGATTAATTTTCTACAACAACAACAAATTTAAACAAAATACATACATTTTTAAACAAACAGTTGAATTTTAAACCAAGAATGTTAGCTTTCTACCAAAAACACGAATTTTTAACCAAGATTTTTCAGTCAATAAAAAAACAAAAATACGTACATATTTAACCAAATTGTTTAATTTTCAACCAAGAAGCTTACTTTTCTACCAAATAAGTGAAAGTTTAAACCAGGTATGTTACTTTTCTACCAGAAAAAAAGAATTTTTAACAAAATACATAAATATTTAACCAAATAGTTAAGTTTTCAACCAAAAAAAATTAATTTCCAACAAATTACATACATGTTTGACCAAATAGTTTAATTTTAAACCAAGAAGATTAATTTGTTACCCAAAAAACGATTGTTTTTAACAAAAACTGAATTTTCAACGAAAAAGTTAATTTTCAATGAAAAAGTTAATTTTCAACCAATCAGTTGAATTTTTAATAAAATAATTAAATTTTAATTCACACAATTGGTTTTTACAACAACAACAACAAAAAATTTTCAACTAAATTGATTAATCTTCAACCAAATTAATTTTATTCCGGAAAGTAGTTTAAACTTTCAACCAAGGACTAGAATTTTTAAGCTAAAAAGATGAATTTTCAACAAAAAATGTGATATTTGATATTTCAAGAAACAAAATTTTTTTCAAATAAAATACAGTTGGATTCAACTGAAAAAAAACGAATTTTCAAAAAAATACTTGAGTCATTTTCAACCAACTATTTTAATTTTAAAACAAGAAGATTAATTTTCTACCAGAAAAAAAAATTGTCAATCAAGAAGGTTAATTTTCTACCAAAAAATACGATTTTTTAAAAGAAAAAAATTTTCCATACAAAAAAATTAATTTTTGACAACATACATACGTTTTTAACCAAATAGTTTAATTTTAAACCAAGTAGGTTAATTTTCTACACAAAACAAAAAAAATCTTGAACAAAATACATACATTTTTAAACAAATAGTTGAATTTTAAGCCAAGAAGATTAATTTGTTATTAAAAAAACGATTGTTTTCAACAAAAACTGAATTTCAAACGAAAAAGTTAATTTTCAACCAATCAGTTGAATTTTCAATAAAATAATTAAATTTTAATTCACACAATTGGTTTTTACAACAACAAAAAAAAAGAATTTTCAACTAAATTGATTAATCTGCAACCAAATGAATTCACATTCCGGAAAGTAGTTTAAACTTTCAACCAAGGAGTAGAATTTTTAAGCTAAAAATATGAATTTTCAACAAAAAATGTAATATTTGATATTTCAACCAAAAAACATTTTTTCAAATAAAATACAGTTGGATTCAACTGAAAAAAACGAATTTTCAACAAAATACTTGAGTCATTTTCAACCAAATAGTTTAATTTTAAACCAAGAAGATTAATTTTCTACAAAAAAAAGATTTTTTAAACAGAATTTTTAACAAAATACATAAATTTTTAACCAAATAGTTAAATTTGAAAAAAAAATTTTCATAAAAATACATGTCTTTTTAACCAAATAGTTGAATTTTAAACAGAAAGAACCCCAACAACTACTAAAATTGTTGAATTTTCAAATAAATTGTTAAATTTATAATTAAAAAAGATAAAGTTCCAACTAAAATAGAATAGTTGAATTTGCATGCAAAGAGATTAATTTAAAACTAAAATCATGAATTGAACAATTGAATGAACAAATTGATTTTCAACAATAGCGTCTACTTTTCCAGCAAGAAAGAGTTTTCTGTCATGAAAAATAAAATTCAACTGAAAATTTTAAATTTCAACCCCAAACAAATAATTTTCAACAAAAGATTTGAATTTTCAAGAAAGAAAGATTTTTCAGGCAATAAAAAAAAAATTCAACCAAACTTTTTAATTTTAATGTCAAAAACACGAATTTTCAACAAAACAGTTGAATTTTCTACCAAAATATTTGAATTTTCAATCCAAAAAGACTATTCTTATTAGTAATTTTTTGCCCTGTATTTCTATTTCTTTTTTTTGCAGTTGCTTCCTCTTATAAATGATCTTTTTAGTTATACATTTTTTTATTTGTTTGAAAATTCAACAAAATTGTTGAAAAGTAATCCTTTTCGGTTAAAAATTCAACTATTTTCGTAGAAAATCTACTTTTTGTTTCAAATTTATATCCTGGTGTTAAAAATTCAACTGAAATCTCCTTTGCATGAAAATTCAACTATTCTTTTTTAAATTTGTCTTTCTAATTAAAAAAATTCATTTATTTTAGTAAAAATTGCATGTTTCTTGAATAAAAATTGAACTTTTTTGTTGAAAATTCGCCTTTTTGGATGAAAATTCAACTATTTTTTTAAATTTGTCTTTTTAATTTAAAATTCATATATTTTGGTAGAAATTGTATCTTTCTTGGCGAAAAATAAACCTGTTTGGTTGAAAATTCAACAATTTTGTTAAAAAGTCATCCTTTTTGGTTTAAAATTCAACTTTTTTCTTAAAAATTCGTCTTTTTGGTTTGAAAATTCAACTGCTTTTGTAGAGAGTTTACTTCTTGTTTAAAACTCATATTTTGTTACTGAAAAGTCAAACTAAAATCTTTGTTGTATGAAAATTCAACAGTTTTTTGGAAATTTGTCTTTTTAATTTAAAAATTCATCTATTTTAGTAGGAATTGCATCTTTTTTGGAGAAAAATGCAATTCTTCCAAAAAAGATTTTAGTTGAATTTTCAACACTTAAATATGAACTTTACGCTAAAAGAAAATTGTCTACGAAAATAATTGAATTTTCAACCCAAAAAGGCGAATTTTCAACAAAAAATTTGCATTTTTATCCAAGAAAGATGCAATTTCTACTAAAATAAATGACTTATCAAATTAGAAAAACAAATTAAAAAAAAATAGTTGAATTTGCATGCCAAGAAGATTTCTGTTGAATTTTCAAAACTAACATATCAATTTTAAAAGAGTTGAATTTTCAACCCAAAAAGACGAATTTCTAATAAAAATGTTGACTTTGAAACCAAAAAGGATGACTGAAAAAAAAATTATTTTGTTAAAAAGTCATTCTTTTTGGTTTAAAATTCAACTTTTTTGTTAGAAGTTCGTCTTTTTGGGTTGAAAATTGAACTATTTTTGTAGACAATTTTTTTTATTTGAAATTGTTATGTAAGTGTTGAAAATTCAACTAAAATCTTCTTTTCATGAAACTATTTTCTTGGATAAAAATGCAACTTTTTTGTTGGAAATTCGCCTTTCTGGGTTGAAAATTCAACAGTTTTCGTAAAAAATTTACTTTTTGCGTAAAATTCATATCATAGTGTTGAAAATTCAACAATTTTGTTAAAAAGTAATCCTTTTTGGTTTAAAATTCAACTTTTATGTTGTAAATTCCTCCTTTTGGGTTCAAAATTCAATTATTTTCGTAGAAAATTTACTTCTTGTTTAAAACTCATATTTCGATACTGAAAAGTCAAACTAGAATCTTTGATGTATGAAAATTCAACTATTCTTCACAAAATTGTTTTTTTTTTTTAAATTTAAAAATTCATCTATTTTATTAGAAATTTCATCTTTCTTGGATCAGAATGCAAGTGTTTGATTTAAAATTTTATAATTTTGTTAATAAATCATCCTTTTTTATTTGAAAATTCAACTTTCTTGTTAGAAATTTACTTTTTGCTTAAAATTCATATGATAGTGTTGAAAATTCAACAAAAATCTTTTTGGGATGAAAACTGAACTATTATTTTTTAAATTTGTCTTTTTAATTCAAAATTCATCTATTTCAGTAGAAATTGCATCTTTCTTGGAAAAAATGAAACTGTTTTGTTGAAAATTCAACTATTTTGTTAAAAAGTCATCCTTTTTGGTTTGAAAGTCAACTTTTTTGTTAAAAATGCATCCTTTTGGGTTCAAAATTCAATTATTTTCGTAGAAAATTCACTTTTGTTTAAAATCCATATCTTATTGTTGGAAATACAGCTGAAATATTTTTTGGATAAAAATTCAACTATTTTTTAGAATTTTTTTTTAATTTGAAAATTCATCTATTTTATTAGAAATTTCATATTTCTTGGATAAAAGTGAAACTGTTCGATTTCAAATTTAACAATTTTGTTGAAAAGTCATCCTCTTTTATTTGAAAATTCAAATTTTTTGTTAGAAATTTACTTTAAGCTTCAAATTTTATGAAAACTGAACTATTTTTTTTTAAATTTGTCTTTTTAATTCCAAATTCATCTATTTTAGTAAAAATTGCATCTTTCTTGAAAAAAAAATTGAACTGTTTTGTTGAAAATTCAACTATTTTTGTCAAAAAGTCATACTTTTTGGTTTAAAATTCAACTTTTTTGTAAAAAATTCATCCTTTTGGGTTCAAAATTCAATTATTTTCGTAGAAAATTCACTTTTGTTCAAAATCCATATTTTATTGTTGGAAATACAGCTAAAAGATTTTTAGGATGAAAATTCAACTATTTTTTAGATTTTTTTTTTAAATTTGAAAATTCATACATTTTATTAGAAATTTCATCTATTTTGGATAAAAATGCAACCTTTTTTATTTGAAATAAATTAATTTGCAGGGTAGAAAATATGGGTAATTTTTTAAAAATTCCTCATTTTGTTAGAAAATTAATATTCTTACTAAAAAAAAAATAAAATAAAAAGAATATTTGGCTGAAAATTCGTCTTCCTAGTAGAAAATTAATGCTTTTGTTGAGAATTCAACTATGTCGTTAAAATTTATTTTTTTTCTCGAGATATCGTCCTTATTAGTATAAACTCAGTCTCTTCATCCGAAAATGAACTTTTTATTGAAAACTCATATTTTCGATTCAAAAATTGAACTGTTTTCTAGAAAATTCGTTTTTTTTTGTATTGAAAATTTAACTATTCCAAAATATTTCTTGGTTGAAAATTTGACCATTTGGTTAAAAGTTCATGTATTTTGCTGAAAATTCTTTTCTTGCCAAAAAATTTACCTGCTTCCTTAAAAATTTGACTATTTGGTCAAAAATTGGTGTATTTTCTGAAAATTCGTCTTCTTAGTATAAAAATAATTTTCTTGGTTGAAAATTCATTTTTTGGTTGAAATTCAAATATTTGTCAAAAATTAAACTTCCTGGTTCGAAATTGGACTATTAAGCAGAAAATTTATATATTTTTGTCAACAATTTGTCCTTCTTGTTATAAAAATAATTTTTTTGGTTGAAAATTCATCGTCGGTTTGAAATTCAATTATTTGGTTGAAAATTCAACTGGTTTCTAGATCGGTCTATAATATAATATCATATATAATAATTATTATTATATTATATAATATTATAATACTTATTTTGATTTCATTCTTATTTTTCAATATTTTTTTTATGGTTACTGCAAAAAAATTTTCGGTAAAAATCTCAACACTTGTTGTTAATTTGTCTTTTTTATTTAGAAATTCGTCTGATCAGCTATAAAGTTGAATAAAGAAATTTTTATCATCACACACGATTTTTCAAGCCTTGAGTTTCGTTAAAAACGACTCGTTCCTAATTACACAATATAGGTTTAATTTCCTCCTCTCGACTGCAACACGTGAACAAAGACAAATAATTTCACGACCTAGTTATTATTTTTAACAAATAAATTGTCTGCAAACGAATAGAAAAAAATTTCCAAACCTATAATAGTAATTACATTAATTAAATTACTTAAATGAAACAAATAGATTAATTAATTAATCAATTTGTTACATTGCGGATGTCCAGCGATTCTCAGGAACAAAATTCAAGGTCAATTCCAGGCTTTCCAGGTCAAGAAATAAAGTTTTTCCAGGTCTCCTTTTTTTAGATAAAATAATTAAATACCCGATTGTTATTCATTTAAAAGATGATACATTTCATTTTTTATTATTAACCAATAATTTCCAAAGAAAGCAGAAACAGAAAGAAAACTTTGAAATCTTTGAATTTCTTGAATTCTTTGAAATCTTTGAAATCTTTGTGAAATCTTTGTGAAAATTTTTGAAATCTTCTGAAATCTTTGTCAATTTGTTGACATCTTTTGAAGTATTTAAAATCTTCATGAAATCTTGAAATTTCTATGAAATCCTTTGTGAAATCTTCTAAAATTTGGAAATTTTTTTATGAAATCTTTGAAAACCTTGAAATATTTGAATTCCTGGAATTCTTTTGAATTTTTGCAATCTTTGTGAAAATTTTTGAAATACTTTGAAATCTTAATGAAATAGTTGAAATCTTTCTTTTGAAATTTTTCAAAACCTTTGAAATGTTTTGAAATATTTGAGATATTTGAATACGATAAAATCTTTTGAAGTGTATGAAATCTTTGTGGAATCTGGAAATTTCTGTGAAATCTTTGTGAAATCTTTCAAAATCTTTCAAAATCTTTAAAAACCTTAAAATCTTTAAATTTCTTGAATTCTTTGAAATTTATGCAAACTTTGTGAAAATTTGTGAAATATTTTGAAATCTTTAGGAAATTGTTGAAATCTTTCTTTTGAAATTTTTTTAAACCTTTGAAATGTTTTCAAGTATTTGAAATATTTTAAAATTATTTGAATTCTTGAAATATTTTGAAGTATATAAAATTTTTGTGGAATCTTCAAATTTCTGTGAAATCTTTGTGAAATCTTCTAAAACCTTTGAAACTCTTTGAAAACCTTGAAATCTTTAAATTCCTGGAATTCTTGGAAATCTTTCCTATCTTTGTGAAAATTTTTGAAATCTTTTGAAACCTTTGTGAATTCCTTGAAATTATTTGAAGGATGTAAAATCTTTTTGGAATCTTGAAATTTGTATAAAGTCTTTTGTGAAATCTTTTAAAATCTTAAAAAAATATTGTAAAACCTTTGAAATCCTTGAAATCTTTGAATTCCTTGAATTCCTTGAAATCCTTGTAATCTTTGTGAACATTTTTGAAATCTTTTGAAATCTTTTTCAATTCGTTGAAATCTTTTGAAGTATATAAAATCTTGAATTTTCTATAAAATCTTTTAAAATCTTCAAAATTTTATTTTGTAAAATCTTTGAAAACCTTGAAAATTTTCAAATCCTTGAATTGTTTGAAATTTTTTCAATCTTTGTTAAAATTTTTGAAATATTTTGAAATCCTTATGAGATAGTTGAAATCATTCTTTTCAAGCTTTAAAAACCTTTGAAATGTTTTGAAATATTTGAAATCTTTTAAAATTGTTTAAATGCTTGAAATCTTTTGAAGTATATAAAATCTTTGTGGAATCTTCAAATTTGTGTGAAATCTTTAAAAACCTTTGAAAGTCTTCGAAACTCTTGAAATCTTTGAATTTGTCGAATTCTTTGAAATCTTTGTGAAAATTTAAAAAAAAATTTGTAATTTTCTGAAATGTCTGTGAATTTGTTGAAATCCTTTGAAGTATATAAAATCTTTTTGAAATCTTGAAATTTCTATAAAATTTTTTGTGAAATCTTTTAAAATTTTATAAAAATTTGGTAAAATCTTTGAAAACCCTAAAATCTTTGAATTCCACGAATTCTTTGAAATTTTTGCAACCTTTGTGATCAATTTTAAAATATGTTGAAGTCTTTATGAAATACTTTAAATCCCACAAAAAGATTAATTTTCAACTAAAATTATGAATCTTTAAACTTTTAAATTATTAATTAATCTTTTAAATTCTCGATTTAAAAAATCTTTAAAAAGATTTTAATTTTGATTTCAAAACATTTGAGTTCATTAAAAAGGGCAAATTTCCCACAAAATACTTGGATTTTCAACTACAACAGATTAACTTTCAACTAAACTGTTGCATTTTTACCAAGAAAAATTAAATTTTCTACAAAAAGCAAATTAAAAAAAAAACATAAATTTCCAAGTGAAAAATATAAATTTTCAGCCGCAAATGGAATTTTGTAATTTTCAGTTTAAAAAAGTAATTTTCAATCCGGTAAAAAACAAATTATCAACAAAATAGTTAAATTTTCTGTCAAAGAAATGAATTTTTAACTACAGTGATAAATCTTCAACTAACAAATAATTTTTTAACAAAGTAGTTTAAGTCTCAAACAAAAATAGAAAGGTTACATTTCCAGATAGAAAAATTCATTTAATTAAAAAAAACTAGATTTTATCAAAATAGTTTAATTTTCAACCAAGGAGATAAATCTTCTACCAAAGAAACTAATTTTCAACAAAGTAGTTTGACTTTCAACCGAATACATTTTTTAACAAATGGATGAATTTGCAACTAGAAAGATAAATTTCAAACCTGTAATATAAAATTCAAATTTTTAATAAAAAAAATTAATTTTGGATAACAATAAATTAATTTTTCAACCATAAAGACGAATTTTCATCAAATAAAGATTTTTCAGTTAAGGAAGAAAAAAATGTAATACAACTTGTTGCAGTTTCAAGTCAAAAAATAAGTTTTCTCTAAAACTGTTGAATTTTTCACAAAAAAGTTAATTTTCAAACAAAAATCAAACAATTAAATTATCAGTAAAAAAATTAACTTTCAACAATAAAAAATTAATTTTTAATAAAATACCTAAATTTTCAGCTTGAGAGATAAATTTTCAGCTACATCAAATTAATTTTCAACTAATAATAGAAAGGTTACATTTTCAGTTAGAAAAATTTATTTAATTAAAAAAAGAACAAATTTAACAAAATAGGTTCATTTTTAACCAAAGAGATGAATGTTCTACCAAAACAAAAAATAAATTTTCAACCAAGAGACTTAACTTTTAACCAAATAGATTTCTAAACAAATAGTTCAATTTTCAACTAAAAAAATAAATTTTTAACCTAAAATGGAAAAGTTCAATTTTTAGGGGAAAAAATTAATTTTGAACAAGAAAAAATTGATTTTGAACAAAAAAGTGAAATTTTTAACCAAAGAGATCAATTTTCTATCCAAAAAGACGAATTTTTATCAAATAAAGATTTTTCAGTAAAAAAAAACTGTCATACAACTTGTTGAATTTTCAAACTAAAAGATGAATTTTCTGTAAAGCAGTTGGATTTGCCACAAAAAAGTTAATTTTCAAACAAAATGAAAAATTTAAATTTTCAAACAAAAATTAATTTGAAAAAACAGACTTAAATTTTCAGCTTCAGAGATAAATTTTGAACCATATAAAATTAATTTTCAACCAATAATAAAAAGGTTACATTTTCGGTTAGAAACATTTATTTATTAAAAAAAAACAATTAACAAAGTAGGTTAATTTTAGCCAAAGAGATGAATCTGTTACCAAAACAAAAAATAAATTTTCAACCAAGTAGTTTGACTTCTAAGCAAATAGATTTTTAAACAAATAGTTCAATTTTCAACTAAATAAATAGAATTTTAACCAAAAATGGAAAAGTTCAATTTTTAGTGAAAAAATTAATTTTGAACAAGAAAAAATTAATTTTTAACAAAATAGTCAAATTTTTAACCGAAGAGATCAATTTTCGATTCAAAAAGACGAATTTGTATCAAAAAAAGATTTTTCAGTCAAAAAAAAAAAAAAAAAACTGTTATAAAACTTGTTGAAATTTCAAACTTAAAGATGAATTTTCTGTGAAACAGTTGAATTTTCCACAAAAAAGTAAATTTTTAAACAAAAATCGCAAATTTAAATTTTCAGTAAAAAAATTAATTTTTAACAACAAAGAATTAATTTTTAATAAAATACCTAAATATTCAGATGAATTTTTGATTTAATTTAATTAAATTAAATTTTGAACAGTTGCATTTTGAACCATTTTTAATTTCCATCGAAGAAAGATTTGACTTTTTAAAAATTTGTTAAACTTTTCGCCAAAATATATGCATTCTCAACAAAAAATGTAGCATTTGACATTTTGACCAAAAAAGATTGATTTTCACTAAAAGACATGAATTTTTTAATAAAAAAGATGACTTTTCAAGAACAGTTGATTATTTAACAAAAAAGTTACTTTTTAACTAAACAGCTGAATTTCGAGCCAAAAAGTTACATTTTCGTGTGAGAAAATTAATTTTTAACCAAAAAGCAAATTCTCAACGAAACAGTTCAACTTTCAACCAAAATGATAAATTTTAAAATAAAATTATGAATCTTCAAACAACAAAATGATTTTTAAAGAAGGTGGTTTTACTTTCAACCAAGGAATTGAATTTTTAACCGAAAATGATCAATAATAAAAAAAATGTAATATTTGACATTTCAACAAAAAAAGATTTTAATTTTGATTTCAAAACAGTTGAGTTCAACCAAAAAAGACAAATTTTCTCTAAAAAATATAATTTTCCAAGTGAAAAATATAAATTTTGAGCCGCAAATGGAATATTGCAATTTTCAGTCCAAAAAATTTATTTTTAATCACTGAAAAAGCGAATTATCAATAAAATAGTTAAATTTTTAGCCAAAGAAATGAATTTTTCACTAAAGTGATGAATCTTCAACTAAAAAAATAATTTTTCAACAAAGTAGTTCCACTTTGGACCAAATAGTTGAGTTTCTACCAAATTGTTGATTTTTTGAGCCGAAAATACAAATTTTCTACAAAATATTTGAATTTTCAACCAATACTAATGACTGTTAAGATAATTTATTTATATAATTTTTTATATTTCATTATGACGGTTGTTTTGTCAAATAAAATGCTCTGCCCGGTTTCAATATGATGCTCAGCTAGTGCTGATTGCGTGAAATGTTTTAGCCTGACTTTACTCTGATGTTCCTATGCACGTAGGCTCACCGCCCTCCCGGTTTCTCCAATATAGACTTTGTCACAAGAACAAGGAATTTTATATACTCCCGGATCACTGAGAAGTGCCTTTCTATCTTTAGGGTTGTTTAGAAGTTGTCAAATTTTCGCAGATGGTTTAAATATGGTTTGGATGTTGTGTTTGTTGAGAATTCTTTCTATTTGTTCTGTGATATCTTAAATGTAGGATAGGATGGTGGTCGTTTTTCTCTCTCTTTCTTTAGTGGGTTGTGTTGACTTGTTTTTCTGAGTTTATTTTCTTGTTGCTTTCTCAATTTGTTTGTTTGTGTAATCGTTTTGTCTTAGGATCTGTTTAACCTTTTGTAATTTCTTTTGTAAGTTATCTTTATCTGTGATGGAGACAGCTCTGTATACAAGGGAATTGATGACCGATTGCTTTTAAGATGGGTGGTGGTGGGAGGAGGCATGTAATTATCTATTTGTATGGGTGGGTTTTTCTGTAAACTTCATTTCCTAATGTGTTATCAGATCTTTTGTAAACTAGTACGTCCATGTCTCCAGGTGACAAAAGTGTCGTCAACGTAACGGGACCAAAATTCCGGTTTAAGCTTGGATTTGTTAAAGATTTTAGTTTCTAGATTTTCCATGAAGATGTTGGCTATTATAGGTGAGATTGGAGATCCCATTGCTGCTCCTGAAGTTTGTTCATAGAATAGCTTATTGAAAGAGAAGTAAGTATTATTGAGACAGTGTTCTATCAAAGGTGTGCGATCGGAAAAAAAGTTTGCAAAGTATTTAATAATATCGATTTTCTCAGAGATTGGTACTTTCGTAAAGAGAGATACTATGTCGAAACTCATTAGGATGTCTTGGGGTTGAATGTGAATCTGTTGTATCTTTCTGATGAAGTCAATAGAGTTTTGGACGTGCGTGATAGAGTTTCCTGTGAAAGAATTCAGTTCTTTGGCGAGAAAGCGTGCTAGGTTGTAAGTTGGTGAGTTTATTGCGCTGACGATCGGTCTGAGTGGAATGTTGTTTGTGTGGATTTTTGGGAGTCCATAAAGTCTTGGGGAGGTGCGATTAGTAGGTATTAATTTAGCTATTGTTTGGCTGTCCAGTTTAGAGTCCTTTAGGAGGGCTTTCGTTTTGCTGGCTATTGTTTTTGAGGGGTCTTTTTTAAGTTTTTCACATGTATCGTCAGTTAGAAGGTCCATGATTTTGTTGTTATAGTCCTCTCTATTCATTATTACTGTTGTGTTTCCTTTGTCTGCGGATAATACTATATCTTCATTCTGGTTGAGTTCTTTAATTGCTGTTTTTTTCTTGTTTTGTTAAGTATGAGGAGGGAAGTTGGGCTTGGCGTAAGATGTTGGCCGTCCTACGCCGTATGTCATTGGCTCTTTCTGGTGGAAGGCTATATATTGTGGATTCTTGGTAGCCTGTTCACTAATGACGGAAAAATAGATGGATATATATATATATAGGCGTATTAGCGAGAGAAGAAGGTTTTCGGATGTGTAACAGCCATTACTAGAAGTAAATATATAACAACAAAGCTAAAATTGCAATATATAACCCTGTACGTTCACTCACTGTGATGTACGGTAGCGAGAGCGAGATCTACAAAGAAAAGGATAAAAGTAAAATTAACGCGGTTGGCATGCAATTCCTGCGCAATGTATGCGGTAAAACATTAATGGACAAAGTCAGTAATAAGAGGATTCTCAAAGAATATGGTGTAGAGGAAACACTGTTTGACAAAAGTGAAAGAAATTTGTTGAGATGGTTTGGGACAGGAAAGTGTGGTGATAAGTAGTTTAAAAGAAATGTGTGATGAAGAGTGTCAGTGGAGTGATAGACACGTGAAACGAAAGACCTGGGATACTAATGGGTCCGCGTGGAGAACTTCACTTGGTGGATGTGATTACAGTAAAGAGTATGGATCTTACTATGTGATCATCAGCAAGCTTGCGTATGTTTGTGTGATCTATTTCACATGATGACTTTGTACAGCTCTTCCCCTGGAGTGATTTCTGGAGAGATGGATCAGCGAGCTGGGTTGGAGCATTATTGTGGAACGAACGTGTTGTTTAAATAGGCAACAGCGGAATTTTAGATCAATCTAAAAAAACTGTACCCCCCAGCCATATACCTCCTCGTACATTTCCTTCAATCGCATTTCTCACATCAACTTGCTCCTCAATGAAAGGAATTTGGCTGAATGGTTTTTGGAACTCACCGTTCTTTCCACAAGGGTTTTATAGCAAATATTTAATATTTGAAGAGCTTCTATTACGATTCAATTAAGCTAAATAATAGCTTGAAAATAATTAACTGATAATATTTTCTTAAATTAAATGCGTTAAAGTTAGTCAGTTTTTTGTATCTCCTGAAAAATTGGTGTTTCAACACTCACCTCCTTACGTCTCAAGACCTTTCATATGCTTATATCGTTCCAGAATTTGAATATTCAGCAATCTAAGCGTATTTTGGTTTCAATTACAAACATCTATCACAACGTAAAACATTACAGAACAAATATATTTGCTAAAACGTAAATCCTTTGCATGAGATAGGAACGTCCTTCAAATGCGAAATCAATTTAGTTATAAGGCCACAATTTTCAAACTTTTAAAGCTGTATTATTAGGCTTAAACAACTTGAAGAAACGTATAGGTAAAAATTCTAAATAAAAAAATTGGTAGATATATTTAGTACCAACAGAAGAAGTATCGACTATTACATATACCGCCGGACAACCTATTTCAACAATGTTAAAGAACACGGGTGTCCTAAACTTAAAACCAGGTCGTAAAGCAAATAAAAAAACTATCACACAGAAACAGCCGTGGAAAGTTCTAGATGAGAATTCAAATTTTCATATATATATATATATATATATATATATATATAGCATGACAAACTCACTCACTGACTGTGTGATTGTTCTCAACATTGCAAACCCCTCGAGACGGGCTCTCATGCATGACCGACATATTGATGATGAATTGTTTGCAACATGGCAAAAGCCACGAGCCAGGCTCTCTGGCATGACAAAATGACTCACTGACTGAGTGATTGTTATCAGCACTTCACACGTCTCGAGACAAGCTCTCAGGCATAACAACCATACTGCTGATGGATTGCTCGCAACATTGCGAACGCCTCGAGACAGGCACTCAGGCATGACAAACTTACGTACTAACTGTGTGATTGTTTGCAGCATTGCAAGCGGCTCGAGACGGGCTTTTAGGCATGACAGACATATTGATGATGCATTGCTTGCAACATTGGAAACTCCTCGATACAGGCTCTCAGGTATGACAAACTGACTCACTGACTGTGTGATGGATCTAAACATTGTAAACTTTTCGAGTAAGGCTTTCAGGCATGACAAACATTCTGCTGATGGATTGTTCGCAAAATTGCGAACCCTTCGAGAGAGTCTCTCAGGGATGACAAACTTACGAACTGACTGTGTGATTGTTTGCAACATTGCAAACGCCTCGAGACAGGCTCTCAGTCATGACAAACATACCGCCGATGGATTGTTTGCAACATTGAGAACGCCTCGAGACAAGCTCACAGGCATGAGAAGCTGACTCACTGACTGTGTGATCGTTTGCAACATTGCAAACTTCTCAAGACGCGCTTTAAGGCATGCCAAAGTGACTCATTGACTGTGTAATTGATCTCAGCATTGCAAACTTCTTGAGACAGGCTCTCTGGCATGAAAACCATACTGCTGATGGATTGTTTGCAACATTGCGAACGCCTTGACACAGGCTCTCAGGCATGACACACATTGGGATTAGGAATTTTTTGCAACATTGCAAACGCCTCCTGACGAGCTCACAGACATGACACACATAGGGATGATGAATTGTTTGCAACATTGCAAACGCCTCGGGACAGGCTCCCAGGCATGAAAAATTCACTCACTGACTGTGCGATTGTTCTCAACCTCGCAAACGCCTCGAGGCGGGCTCTCATCCATGATCGACATATTGATGATGAATTGTTTGCAACATTGCGAACGCATCAAGATAGGGTATCAGGCATGACAAACTGACTTACTCAATGTGTGATTGTTTTCAACATTGCAAACTTCTCGAGACAGGCTCTCAGGCATGACAAACTCACGTACTGACTGTGTGATTGTTTGCAACATTGCAAACGCTACGTGACAGGCTGTCAGGCATGACAACCATACTGCTGATGAATTGTTTGCAACAATGCGAACGCATCGAGACAGGCTCCCAGACATGGCAAACGTACGTACTAACTGTGTGATTGTTTGCAACATTGCAAACGCCTCGAGACGGACTCTCAGGCGTTACAGACATATTGATGATGAATGGTTTGCAACATTGCAAAGGCTTCGAGAAGGGCTCTCAGGTATGACAGACATATTGATGATGAATGGTTTGCAACATTGCAGACGCCTCGAAACAGGCTCTCAAGCATGACAAATTGACTCACTGACTGTGTGAATCATTTCAACATTGCGAACGGTTCGAGACAGACTCTCAGGCATGACAAACTTACGTACTGATTGTGTGATTGTTTGCAAGATTGCAATTGCCTTAAAAGAGGATCTCAGGCATGACAAACATACTGCTGATGGATTGTTTGCAACATTGCGAACGCATCGAGACAGGCTGTCATGCATGAAAAACTTACGTACTGACTGTGTGATTGTTTTCAACATTGCAAACGCCTCGATACAGGCTCTCAGTCATGACAAGCATACTGCTGATGGATGATTTGCAAAATTGCAAACGCCTCAAGACGGGCTCTCAGGCATGACCGAAATATTGATGATGAATTGTTTGCAACATGGCAAACGCCTCGATACAGGCTCTCAGGCACGACAAACTGTCTCACTGACTTTGTGATTGCTCTCAACATTGCAAACGCCTCGAGACAGGCTCCCAGGCATGACAACCATACTACTGACCGATTGTTTACCACATTGCGAACGCTTAGAGAAAGACTCTAACGCATGCAAATGTTACGTACTGACTGTGTGATTGTTTGCAACATTGCAGACGCCTCGAGACAGGCTCTCAGGCATGACAATCATACTGCTGATGGATTTTTCGCAACATTGCGAACGCTTCCATACAGGCTCTCAGGCATGACAAACTTACTTACTGACTGTGTGATTGCTTGCAACATTGCAAACGCCTCGATACAGGCTCTACGTCATGACAACCATACTGCTGATGGATTGTTTGCAACATTGCGAACGCCTCGAGACAGGCTCTCAGGCATGGAAAACTAACGTACTGACTGTGTGATTGTTTGCAACATTGCAAACGGCTCGAGACAGGCTCTCAGGCATGACAGACATATTTATGATGAATTGTTTGCAACATTGCAAACGCCTTGAGACGGGCTCTCAGGCATGACAGACATATTGATGATAAATTGTTTGCAACATGGCAAACGCCTTGAGACAGGCTCTCAGGCATGACAACCATGCTGCTGATGGATTGTTTGCAACATTGCGAACGCCTCGAGTCCGGCTCTGAGGCATGAAAGACTTACGTACTGACTGTGTGATTGTTTGCAAAATTGCAAACGCCTCGAGGCGGGCTTTCAGGCAAGACACTTTGATGATGGATTCTTTGCAACATTGCGAACGCCTCGAGACAGGCTCTCAGGCACGACAAACATACGTACTAAATGTGTGATTTTTTGCAACATAGCAAACGGCTAGAGACTGGCTCTCAGGCATGACAGACAAATTGATTATGAATGGTTTGCAAAATGGCGAACTCCTCGAGACAGGCTCTCAGGCATGACAAACGCACTTACTGACTGTGTGATTGTTTGCAACATTGCAAACGTCTCGGGACAAGATCTCAGGCATGAAGACCATACTGCTGATGGATTGTTTGCAACATTGCGCAAATCCGAAGTCCATCCCAATCTCTCCTGTGTACTTCTTGACGATATTTATGGCAGTTTGAAGTTTTCCTTTACCAGAGGCATAGATCTTCAGGTCATCCATATAAAATATATGAGTAACCTTATGCTCGCGCTGGTTGAGTCGCCACTGAGTTTCCGGAAGAAATTCGTAGTGCGAGAGACAGAGATAGAAGTGTGGTGCAAAAAAGCAAAGGGCTCACAGTATCACCCTGAAAGACGCCTCTCTAGAAGGTGACGTTCTTCGTGGTCACACGATGATTTCCAGATGAGATAGTAAATCTAGTTTTCCAAAGTGGCACCAATCTCTCTATGCATCTCACTATGTGTGGATGTACCTTCAAGCTTCCCAACAGACAGATGATAAGTATAAAAACTTGCATATCAATTCGTCAATTCCGCGAATATACATTTCACGCCGTCGAGGCGTACGCGGACTTCTGAATCTCCAGTTTCTTCATAACCGAATTGTTCTAAGTAAAGCTTACATCGTTGCGAATGGCAGAGATCCTCTCCTAAAAATGGTGAGGAACCACGAGATAATTGGTGAAAGAGCGTTCCGTTACAAAGCCGCGGAGCAAGCAGACGAGATCCTTGGCCTGAATTTTAGCATCAGAAGTGAGGAAAGTGCATTACTTCATCTGGATGCTTCACTTCTGAAAGCCGAAGTGAAGAAAGCAAAAGTTCATAAATTCCACCAAGAGGTACTCGACAAGAAAATGCACGGGAATTTCCACAGGAATGTAGAAAAACAGTCCTTATCGAAGGAGCAAACTTTTGCTTTCCTCAGATAATCAGGGCTTAATTCTGGTACAGAGGGTTTTTATTTTCGCATGCCAGGACGGTGTCATTTCCACCTTAGCATACCGTAACCACATTTTATGTCAAGAAGTGTTCAGCGATAAGTGCAGAGCGTGTCATGTACACGCTGAGTACTTAGAACACATACTCTAGGGGTGTCCCACCCACGCAGGAACGACGTATATCTACAGACATCATGCGGCTCTAAGAGTGCTTTAGTACCATCTTTGCCGCTCTTACGATGTTGGCCGCGACCCTGCCATGTCGAACGCTCTAAGGGAGATAGAGTCAATTGTCCAAAACGAGAAGTGCCAAATTTTCTGGAACAACCATTTTCGGACAGCAGTCTCGGTTGCACACTCGAGGCCTGGCATTGTTCTCCAAGGCTTCGAGAAACGAACTATATTCGTGATCGAATTCTCGGCTCCGTCCGAATACAATAACACTGCCAAGGAGAAAGAAAAGGAGGAGAGGTATCAAGACCTTAAAAGTGAGCTGCAAGGACTGTACCCAAAATATTTATTTTTCCCAAAGTTGGTTGCTGCAAGTTTTAAATATTTTATAATCTTAGGACTTCACTTAGAGGCACGTGAGCGAGTTGAATCGCATGTATTAACGCCCTGTCAGCAAGTTTCTGTCTTTCGGAAATAGGATTACACTTGCGGCGTTCCAAAAAACTTTATAAATTATATTATGTATAGTGTATGGAAACTTTAAAAAAAAATTAAGCCATTTAGGATAAGGGTAACATTTTAAAGTTATCCGTACGTGACAGGGTCGTATGTCACATATATTTTTATTTTTTTGTTTTACACATTTAATGAAGAGGTGAATTTAAAAAGGCCTAATTTAAATACTTAGATTTAAATTTAAAAAAATTAAAAATCTAATAAGAAAATGTTCAATTAAATTATTAAATTAATTTGTGGTTTCCATTCAAATTGTGAAGCTCCAAAATTTAAATGATTTGTTACTTTAAGATTTATTATGACTGAAAAATATTTAAATTTGAATAAGTTTTTCCAGCATAAAAAGTGTAATTAACAAAAGCAAACAAAAAAACCAAAGCAGCTACTACAAATGATTTATTTGAAAATTCAAGTTAAAAAATAGTTCCAGACAAAAAATATTTGAATCTGAAATATTCCATTTTTAAAGTTGAATGTGAACATTAGCGTGGACCTAAAATGCATTGCAAAAAAAATTCACTCCAGTAATCAAGGCCAACCTTCCACCCCCACATCCAAAAAAAAGGAGTTTCCAGTTACGGAGAAGGAAAATCCGTATTCACCCCGTTGACACCAACACCTTTTGTTTACAGAATCACAGATAGGACCACGCTAGACCCTTATACGAACAGAAATGAACTTAAAAACCTTTATCGATCTATGTCCCTTTTTGAACCCGTATACACCCTGCTAGACACCCTCACCTTTTGTTTGAAGAATCACAGATAGGACCACGCTAGACCCTTATAGGAGACCGAAATGAATTTTAAAAACATTTATCGATCTATATCCCTTTTTGAACGCGTATACACCCTACTAGACACCCACAAATTTGGTTTAAGGAATCACAGACAGAATCCACGCTAGATCCTTATAGGAGATAGAAACGCACTTTAAAGATTAATTTCTATATAAAAGCCCCAAACATGACGCAAGTATACCCTGTTAGGCCCCCATTTAGCAATTATAATGATTAATTTCTGTTACCAAGTCCCCATGTGGAACCCTGTTACACCCGGATAGCATTCCGTAATGATGTTCATAATTTCCCAGTAAAACGCTATTAAAACCGAGTATTCCAATTCGGTTTTTAACGGGCTTTTTAAACAGGGTAAGTTTTGTAAAGTCTACGGAACTAATTGAATTGTAGCGGATATGGAAAAAAAATTATTTTTGATATATTTTTTTTTTTAACTTGTTCTCGGGTTAAAAAGAACCCGGTTTTCCATCATAGCCACGGACTAAGTCAAGTCACTGATGTGATAAGAATATAATTAGTTAAATTAATACGATGTATGAAATCATTTGCGATGACATTTTAGGTACAAAATTAGGAGCATGGTGTAGTTTGCAGGTCGGCTTTCACAGCTGTTATGCTTACGAAGCGGCCTTGAGTGTTGGAGGTGACAGCAGTCGCCTCTGGATGCTTTCTTAGAGCTACCATGTATCACTCTATAGGTACAAGTCAAAGCTGCTGACAATCAAGCAGCATATTGTTGACAAAATACGGCTGTTATCTGACGCAAGGAGGAGAATATAGAAGAGCGAGAGTTGGATCAGAGAGAATCAAAAGTTTTTTGCTAACTCAACTCGCCTCTCTAATGAACACCATGCTTTTGTCAAAATCTACCCAAGCCCAACGAGGTAGAGACTTTTTGAAGAGAGGTATACGAGATCCCCAAAACACTAGAGTTGAAAGAAAATACTGACAATATCATCCGCTTCAAAGAATTTTGCCCGCATATTCACCTCATATTCAAAGTCGGAGACGCTTATTCCGCAGTGGCTTGTGTTAGGACGCACTATACTCCTTTTGAAAAAAGGCAACTTGTCCAGCCCAGAGAATTACAGGCTGATAACTTGTTTGAACACACTGTATACGATCTTTACAGCAGTCCTAAACAACAGGATAGTTCGGAGAATTGAGCCTGTGTGGCGTGAGATGTACGAACAACGTGACTCGAAGAAAGATGTAACAGGCTTTCGAGAGAACCTGCTAATTGACAGATGTGTCTGTAAAAACGCTCTAGCCCATCAACGCGCCCTGTCAATGGCCTGGATTGACTACCGGGAAGCTTTTGATTCAACCTCTCATAGACTGATCATCTGTCTGTTGGAAAGCTTGAAGTTACATCCACACATAGTTTGGAGAGGAGAGATTGATGACTCTTTGGAAAACTAGATTTACTATCTTATCTGGAAATTATGGTGTGACAACTAACAACGTCACCTTTCAGAGAGATGTCTTTCAGGGTGGTACCATCAGCCCTTTGCTTTTTTGCATCACACTTCTTCCTCTATCTCTCGCACTACAAAATTCTTCTGTATACCTGCGTGGCGTCACTAACCAGCGCGAGCGTTAGGTCACTCGTGTATTTTATATGGATGACCTGAAGATCTATGCCTCTGGTCAAGGAAAACTTCAAAATGCCATAAATATCGTCAAGAAGTGCACAGGAGAGGTTGGGATGGACTTTGGCTTGGATCAATGTGCCAAAATTCATCTGGAGAGAGGATGTACATACCTGGGCGCGCCTCAAAGCCGCATTCAGGACGTAACATCAGTAAAGGAGTCTCTCCGGAGCAGATACAAGCATCTTCTTCAACGTATTTGGTCATCCAATCTGTCGGCGTTTAACAAGGTATCTGCGACTAACATGCTTGCCGTCTCGGTTCTACTCTACTCGCTTGGGGTGGTTCAGTGGACGAAGAACGAACTTGAGGCCCTTGATGTCACCACACGTAAGATCATGCATACGCATAAAAGCTTGCATATCAATTCGTCAGATCCGCGATTATACATTTCACGCCGTCAAGGCGGACGCGGACTTTTGAATCTCCAGTGTCTTCAAAGCCGAATTGTCTTAAGTACAGCTTATATCGTTGCCAATGGCAGAGATCCTCTTTTAAAAATGGTCAGGAGCTACGAGATGACTGGTGAAGGAGCGTTCGTTTAAAAGCCGCGGAGCAAGCGGTAGGTGCAGAGCGTGTCATACACAGACTGAGTATCTAGAACACATACTATTGGGGTGCCCACCCACGCAGGAACGACGTATATCTACAGACATAATGCGGCCCTAACAGTGCTTTATTACCATCTTTGTCACTCTTACGGTGTTCGTCGCGACCCTGCCCTGCCGAATGCTCCAATGGAGATAGAGTCAATTGTCCAGAACGAGAAGTGCCACATTTTTTTGGAAATACCATTTTCGGACAGTAGTCTCCGTTGCATACTCGAGGCCTGACATTGTTTTCCAAGGCTTTGAGAAACGAACTATATTCGTGATCGAATTCTCGGCTCCTTCCAAATATAACATCACTGCCAAGGAGGAAGGAAAGGAGGAAAGGTATCAAGACTTCAAAAGGGATCTGCAATGACTGTACCCAAAATATTTGGTACAAGTAATTGTTCTTGTGATAGGTGCTCTCGGAGGTGCGAAACTGTCACTTTTTCGTAACTTTAAAGCCATTCCCGCGAGTAAAAAATATGCCACGGCACTTGCGAGATGGATGGAGAAAGCTGTCATCCTTGGGTCGCTTTGTGTCTTCAAAACACGCGGGGGTTTCGCCTTCCTGTCGTTGTGATTTCGTCGTGTCCTGTGACAACTCATCTCACCGTTGTGAGACGTGGCCATGTGTGGGATTTAACACGGTGCTACTGGGAGCCGGTGTCATTTTTTAGATGGCAGTTGCTCCCAGTGGGACCTTGCGGTGGTTGTGGTTACATACTCATGTATAAATGTATTAAAAAAAAGTTTCCTAAATAATTTAAAATATATAATTAAAACAACATATTTTCAATTTCAATGCCAAGTGAATGAAAAATAAATCTAAATTATGTCTTTACTTGTCTATAAAATTTGAAGAATTAAAGATATTTTGTTTTTTTAAATGATTCAAGGTTTCATGTTAATTTAGTGGTAATTTATTAGTGAATGCTTTGTAATCGTCGTATTTTACAGACTTCAAACAATCAAAAATTCATTGGGTTTTTTGTTTATGCAAGGGTACTGAATTAGTCTTGCAATTTCTTTTTCTATTTATTATTATAATATTATTTCAAAACTGTTAGTGTGAAATCAAATTTCCTAATAACATTCAAGCTTTCCTTATTTCACTTTATATGTAGGAGAAAAAATAATTATAGAAAAATGCGTGTAAATGTTGAGAGTTGTAACAAAATTTTGCGTAATTCCAAAGAAAAATAATATTAAAAAATGTATAATGACAAAGAATAAATCATTCACACAAATTACTCATAAATCTAAATTCATAATACTTAGATATCAATTTTATTTTATTCAAAGAAAAAAAAATAGTATTTTCATTCAGGAAAAATAACCTATACGATACACAGTACTTAACTTAATGTTTAAGTGACATATTCGTTGAAACGTTATTCAATATAACTTAGCACACTACTATTATTTTAAAAATATTACTTAATAAATGCAACAGATTTTCAATCGACCAAAGTTATATTCTCCTATACAGAAAATATTTTAACGTCATTTCAGACAAGATGGAAAATAAACATTTTTTTAAGGAATTTTATTCAGAAGAAATATCTACTCCTTTCACTTGGCGGGGATTCGAACACAGTTAAACTGATTTCCGTTCCGGCGCTCTGACCACTAAGCTACTGGAGAGATCACAGGAAGAATTCCTTTTTCTGAAGTACGCTTTATTTAGCAAGATGTTAGATATAAATTTTTATAAAAATCTGTACTATCATCGGAGAAGGTAACGGATCGAGAAGAGAAATCCACACATAACATGGAAATCTACAATATCGACCAGAGTTATATTCTCCTACACAGACAGTACTTTAACGAAATTTCAGATAAGATGGAAAATTAACACATTTGAATTAAATTTTATTCAGAAAAAAGATCTTGCCTTTCACTTCGCTGTGATTCGAACACAAGGTAAACTGATTTCCGGTCAGGTGCTCTAACCAATAAGCTACTGAAAAGGTCAGAGGAAGCATTTCTTTTTCTGAAGTACGCTTTATTTAGCAAGATGTTATATATCAAATTTTATTACAAGAATGTATTATCATCGGAGAAGGTCACGGATCGAGATGAGAAATCCACACAGAACATGGAAATCTACAGTATCGACCAAAGTTATATTCTCCTACAGAGAAGATATTTTAACGTAATTTCAGACAAGATGAAAAATAAACTCTTTTGTATTTAATTTTATTCAGACAAAAGTTCTTCCCTTTCACTCCGCCGGGATTCGAACACCAGGTAAACTGATTTCAGGTCAGGTGCTCTTACCACTAATCTACTGGAGAGATCAGAGAAAGAATTCCTTTTTCTGAAGTACGCTTTATTTAGCAAGATGTTACATATCAATTTTTATTACAAACCTGTATTATCACCGGAGAAGGTAACGGATCGAGAAGAGCAATCCACACATAACATGGAAATCTACAATATCGACCAAAGTTATATTATCCTATATAGAAAATATTTTCACGTTATTTCAGACAAGATGGAAAATGAACATTTTTTAATTAAAATTTATTCAGAAAAAAGATCTTCTCCTCTCACTCCGCTGGGATTCGAACACCAGGTAAACTGATTTCCGATCAGGTGCTCTAACCATTAAGCTACTGGTGAGATCAGAGGAAGAATTCCTTTTTCTTAAGTACGCTTTATTTAGCAGGATGTTATATATCAATTTTTATTGAAAAACTGTATTATCATCGGAGAAGGTAACGGATCGAGAAGAGAAATCCACACATAACATGGAAATCTACAGTATCAACGAAAGTTATATTCTCCTACAGAGAAGATATTTTAACGTAATTTCAGACAAGATGGAATATAAATATTCTTTAATTAAATTTTATTCAGAAAAAAGATCTTCCCTTTCACTCCGCTGGAATTCGAGCACCAGGTAAACTGATTTCCGGTCAGGTTCTCTAACCACTAAGCTACTGTAGAGATCAGAGGAAGAATTCCTTTTTCTGGAGTACGCTTTATTAGCAGGATTTTAGATATCAATTTTAATTACGAATCTGCATTATCACCGGAGAAGATAACGGATCGAGAAGAGAAATCCACACATGACATGGAAATCTAAAATATCGACCAAAGTTTTATTCTCCTACAGGGAAAATATTTTAATGTAATTTCAGATAAGATGGAAAATAAACACTTTCGAATTAAATTTTATTCAGAAAAAAGATCTTCCCTTTCTTTCCGCTGGGATTCTAACACGAGGTAAACTGATTTCCGGTCAGGTGCTCTAACCACTAAGCTACTGTAGAGATCAGAGGAAGAATTCCTTTTTCTGGAGTACGCTTTATTTAGCAGGATTTTAGATATCAATTTTAATTACGAATCTGCATTATCACCGGAGAAGGTAACGGATCGAGAAGAGAAATCCACACATAACATGGTAATCTACAATGTCGACCAGAGTTATATTCTCCTACAGAGAAAACATTTTAACATTATTTCAGTCAAGATGGAAAATAAACACTTTTGAATTAAATTTTCTTCAGAAAAAAGATATTCCCTTTCACTCCGCTGGTATTCGAATACAAGTTAAACTGATTTCCGGTCAGGTCCTCTAATCAAAAAGCTACTGGAGAGATCAGAGGAAGAATTCCTTTTTATGAAGTACGCCTCATTTAGCAAGATTTTATATATCAATTTTTATTACAAATCTGTATTATCATCGGAGAAGGTAACGGATCGAGAAGCGAAATCCACAGATAACATGGAAATCTACAATATCGACCAAGGTTATATTCTCCTACACAGACAATACTTTAACGTCATTTCAGATAAGATGGAAAATTAACACATTTGAATTAAATTTGATTCAGAAAAAAGTTCTTCCCTTTCACACCGCTGGGATTCGAACACCAGGTAAACTGATTTCCGATCAGGTGCTCTAACCACTAAGCTACTGGTGAGATCAGAGGAAGAATTCCTTTTTCTGAAGTACGCTTTATTTAGCAGGATGTTATATATCAATTTTTATTTAAAATCTGTATTATAATCGGAGAAGGTAACGGATCGTGAAGAAAAATCCACACATAACATGGAAATCTACAATACCGACCAATGTTATATTCTTCTATACAGAAAATATTTTAACGTCATTTCAGACAAGATGGAAAATAACCATTTTTTAAATAAATTTTATTCAGAAACAAAATCTTTTCGTTTCACTCCACTGGGATTCGAGCACCATATAAACTGATTACCGGTCGGGTGCTCCAACCACTAAGTTACTGGAGAGATCAGAGGAAGAATTCCTTTTTCTGAAGTACGCTTTATTTAGCAAGATGTTATATGTCAATTTTTATTAAAAATCAGTATTATCATCAAAGAAGGTAACGGATCGAGATGAGAAATCCACAGATAACATGGAAATCTACAATATCGACCAAAGTTATATTCTCCCATACAGAAAATATTTTAACGTCATTTCAGACAAGATGGATCATTTCCCATCGTTTAATTCTGGCAGAAATTGAGAAATAGTCATTCCAGAACACGTACTGAGATTCTGAAGAACTTGAGGATCAATCAACCCTCGTGAACTACCCCTCAGTTGAGAAAAATTCACCCCTCACTGCATAAAATGTTATCATCTCACTTTCTGTCATTTTATCTTCATCTGAATCGGAATGTGAGATTGTTGGAGTACATAAGTATATTCTGAAGGATTCACGGACAGTTTGAACCCTTATAAACAACCCCTCAGTTAGTATAAAGTCACACCAATGAATAAAATGTTATGATTCCATTTTCTATTATTGCATATTGATCATCACTGCTAGGGGTGGTTTTCAATTTTTATTTACTATTAGGTGTGGTTTTTGGTCCGCACCTTTTTGCTACAAATTTTTGATGTGATTTCAAAGAATACATATGAAATTGCGACCCAGAAATAAATTTGTCCTGGAATTTATGCTTATTTCTAATTTTGTCGCAATTTTCGCACTTTTTGTCGGGGAGTAAAACTGAAGAGGTGCAACCCTTGTGCTTGCCAAATTTTTCATGATTAGATTCATCCTTCATCTTCAAAATGAGACGTTAACAAAGACGATACGTTTATTTTAATGAGGGTTACAATTTTTCAAAGTAGGTGGGACGTATGTGTCCCACTGGCCGTTAAAGGGTTAAAAGTCCACAGACCCAGATGGTGCACTTTTTGGATACAAATGATTTTGTCAATATAAACGTGCACTGTTGAAAGGGTACCACCATTCGTACACGTTTCAAGTGAAATTGCTGATTTTAATAGTTCCAGATGAAAAATCTTATTTCATTAATTAAGACGTGCAGTGCCGGGAGTCTTTCATCTCGGCACGTGTACAGTTGGGAGGGTCCCATCTGTGCACGTGTAAAGCTAGGAGTCTCCCATCTGTGCACGAGGACTTCTGAGTGAAAAAATGATCGTATTAATTGAGACGTGCACAGTTGGGAGTCTCCTATCTGTGCACGTGAATCGTTGGTAGGGCACCATCTGTGCACGTGTACAGTTGGGATTCTCCCATATGTGCACGTAAACTGCTGCTAGGGTGCCGTCTTAATAAAACTTTTATTGCAGAAATAAATAAAAGTATCAGTGCAATTAATTGTTTCAACACTGGCGAAGCACGGGCTCACGACCTTGGATATCGCCACGTGTAAGATCATGCACATGCAGGAGAGCTTCCACATATCAATTCGTCCATTCCGTGCTCATAGATCCCACGCCTTTACGGTAAGGAATCATGAGATGATTGGCAAAGAAGCGTTCCTTTACAAAGCCACGAAACAGGGGGTCAAGACCCTTGACCCGGATCTTAACATCAGAAATGAGGAAAGTGCATTACTCCTCGACAAGAAAATGCATGGAAACATTTACAGAAATGTAAAAGATCAGTCCTTATCGAAAGAGCTAACGCTTGCTTTCCTCAGATAGTCCGGACTCAAAATAGTAGCCAATTTATAAATATTTAACTCCATAGTGAGTAGTGGGCTTCATTTTGACTGCAATGATGGATATTAAAATATTTTGTTGCTTTGCAATGCCACTGTCAAAGGCGTAGTGTGGTAATTACAGAGAACTTCCTCCTATTCTAAAGATCACCTATTCGAAAGTTCACCTGTTCTGAATCCCCTATATACGCTTATTCGAAATTGCACAGTTTCGTCATCTGCCACCACGATCCCTGTACAGGCTGTACGGCCACGCCCGCGTCAGTGGCTGACCAATTAAAAAAAAAGGCTCGAAGAGCGGGAAGCCTTAAATTGAGTATTTTAGCATGTCGTCATGGGAATGCAGACAACTTTTTCGAGAAAATATGCTAAAAATAAAAGTAAATCGGATCGATTTGATCAGAACCGGGTAGTCTAACCTCAAATTTTAGATAGTTGATTGTATTTCGCAAAACACTTGAAACACTTAAGAAATATTACTATTCAAACTTTATCACTTACATTTACGTTTATAATATTTTCTCCATAAGGCGTATGCAGTTACAGTACCATATCGTAACCTTGCTGACGGCTGGCATTGCCACCTATCCTAGCATTATATACTTGAAAACTATTACTATTGAGACCTTTATAACTTACTTACTTTTACGTTATAAATGCTTTCTCCAAAAAGTTGTCTGCTGTCCTATATCCTGACATTTCCATGTATCCTAGCACGGGCATAGCGTCATCCTAGAAAACTCACTATTCAGCGAAATATTTGAGTCGTTTTTTGATTCTCTTATATTGATTCTTAGTTGGAAAGTTGCATCATTTCCAGGAAATGTTATATTTGTCACATCGTACGTAAACAAAAATACTGGCCAACGCACCGCGACTTTTTCAACTGCGCAATGAGCCAGATCCGTCTGAACCGTTTTCACTTGTAATGTATCATATTGCGCAATATACTCGAGTGAATACTTGCGCACTGCCAGTCCCTCGGAGACGAAAGTCGCAACCATCTCTGGCCACTTGAGCTGATAAACTAAGTGGGCCAGCCATTCCAGGAATGTCGGATGTATTTATCTGTATTATTATTGATAGTATTTATTGATTTCAAATCCACCAGAGCTTTTCGGCACGTGCGCAGTTGAAAAAGTTGCTTAGAGCAAGCGCAGCGATACAAGTTCGGGCAGGCAATTAACGTCGCTTGATAAAAGTAAACTGACGACTCGCGGTAGAGTTGGGGGCCCTTCAGCCTTAGAATAATTGATCATGTACGTTTACAGGCCTTTAGATTAGGAGGAAGTTGACTGTATGTACAGGTTTTCTTATGAAAGGAGACACTGTAAGTTCTGTGCAGGCTAAAGCCCTGTATTGTGCCATAATTAAAATTTTAAAGTGCCTCGTGGAAAACTTGCAGCACTGGCCGAATGAATGGATTCGCTCTTTTAGTAAAACCAAAGATATTTTACCTAGATGCGGCAAGGGTCAGGAGTGGGGATGCCGAAAATATATAGCTAACTATTTTTCGCCACAGACAGATGATAAGTCTATGAGAGGTTGAATCGAAAGCTTTCCGGTAGTCAATCCAGGCCATTGACAGGACGCGTGGATGAGCTGCAGCGTCTTTACAGACACACCTGTTGTTTAGAACAGTTGTAAAGATCTTATACAGTGTGTCAAATAAGTTATTGGCATGTAATTTTCTGGGTTGGATAAGTTTCCTTTTTTAGTGCGACCTAACACAAGCCACTGAGGAATGCGCGTCTCCGACTTTAAATATGCGGTGAATATGCGGGCCAAATGTTGGTGTGTAGAAGTAAATTTCTTCCACCAGAAGTTCTTGATGCAATCTGGTTCTGCGGGAGAAAAGTTCTTCATGCCTCTAAGTGCTTTTTCTACCTCTTCGGCAGTAATTGATGGACATTCCCCCTCGACCTCGTTGGGCTTGGGTGGGTTTTTGACAGAAACAGGATGATCACTTCAGAGGCAAGATGGGTCAGTAAGAAACTGTTGAGTCTCCATGATCCATCACTCCCTCTTCTGTATTATCTTCCTTGCGTCAGAGAACAGCCGTATTTTATCAACAATGTGCTGCTTGATGGGCGGCTATATGGCACGATGAAATCACAACAATAGCCTGGCGAAACACTCGTGGGTCTTGACGATGCGAAGCGACCCAAGGATGACAGCTTTCTGCATCTATTTCACAAGTGCCTTGGCATGTTTCCGGCACAAGGGTATGGCTTTAGGGTTATGAACCAATGATAGTTTTGCACCTCTGAGAGCACCGATCACAAGGACAATTACTTTATCTGAATATACTGGGTACAGTCACTACAGCTCCCTTTTAAGGCCTCAATATCTCTCCTCCTTTTCCTTCTGCTTGGCAGTGATGTTGTAGTCGGCTGGAGCCGAGAATTCGATCACAAATATAGTTCGTTTCTCGAAGGTCTGGAGAAAATTGTCAGGCCTCGTATGTGCAATGGAGACTGCTGTCCGAAAATCGTACTTCCACAATATTTGGCACTTCTCGTTTTGGACAATTGACTCATTTCCCTCGGAGTGTTTGCAAGGGCAGGGTCGCGACAATGATAGCATAGAGCACTCTTAGGACCGCATTATGTCTGTAGAGATACGTCGTTCCCGCGTTAGTGCGACTCCTGGATATTATTTGTTCTAGGTACTCAGCATGTGTTGACACGCTCTGCACCTATTGCTGGGAACTTCTTGACGTTAAATGCAGTCACAGTATACTGAGTTAAAAAAGACAACGGCCTGGCATTTCTAGTCAAGTAGCTGTGGGAGGTATTTTTCAACCTCTGCATTCTTCACATGGGCTTTTAGAAGTAAGGCATCTAGATGAAGTAATCCACTTTGTTCACTTTGCTTTGTAAAGAAACGCTCTTTTGCCAATCATCGCGTGTTTCCTGACCATTTTTAGAAGAGGTTTCTTCCATTTTGGATGGTGTAAGCTGTACACAGAACAACTCGGTTATGTAGACATTAAAGATTCAGAAGACTGCGGCAGCTTTGACGACGTGGGATATATAATCGCGGAAAGGACGAATTGATATGCAAGCTCTTCTGCATGTACATGATCTTACACGTGGCAATATTCAGGGCCGTAAGCTCATTCTTCGTCCATTGAACAACCCTAAACGAGTAGAGTAGAACCAGGACGGCAAGCATATAAGTCGCTGATACCATGTTAAGCGCGGACGGATTTGAAGACCAAATCGGACGATATTTAAAGACCTCTGACAAAAACAGGGCTCGAATGGATGAGCGTACTCTCCGAGTTGGTTCAAATACCGCGAGGTAGCACTATGATTTTTACTCACGCCCAAAGTGTCGAAATTCGATTGTTGCTTAATCCTTTCTTCATATTCTGATGCTGCGACTAGGCTTGTCTTCCGGTGGCCATATTGAAATTGAATTTCCCGCGGGGTCGTGTTCGGTACATCTGCGGTTAGCGCGTGAAATCTGCGCTGCCATTGGTCGACTGAAGCAGCGAACAACGGACGCACCTTCCGGGAAGACCGACGTTACGTGGCGATCTGTCACTCTCGTTCTTTGCCCGTTGAGGCACAGTAGTGTTTGACTTGTATCGTACAGATTTTGGATTGTGAAAAACATGGAATGATTGTCAATAGATTTCTCTCAGAACAAATTGGTATCTAAAACTAAGGTATCGTCCTTTTAATCTTGGAAGATCACTTCGACGTGATTTCAAAGAGGATTTTGACTGGCAGAAATAAAATGGAAATACCGCCAGAGTGATTTGCCATCTTTTGTTGAAGTGCTCTCTGTGCGCGTTGGTTTTATAAAATTAGTAAACTTTTTTTCTTTTGAATTCCGCTTTCAATGCCTTTCTGGTAGCCTTTTATCGAATTCGATTTCGATAGAATAAAGTGGCGATCGTTGTAATCAAACCTATTTTTTTTCTTGGAATTTTATACAGCTATTATTTCCGAAATGCTTTCTTATTAAAGCATGAACATTGTAATCCATCATATCCTTTTTTTGAAATTTTAATAAAACGTCATCACTTATCTTTTCATCGAGATATGGTGGAATAAACAATATACGAACGCGCCCGCGGGTTGCGGATATTGGGTGGTCCCTGTCTCAAGGGATTCTCCTAAATATAGTCACACTACTTTATAAGCAGTCGCGGACAATTGTCCAGGGGTCCCCAACACCATAAGAGCGACAAAGATGGTTATAAAGCACTCTTGGGGCCGCATTGTGTCTTTAGATATACGTCGTTCCTGCGTGGGTGGAACACCCCGATAGTATGTGTTCTAGGTACTCAATGACATGCTCTGCACCTATCGCTTGGAACTTCTTAACCTAAAATGCGGTTACGGTATGCTAAGGTGGAAATGACACTTTCCTGGCTTGCGAACATTAAACCCTCTATACCTGAATTAAGCCCTGATGGTTTGAGAAAAGCAGAAGTTTGCTCCTTCGATAAGGACTGTTTTTCTACATTCCTGTGAAAATTTCCGTGCATTTTCTTGTCGAATAGCTCTGACAGACCAAGCTAACAGAGTTAGCCTGTTTATTTTATAAATGTAGTGGGTCCGTGAACTTCCTCCTAGAAGTTCCTCACTTATTAAACGTTAGTGCTGGAATAGGAACAGGGTATCTATGATAATGACTATGTAATTTCACTTTCAATTATGTAGCTTTATTTAAAAATCAAGAATTATTTTAGCTTAATCGGAAAAGGGGGGCCGAAGTAACGAGGGAGGGATAGCGAGAGAGAGAGCAAATAATCCCTTCCCAAACACAATTAATGTTTACCGACCTTGTTGGATGAATCCTTTCGGGTTACCTGGATCCGTCTCGCGTCTTCACACACCACACACGTCACACTCGCGTGCCGCCCGAACTTTTGCTACTTTGGAACTAATAATTTAATTTACTCCCTAATTGAAATTATAGTTGTGTAGTGTTGGAATTGGTACCCCCCTGCCGTTGTGGTCTCAGTAGGGGAGACCAACACACACCAAGTCTTCTGACTTTCCAGTCCTTTGTATTCACTTAATTCGCGAATCCACTTATCTCCGGGTGCACAAAGCAATTTTAATTTTCACTCTATTAACGATTCGGTAAAAAACCCGGTCTATTGCGTACTTGAAATATTAATATTCGGACGGCAATCGCGAAGTGACGCGCGGGTAAAAGACGAGACGGAGCATGGAACCCGGGGGTTCCGATCGCGTACCTGACTTCCGAAGTGGGTGAAAAGTTGGCGTTGAATGCTAAAGGTGTCGGAACGTGATTTGCCTCGTCTATCAAAGTATGTATGATTCTGGTAGGGTTTTTAGCTGAGTCCGCACCTCGAGCGTGAGACCTACGTCCCGGCCGGATGAACTCCGCGTGACCACTAATTGCCGATTTTTGAAAATTGTTGCAACTAAGACATTTGGAATGCACTCGTGAACAGTTGCTATGCATGCAGCTCACTTAAATTATTAATTGAAATTCTGAATCAAAATCATATACTTAATGAAGAGTATAGGTATTTTTAGATTTAAATGTTTATTGTTCTAAATTTTGTTCATAATGATTTTTAAGAAGACTGAAACCCATATTATCGGACACAAGATGGATTCTTTATATTTTGCATAGGCACCGCTGATCTCGCGTCTGTTAATAGGTGAAACCCATTACCAGCGATGTCTACCGCAACAAACCCACCCTGAAATGTGAACTATCGTCCACGATTGTTATCAGTGTCCGGGGAGGCCGTCTCGTCGTCAGCTTACTATGCGACTTAGCCTAATACTTACATTTATCAATGCATTCGATGAGCGCATTGTTTTCCACGGAAAGTTTTTTCTTTCTTTTTTTTTCTTGCTCTTTGACTGGGAATTCGTTCCCTTTTTCAGGGCACATAACACTCCACTGGCGTAGACGATCTGTTGCTTCCACCCACAGGCTTGTTGCAATACGGACGTGTTATGAAATCTCGGTGTCGCGGGATCATGGGTACTAAATCATGCTGGTCGAAGAGCCTGCACTGGTAATTGAATTCGTGGCGCAGAAACAGGCTTATTGTCCGAAGATGCATCCTCCCGTCTCTCTCTCAAGGGTGGTGGAGATTCCATTGGTTCATCCAGTGACGAAAGTACCGAGAAATTTATTTGGGGTGATGACACCCCATGACCAAGATACAACAGGAACATTGAGGCCAGCAATCCTAGACCCGCATAGGTTCCATGTATTAAGATTGGCTGGGTTGCCTGCGTTTGCCGTTGTGAGCTGAAATTATTTAATTTTGGCTCTAATTGATCTAATGTCTTCTCGCTCTCCTGGTATATGAGGTCATTTTCATTTACTAACGATGTTTCTATTGCAGAGTGAAGTCAGCTGAAGACTGTGCGTGTACATTATTACTGTTCGCGCTAGGCAGCAAATATAGTGTCCAAACAAATCTGTTGAAGTGAATTAGGAGTCAATGCTTGAAAGATGACGAAACATAAATGTCTATACCCACACAGGCATACACGCATATCCATACACACACACGCACACGTATATATATATATATATATATATACTTTTTATAACGGGATAACGCACTTAACAGTGAGCAACCAAGAGTTTGTCCGCGTGATTTGTGAATCTTGTACCATCGTCGGCTTCGAGAATTATATTATGATTCTCAGTGAAGCGCACGATGGTATAAGTTCCAATGGCTCGCTTGTCGAACTTATTTTTGCGTACGTCCTTAAAAACAATCACTCGGTCTCCAATCTTGGCATTCAGTGGTCGGGATTTCTTATCGTGGCTTAATTTTGAGCGCTCTTCTGACGAGATCATATTTCGTGCTGCTATCTTTTGAATTTCCGCCAAACGGACTACCAGGTCTCGATTTTTTTCCGATTTTTCTGCAGGAGGGAACGAACTGGGCATTCGAGCGACATGTCCATAAAGTAATTCAAACGGGGTGAAATTCGTTTATTGATGAACAGATGTGTTGTATGCAAACATTGCAAAAGGTAAGAGCCGGTGCCAGTCGTCGTAGTCATTGGTATAATGTTTCATATAATCTGTCAAAACTACGTGACTGTGTTCTAGTGAGCCGTGAGTCTGGGGACGATAGCCCGAGGTGGTTAATTGCTTAACTCCGAATATCTTCTCAACTTTCGCATAAGTTTATTGATGAAGCTTCCTCCGCGGTCCATGAGGATGCAGCGGGGAGCTCCATATTCTGCAAGCAGATTTTTGGACACGGCATGAGCCACAGTGTTCGTTTTTCAGTCTGGGATAGGTACTGCGATGCACAGCTTGGAAAAATTGTCCTGCATGGTGAGAATGTATCTGTTACCATGAGGTGTGGTCGCTAGTTTGCCAACGGTGTCAAGAGAGACCCTATCGAATAATTCCAAAGGGGTGTCCGTAATAACCATGGGCTCGCGTGTACGGGCCCGTATTAGCTTGTTTTCGATACAACTATTACACTCTCGAATATAATTAGTCACATCTTTTCGCATGCCCGGCCACATATATCGCTCTCGGAGACGACGGGGGAATCCCAGTGAGCTTTGGAATGACAGATTGGGAAGGTAGGGTCCTGATGTAGCGACGGAGGCTCGATCTATAACTGAGGATGTATACTATTAACGGCCGATGGTAATTACCTGATGTTGGTAGCTCAGCCTGGAACAGAACCTTGTTGACTGATGGTAACTTAGCATGGAACAGGACCTCGTCATGCTAACTTTGCAAGAATCCCCATTTTCAACCTCACTTTTTTACCCACTTAGCATGGAACAGAACCTCACAATTACCAACCTCTCTGCTTCACAGACTTATGCTGCAATGATATCGCAGCAGGAATATGCATTATCAACCTCACTGTTTCACAGACTGCTGATAACTTAGCATGGAACAGAAACCTTACTTGGTCTGTAGTGCCATCTGTTGGTGTCAGTAATTTTCGACTTTCTACCTTACCGACCTATGGTAAAATGATAAAAATAGCCAGCAGCAGCGGAGGAGAGAGAGAGAGAGAAGATGGCTGAGTCAAAGGATAATAAAGTACTGAGTGAGCTCATCAATTATTTACACCCGATTGATAAGGTAGGCTCCTGATGTAGCGACTGAGGCTTCATCTGTGGCTGGAGATATGTATTATCGATGGCCACTGTTTTACCGACATATGGTAAAATGATAATATAAATATTTACCGACACAACTGTCTTGCCGACTGATGGTAACATTTTTCCCTACCTTACCGACATATAGAAAAATAGTCATATAAACATTACCGACCTCCCCGTTTTACCGACCGATGGTAACATTGTCCCCTACCTTACCGACATATGTAAAAATGATGATATTAAAAGTTACTGACCTCCCTGTTTTACCGACTGATGGTAACATTTTCCCCTACCTTATCGACCTACGTTAAAATGATAATATGAAAAATTACAGACTTATCTGTTTTACCGACTGTTGGTACTAAACTGTTTTGCCGATCGATGGTCACTCAGCACAGAACAGAACCTTATAATGTTAAATTAGCAGGAATTTCTATTACCAACCTCACTGTTTTACCGACTGCCGGTAACTTAGTACGGAACAGAAACCTCCCTTTGTCAGTGGCGCTATCTATTGTTGTCGGTAACTTGCGACGGTGGCGCCATCTTTCGGAATTTGAGCTAGCACCCGCCCAGTCCTACTACTAGTGCCCAATTGTAACGCTGGGTATCGATTCTTTGTTCCGGCCATTCAAATTAAGCGCTTTGCGACTAACTTGAGATGCTATCTTTCAACCGGAAGTAGCGTTTGTCATGCGTTTGTGAATTAGCTATTTGTCTCAACGGTTCAGATAAACAATCGTCTTTTGATAACAGAAACCGAATATCGCGTTTGAAGCTCAATAACATTCAATCATATGAACGCTTTGCGCGTTTCGTACACGCTTGGCGCATAACCTGAACGCTTAGCGCTTATCACTTGCAACGCGAATACATCGCATTTTTCGTCCGTACAATTATTTGACTACATAAACTTGCACGAGAGCAATGCAAAGGATGGAAAAAAAGTATGTGATATATACCACTCCGCAGGTAAAAATATGTACCCAGATCTGTCTTTCAAATCTTCGGAGCTCAAAAACTGTTCATAATTTGATGTTTTGCCTTTAGGATTTTTTGATCCAGAAAGCATAAGGTAAACAATATCAAAAACTTTGAAAATTCCACTGGGACCTTTTTTACCATGTATTTGGTGCGGGGTCCTTTATAACAATTTTAAGGTTTTTTAGATCGTGGGCTGATCGGGCAACCCAATCGGGCTGCAAGCTCCGACCCCGATCAAGGCTTGATCGGGAACTCCCAATCTGGCTGCCAATTATGGCCCCGATAGGGCCGTGCCTTTCATCACGGATCTGGCCCTGAACAGATTTCCTGATCTGGGCCATATCCGGCCTCGGTCGGAGCCACGACAAAATTTCTGCACGAGAAATGTTAAAAAAAGTAAAATGAAGCAAGCAATCATAAAATGTTGTAAAATATAATATATTATTGACCTTAGAACACAAATAATTTATATAATGCGAAGAAGCAACATATTTTTAAGAAATTCGTGTTGGCGATCTAAAAAAACAAAGAGTTTATGTGAGGTTAAGAGACCCTGCTGAAAAACATTGATTGGATTTGATAAAAAAAAATGAATTCCTTTACAATTTAAAAAGGCTAGCAATTTCTAATAAACGTTTGGATAAAATTTGTATTGAGTTCTATCAAAGCGAAATGGCCGTTACTTTACTCAGCGAAAAAGATAACTAGCTTAAGTTACCTTACTTGTCAATGTAACTAGTTACAGTTAATACATAAAGTAGCTTCAAGTTACCTGAAAAGAGCTCTTTTCGCTCCCTTAATTTTCTAATATACAAATCAAAATAACTGAAATGATGTTTCATAAAAACTTAATTTAAAAAGAACAGGCATTAGTTAAAGTAAATAAAAAATACACGACATATTTCGGCAAGTAAACAACAATATATATTAAAAATAAAATTCAAACTGATTAAGACACATATAATCCAGAATATCGTGCCCATGGTATCAGATTATAAACGGTTTTTTTTCTCCGTATTGTTCGGCAAGATCACCAGAATTACTTGTTTCGTTGACTTTATTTTTTTCAGTCATTAATAATGATATTTCACATTGAATTTCAAGTTGAAATCACGACTGACGTATTTAATTCCAGAAATTCAGATTTGTTACACGAAATTTGTTCAAGCCTGCTTAGGTTTGCTTTTGCATGGTTGGTGCCATAAATAACATAAAGACCGAAGCGCACAAGGCGATATTATTTTACCGTTTTTCTCCGCCTGCGCGCTCCATTTTTACATTTCCTTTCATCCCATGATCCATAAATGTCTCTTAATAAGAGATATACAAAAAAAATGTAAATTCAATGTAAATCAAATTAGAATTTCATTTTTTATTATTTGAATGTTTATAGTCGCATCAACTGCCAGGGTCATTAGCGACTGTACTGTAGGGTTAATTATGATTAATGATATAATAATAATAATAACATATGCTAGCAAAGTACATATTTATAGTAGTAGCAATATATATATATATATATATATAGTAGCAAATACATGCACATATGTGTACACTCATTGAGAATGAATCAAAACACTTGATAGTTATATATAGTGTATATAAAATGAGGAATGCTAATCTGACTGACGACCTCCATGCTGTGCATCCAGGGCAAACAGGAAATCAGTTTGGCGAATTTCCGCAGTAAACAAAGAGAAGTATTTTGCGTTTGGTTTTTATTACACTATTGCGTATGAATTGTTACATCATGAGCTAAAAATTGAGTTTGCCCCTCATTCTCATGGAATTGCATACATATGAGGAGCCAACAAGTAGTTTTTATTTTTTTAACTGTGAAGTAATGCTTGGATCATTTCCGCAAAAATATATATTTCAATCGTCAATGTGAGCATGATATAGGGGAAAAATTATTGGTGTGCCAAAAGCACTTCTTTAAAAAAAATTATTTTAAAATTTTTATAATTTTTTTGGTCCACTTCTGATCAACAGAATTGCTTCTTCATTTTTTTTCAAAACCTCTTTAGTACCCTCTATAACATATATTTAAACCATCAAGATCGGTCATGCCGTTTTTGAGAAAATTTGATTTTTCTAAATTGGAACTTGGGAAACATTTTTCTTATAGGGGTAGCCACTTATCCGTCCAACATGGATCACATCCGAGCGGGGGCACCCAGACCATGCTTATCCTGCTGCGGCCTTTATTGTAAATTTATAAATTACAAAAAATCTTAAAATTCTTCAAAATTTCTTTCATTTTTTGCAATTTAATTTTTTTTTATTTCAGAAATATAAAACAATTTTAAATTTTAAAAATGTACTGATATACATAGTATCCGTACATTTTTCAAAATTTTACGAAATTTTTTCTAATAATTCGGTACGAATTTATGGTAACTTTTTGCTTCGGGTTTGTTCAATCTGTCTAAGCCATCAGCGCATCATTTGATCATTTTGATTTACTATAATAATAACGTACGACACTTTTTACTCTCATAGGGAGTGAAAAGTGGAACTTTAGATCCGCTTCATAGGTAATAAAAAGGGCTAAAATCATGCATGTGTAATGAAAAAAGTCGTTCTGAGTTTGAATGCAAACTCTAGTCTAAATTGTACACCTGTGGCCAAAAACTTTTTCAAACAAAAGAATAATATATCGAATTTTATTTAGAGTCAACATTTTTTTCGTTAAAATTTTTAATTTTGAAGTGTCTACGTGTACCGAAAATATCCAGCTATTTGTGCCGTAAATTCAGTGCTAAAAGCAACTTTATCTTCCCCTTGCAATTTGTAGTAGTATAATAATTAATAAGATAATAGAAACAATAAGAAATAATAGTGAAATAATTCATTTGTGACTCACTTGATATGAATTAAATTACGATAATAATCAATAATAAATATTCTTATTTCAGTTGACGGTATTATTATTCACAAATATCGAGACTATTTCCTGGGCTCTGATTTCGACTACTAATCAACATTTTACCAATTTTTTTTGTCATCATCAAGAAGATCGTGGACAAATTTGTCAATAAAAGTGATTTTTTAATATTCCTTTAAATAACTTTTCAAAGCGCAAGAAGTTTCAAACAGTTTTTGTCGATTTTCTTGATTTCACTCATTAATGAATTCACTCTGAATTAACCGTGTTCTTTAAAAACTGTGCAGATAATCCCATATAGATTCTAGTACACATTTTTTGCATAGAGTGAACTATTGGACTGCCCTAATGGTCGTGCTAGCAAAACTTATAATTTATAGAGAGTTTTTTTAGAATAATAGAGGCTTATGTAGTAGAGGTTTTTATTTTAAAAAGAAGCATGAAGCTAGGATCTCTAATGGGCATGTAGCTGTAGAAGCTTTATAGAGGCTTTTGACTAAGGTCACGTAGTGGGTATTCTGTGGCAAGGTTCGCCGAAACTGCACTGGGGGCAGCAGCTCTGGTGGCGCCAGGAATAGAAGAGCCAACGAACACGGCATCAGGGAGTAACGAGGATGAGGACGAGACGCCGTTAGATCCTGTGGTGGTCATCTCGAACGAAAAAAGTACCGAGTACTTTCTAGCCACTGTCGTAGAAGAAGCAGCGTAAGATTTGTTTTCATATAAAAATTATTTTTAGGTATATTTTTACGGACTCAAAAAAGAATTAATTGTCTATCAATATCATTATATAATTTTGTAATTATTAAATCCGTAATCTGATTATTATTAAATTCTCATAATTTATGATAGGGAAAGTATTAGACAGTATCAAATTCGTCAGAAATTTTACACAACGCGAGCTGCGTAAAAAAGTCTAAAAAGGAAATTATAGCTTTTAAAAATACCTACAAATTTGCCTGTAACTATTTTTTGTCAGGTATCCAAATTTTGATTAATTATTAATTAAATACCATCGAAAAAATGTTCGCACACAACGGAATATACCTAAGAAAGGGCAAAAAAGAAAGTATAGCTTTAAAAATACACCTACAATATTGCGCTCCTAAATATTTTTTGATAGGACTAGGAGTTTTTGAGTTTCTGTTCATGCATGCGAAAATAAAACCCTCTGAACCTGCATTAAGCCCTGATGATCTGAGAAAAGCAAAAGTTTGATCCTTCGACAAGGACTGTTTTTCTACATTCATATAAAAATTTCCGTGCATTTTCTTGTCGAATAGCTCGTGATAGAATTTTTCAAATTCTGCTTTCTTCACTTATGCTGCTCGTGGGAACAACAATAGCACCACAAGAACACCAAAAAGTTGTAGATGCGGTTCAAAACGATCGAATGCGCAAAGAACCCGACAATGGGTCGGCAAACAATGCCGATCATCCTAGAGTTCAGGGTGCTGAAAATAATTAATTAGCAACAATATATATATATATATATATATATCATTAAAAACTAAAGGTTAACAACCACCGCAGGGTCCCACTGGGAGCAACTGTCATCTAAAGAATATTTTTCTAATCAATTTATAGTGATTTGAATTTGAAATTGTTATTCTTTTTGAATTCGAGGGAATTCTCGATTAATGTCAATGGTTTTAAGGAAGTTTCAAAGCTTTTCTTTTCCTTTCATAAAAATTATGGCATTTTCATGACTTTTTAACAGGTTCCATGGATGAATTTAATGGTTTTCGCTGAATTTTATAATCATGTTGGAATATTTTTCTAATCAATTTATAGTGATTTGAATTTGAAATTGTTATTGTTTTTGAATTCGAGTGAATTCTCGATTGATTTTAATGGCTTGAAGGAAGTTTCAAAGCCTCTCTTTCTTCCTATAAAACTCATGGCATTTTCAGGGCTTTTTAACAGGTTCCAGGGATAGATTTAATGGTTTTCACTGAATTTTATAATAATATTTGAATATTTTTCTAATCAATTTATAGTGATTTGAATTTGAAATTATTATTCTTTTTGAATTCGAGGGAATTCTCTATTGATTTTAATGGTTTGAAGGAAGTTTCAAAGCTTTTTCTTCCTCTCATAAAAATCATGGCATTTTTAGAACTTCTTGACAGGTTCCAAAGATTACTATAATCCTTTACACTGAATTTGATAATAATGTTCGAATATTTTTCTAATTAATTTGTAGTGATTGAAAGTTGAAATTGTCATTGTTTATGAATTCGAGGGAATTCTCGATTAATTTTATTGGCTTGAAGGAAGCTTCAGAGCTTCTTTTCCTCTTATAAAAATCATGGATTTTTAGAATTTTTTGACAGATTCCAGAGATCAATTTAATGGTTTTCACTGAATTTTATATTAATGTTCGAATATTTTTCTCATTAACTTATAGTGATATGAATTTAAAATTGTTATTCTTTTTGAATTTGAGGGAATTCTCGATTGCTTTTCATTATTTGATGGAAGTTTCAAAGTTTTTTCTTCCTCTTATAAAAATCATGGCATTTTTATAACTTTTGGACAGGTTCCAGAGATTAATTTAATGCTTTTCACTGAATATTATAATAATGTTCGAATATACTTCTTATTAATTTATAGTGATTCGAATTTGAAATTTTTATTCTTTTTGAATTCGAGAGAATTCTCGATTGCATTTAATGGTTTGAAAGAAGTTTCAAAGCTTCTTTTCATCTTATAAGAATCATGGCATTTTTAGGACTTTTTGACAGGTTCCAGGGATCAATTTAATGGTTTTAACTAAATTTTATAATAATGGTCGAATATTTTTATAATTAATTTATAGCGATTTGAATTTGAAATTGTGATTCTTTATGAATTCGAGGGAATTCTCGATTGATTTTAATGGTTTGAAGGAAGTTTCAAAGCTCTTTTCTCCTCTTATCAAAATCATGGCGTTTTTACGACTTTTTGATAGGTTCCAGAGATTACTTTAATGGTTTTCACAGAATTTTGTAATGATGTTCGAATATTTTTCTAATTAATGTATAGTGATTTGAATTTGAAATCGTTATTCTTTTTGAATTCGAGGGAATTCTCGATTGATTTTAATTGTTTGAAGGAAGTTTCTAAGCTTCTTTTCCTTTTATAAAAATCTTGGCATTTTTAGAACTTTTTGGCAGGTTCCAGAGATTACATTAATGCTTTTCAATGAATTTTATAATAATGTTCGAATATTTTTCAAATTAATTTATAGTGATATGAATTTGAAATCATTATGCTTTTTGAATTCGATGGAATTCTCGATTGATTTTAATGGTTTGAAAGAAGTTTTAAAGCTTTTTTCTTCCTCTTATAAAAATCATGGCATTTTTAGAACTTTTGGACAGATTCCAGAGATTAATTTAATGCTTTTCACTGAATATTATAATAATGTTCGAATATACTTCTAATTAATTTATAGTGATTCGAATTTGAAATTTTTATTCTTTTTTAATTCGTGAGAATTCTCGATTGAATTTAATGGTTTGAAAGAAGTTTCGGAGCTTCTTTTCCTCGTATAAAAATCATGGCATGTTCAGAACTTTTTGACAGGTTCCAGAGATTATTTTAATGGTTTTGACTGAATTTTATAATAATGTTCGAATATTTTTCTAATTAATTCATAGTGATTTGAATTTGAAATTGTTATTCTTTATGAATTCGTGGGTATTCTCGATTTATTTTAATGGTTTGAATGAAGTTTTAAAGCTTTATTCGCCATATTATAAAAATCATGGCATTTTGAGGAGTTTTGGACAGGTTCCAGGGATTAGTTTAATGATTTTCACTGAATTTTATAATATTGTGTGAATATTTTACTAATTAATTTACTCAGAATGAATCAAGACCTTCACAGTATTTCAGGAATTCCTTCTCTTTTTACAATTTCTAGAATATCTCAGAGAGGTTCACTTAAAGCACTCAATATTTCCAACAGTTAACTTGAAAAAAACGACGTTATTGTAAACTGACCCTTGATACATGGTTACCCTTCATTCTCAAAATCAGTCGCGGGCGTGCTTGAGAAGAGGAAGGTCGGGCCTCCCAGAATTTTGGAAAGAAACAAAATATAAAATTCTAAAGTTTAATTATTTGTATTAGTGTAACTTGAGAATCGGAAAGAAAATAGAATATGTTGGTGTCTACGTTGCCAGATGAGTAGATTATACCAATTTATATTTGTAAATTTATTTTAGTACTTTGAATGGAATTAATTGATTAATTAATTGAGAAAGGTATTGATTTAATGGTTTTCACTGAATTTTATAATAATAATGTTATTAAAAAAAAAAAATAAAAAAAAATAGTTTTTTGTTCCCATCCTAGAGGTAGGCCAGAAATTGTCAGATGGGAACATTGGCACTCCTACCTATTACAACGACTTACGTTGCAGCAATGACTCTCCACCCTACGACGAATCACTTCTTAACTCGCACATGATTTTCGACTCGCAAAACAAAATACACGCATAGAGGTGGTAGTTGGGTGTACAATCTAAACCATGAATAATACAAACAATAAAATAGCCTCGGAATGGACTGAAACTATGACACACTATTAGGACAATTTTTGGATAAATAAGGGAGAAAACAGACGTTTATTTGTCTTTCGATGTATTATATTTCTTTATTCTTTATTTATTTCTGAGATATATTTTTTCTTCATAAATATTTAACAAACATGGACGCCAAATTTCAAAACTACGGCCTACCGGATGCCACTCCTACAATTCACTCCTGCAATTCTTTCAAGTTTGTGGTACTTTTTTGGAACTTTGTTTCTAGTGATATATATATAGCCAGTGGTATTCCGGAGCAGTAAATTAACATTTTGTGAAAAATGTGATTGTTATAAACTAATAGCGTAAACGAATACGCTGTTTGTACAGTTTTGGAAAGTTTGATGTCCCTTTTTTGAAAATTTGTTTCAATTGGTTTGCCAGTGATATTACGGAGCAGTACATTGCCATTTTATGAAAAATGTGACTATTATAAACAAAATGCATAAAGAAATTCGCTGTTTGTGCAAATTTTTAAAGTTTGATATACTTTTTTTTGGAAATTTGTTTTCAGTTGATTCACCAGTAATATTCCGGAACAGTAGGTTGACATTTTATGAAAAATATTATTGTTTCAAACCAATTCGCAATGTAGGTCAATTAAAAGTTGTGTGCAGGATTGCAACAGGATTTTTTTTCGAAACCTTCTTGGCTAGACCTTTTTATTTTTGTATTGAGCACTTTTTCTTTTTCAATTAAAGTCGATCAAGTTTTCAAGCAATTCAATCCAATCAATAAATTACAAATTAAAAAAATGATGTTAAATGTTTTTTTGATAACACACACTGAAAAAAATAGTTGGTTGGGACAACTAATTAAGTAGAAGGGCCAACTACTTTAGTTTCTAATATATGCCGCTGCTATTTAACTGGTTGGGGCTACTACTTTTATTTGCGAGATTGGTAGTAGTTGTCTTTACTACTTTGCTTGTTGTCACGACAACTTTCGACGGTACATACTATTTTCAGGTAGTTGTACTTACTGCTTCAAGTAGTAAGCCTTACTTCTTTAATTAGTAAGTCTTCCTATTTAATTAGTTAGTCTTACAAATGAACTAGTTGATCTCACTACTTCACGGAGTAATTCTCACAATTACAATTAGTAAGTTTTACTATTTGAAATAGTAATCCTTACTATTAAAATTAGTATGTTTCATTATTTAAATTAGTAGTCATTACTATTGAAGCTAGAAAGATTTACTATTAAAATTACTGGTTCGTAGACTACTGCGAAGGTAGTACTTCTCAATATTAAAATTATAGTAGATTTTACTATAAGATCTCATCAGTGGACACATGAGGTCCTGAGGACTTCCTATAAGGACCAGGTACTGATAATACGTCATGTCAAAATAGACCCACATGCTCATTAGGATGTCAGTGAAAAAATACTATAATTTCAATATTTAACAGTACATACTTGCAGTAGTAAGAAACAGTAATTTATAGAGTAATAAAACAGTTACAAAACTAGAAAGTAATGAAGTGTCGTTTTGTATATTAAATAATAAACATTTAGCAATACTTTCACTTACGAACTAAAAATATTAAAAATGGAATAACTACAATTGTAACAATCAAAGTCTACATTTAGTACTCTAAAATTTTAAAGATTCAAGGAGTTCTATTTCAAACAATTCAGATTTCAATTGTTTGGTTTTTAGAATTTCATTTATAGCAGCTCATTTTAAATGAACGGTAAAATCTTGCTTAATACTAAAAAAATTTTCTTTTTTTAATTGAATAGGTCAAACATGGAATATATCAGACTGAAACAACATTTAAATAGGATTCAAATTAAATAAAAGCGTTTGATTATAAATATAATAATTCCAAATTATTTCAAAATTGATAATAGTTTATAAAGTTTCAATCAGACGCTTACATTTCTTCAACTACTAAGGCTTTTGAATTGAAACAGTTCAATTTGTAACGTTAAAATGTGTACATTGTTTCATTTTGAACAGATTCAGAATTGTCTTGTGAAATCAATTATTATTCTTGAAGTTCTAATACTCAAAATACAGTTAGATTTTTGAAATCATGAATCAAAATCATAAGTCAAAACTGAATGTTAAAATTCTTCAAATTGTAAATGAACGATTGAAAATGAAAATCTACAATGAAAAACTATAAAAGTGAAAGATTTTAGAATTCCGCATTGTAAACTGAATGATTTCATAATTTATTGAAAATGTTAACAATAGAACTTGACAATAAAGTTAAAATAAAATTTATTTTAAATTGCATCACATCATGTCATATGTCATTTGTGATATTTTAAGTGTTTGAATAAATTTTTATTGTAAAAATTTGTAAAATTTTCGGACAAAAAATACACTTTCTGTCATTTCCTGGTTTCCTGGTCAAGCGGACAACCTGAATTATCACAATCATCTTGATTGTTTGTATCTATCGCATCATATGATATCTGAATATTTAATGTATTAAATTGATGGCTATCGAAGGTTAAATTTTCTATTTTTTTGAAATAGAATGTTTTTGTATGAAACATTTGTTATTCTTACCCAGCATTCCCTTATCTCGGGTGCAGTTTCTAGCATTGTAAAAAATGTAAAATTTGATATTTACTCGATACCGAAAGCTTAGTTTCAAAATCTTCGAAATTGCAGTCTTAAATTTCTTCGACGATTTACTCGGAATCAGCAAAATTAAAAAAAAATGAACCATTCTTGTCCGTTTTCAGGAGCTCAATGCCTCGGGTCTTTGAGTTTTTAATAAAAAGTACATAAATGTTCAACAATATTCAATTCAATTAAATTCAACTCAGAAATTGAGGTTAGGTAGTCAAAAATTCAAGTGATTCAATGTATACATATAAATTAATATCTATGGGGCATACAGAGTATATCCTAAAAAAATCTTGGAACTACACGGTTCCAGCCTAACTCGAAAGCTAAAAAAAAAAAAAGGAAATTTTAAACCAACTTTCCGTTTTTTTTACCACACTACCCTTCGTGATTGAACATAAATTAAGCAGAAGATTTTATTAAAAATTGCTAAAGGTACAGCACGTCAAAGTATGTACATTCTAAAATGCGTATTAACTTGTTAAATATAGACATTAGAATAAAATTTTTTCTATGAAAGTTGAAGTAGACCCAAAAAGGAGTATCTATTATCTCTTGAAATTTCTTGATAAAATCGTTTCCTACAAAGAAAACCAGCTTTCCATTTTGGATCTAGATTCTTTTATTTCTTTAATCGATGTTTTCTCGAAATTGATCACTTTTAGCAAAAAATTTTCTCTTAGAAAAAAATGCTTCTCTGAGAGTAGTCCAACTTTTGTGAGAAGCTTTTTGCAGTGCAATCAATATTTTAAACAAAATAAGCACAATTTTATTTTTCCTCACTTTTCCACGTAATTATTAATTTTTTAGGTTAAAAATTGATTGAATCAAAAAATGATAGAACACATTTATCTTCGTAAGTCGGTTTTTTACCCGACCATATATTTGAACTTTTGAAAAACTTAAAATTACAACAGGACTATTCCATTAATTAAAAAATAATTAAAACGCGAATATCTCGAAAGCTCCCGATTTTTCGGGAGGGGGGGGGCACCCTACTTTTTCGTAATCAGCACAAAATTTTGCACAATATTCAGTAAAAAAATCCGACGGACCTAGAACGGCACACAGGATTACACGCAGCTCCTAGAGTATAAGGCCTGTTTACCTCTACGCTGAAACGTGAAAGTGACCTTCACGGCAAAATGTAGATAAAGCCTTTTTTTAAAGTACAGCAGTACATTTTTACGACTTTTGAGATAAATCTATACAAAAATATACAGTCCCTACATTCTGCAGTCACAATAGTCTTTCAAAATGTAATTATTTTGAGAATATTCTTTTAGAGAACTTCGAAACAATATCAATGATTATTTTATCTAAATTTCCAATAATTTAATAAATTCTACCTTCCGCATTTGGAAGCAGGGCATTTATTTGCATTTTTCCCATCGTTTTATTGCATCCAGCGGTTTAATTTTAATCAGGCAGCAATTCTACAATTTGTCTTATTTTTTAAATTTCAGGTTGGGGCAGCTATTTCAATGACATACATCACTGGTCAGCCAATTGTTTTTGTTGGCACTGGACAGACCTATACAGACCTCAAGTCGTTAAACGCAAAGGCTGTGGTACACGCTCTAATGAAGTAAATCATGTTACCTAAATGAGAAATTTACTTGGACCATCATTAATCGTAGCTAAAATCTTCGGACAGTTTATCTATTCTACGTGGATGGGATTAGCGGATTTGCTTGCTGGGGTAAGAATATTTTATTTGTATTTTATATCGTCACTTTATTTATTGTGTAGTTACAATTAATTTTATAGAAAGTTCCATTAAATTTGAAGATTGAATCAAAGTTCACTTGTTACTCCACATTTTCTTCAGCTTTTTATTGTGCGTGTTTGTTACTACGTATTTTTCTAAGTATCTGTATGTGTATATTTCCTTAAAAATAATCAATCTCAGAGACGTTTCGAAATTAATGTCACAAATATTTGAAAACCTGACGTAAAAGGAAACATTGCTAACAGCTCTTGATAGGTCGACTTTCTTAGGAATTAATATACAGTGTACATTTTATTAAAATAATTATTATAAGTAGTATTCTTTTTTTTATTAGTTCCTAAATAAAAATCCAAGTATAAAGTACTGTAGTATTATGCTATAAATATTCAATATATGTGACCGTCCGCGAAGAAAGGGACCTGATGTGGAAAAAATCGATTGTTAGTTTTTTACACCTGTCGATAGTTTTTTATTTGCTCTTTAATGATAAAAAATATTATTTATATATTTAAAAAATTCTAATTGTTATTCAACTGAAAAGTGAGGGCCTGTTATGGAGTTCCTGTGTTGGACCGCTTCTCCAATCGCTCCTCCTGTGAAATGAAGCTACCGCGCGTTAGGTCCTTTTCTTCGCGGACGGTCACATATATTTATTTATTTTCTCTCTTTATTTAACTGTAAGAAGTATTAATTTATTTATGGGAGAATATTAATGATCTCATGGCTTTTTTACAAAGTGTGTGTTTTCTTTAGTTAAGAAAAAGAATTCGGTGGAATATAAATATTTCTTTTAAGTGTAAAAGGGGAGGTATGAGTTTTCAAATTTGACGCATTGGTAATTGATCCCGCTTTGATACTTCACTTATTGATTCGTCTTCGAGTTCCCAATGTGCCGCATCGTCGAATTTTTCTTCTTCTTTTATCGATCTACATTTTGAAAGTTGTAATATCAAACCTACATAAATAATAATATTTGTAGCAAAGAAATTAAACTGGTTGAAATTGGTATGCCCTTTTCAAAGTATTATTTCGGTTATTCAAAACTAGGTTTCTTATTTTAAAATTCCGATAGACAATTATTGACTTGCTCTTTACCGGTTAGTAATCCGGAAACAATTGCTATCATCATAGAAACCACAAGGGCTAACAATTGATAGCCTGCTTGTTGCGCGGCTGTTCTATTCAGTCCCGGTGATATATTATAATTGTCTCTCATCTCTGCGAGTTTTACTTCGTCACTTGGAGCTCGTGCAGGAAAAATCTGTTACAAAGGAAACGGAAACGTCAAATATATGTGACCGTCCGCGATGAAAGGGACCTAATCCGTCAAAGCTGAATTTTACAGGAGAGCGATCGTAGCAGAGTCCGCAAGCCAGAATTTGAGTAGTGGGGATGCGTCTATGAAAAGCACCCCCTCCACTTACCACTACACTTTTAGGCACGAGCCAGTGGAGCTCACTGACATGTCGCGTACAGCTGGCGTTGTAAGGGGTGGGGCTGGCTTTCGTAGGCCTCTCGTTCGGTCTCCGCGTACGCTTATCAGACCTATGTTTGTAGCTTAATAACAAGAAAAGTAATTAACTTCAAAAATTCTGATTATTGGAAATGAAAGAGTAACTCAAAAACTATCGATTGGTGTAAGAAAATGAAAATCGATTTTTTCCGCATTAGGTCCCTTTAAGAATATACTTCCTATAATTGCATATGAAATAAACTTTTAAATTGAAATTATAGTATTTACATATACTTTTATTCTATAGAAAATTGAAAAAACCTTCTTTTGTTCATTACACCTATTTGAAATTGCCGCTCACTTTCCTCAATATGGCGGCGTAGCTGGTATTGTTGCTGATTGGCTGCATTTTTTTTACTTGCGCGTGGCTAGACCTGGTGTGGATTGGATCATGACCATGGTTATGACCGAACAAAAGCGAGCATGCTGGTCCTGGCCGTCGTCTCATAATTCTTATCACCTCGGTTGTTATTGTTCTTATATGGTTCGTATACAACTTTGTATATTCTTTTTTTGTCTTTTGAGAAGAAGAATTCGAAGAGTTAAGTTAGATCGTTAGGTTTAGATTTAGTGCCCTGCAAAGAACTCAAAACAGTATCGGTTAGGTTAGTCATATGTACAAAGTGATAATAAGTTTGTCAAAATAATATTTCTTTAAAATAAAGAAAAATACAGCTTGTTGTCCTTTTTATATAGAATTCTCATTTTTTTACATTTAGTATGGTTTTCGAGAAAAATGAGAAGTTAAAATGCGTTAAAAATATCGTCTACAAATTTTTTTAATTCTAGGAAGGTTATGGTACGCTTAATCCGATGCCGGTCATGCCGAACACATCAACTTTTTTTTAATTTGCACAACTCGATTCACAGAAAGAGACTTGCTTGCCAAATATTTTTTTTTTATAATAAATTTTCTCCGCGATTATGTGATTTTTATTATTTTTATAACTTGAAATTCTTCGTAACGAAGGTCATGAACATAAATTGCAAACATTCAGCAATAAACATACCGGCAGTTATGTTTATTAAAAATAACGAAAACTATATTTTTTTGTAACATTTATCACCGAATTAAAAGTTATAAGGAGGAGATTACGATATCTGTGGCGACAAAGTTTTAACGTGAATTCCTGTAGGATTTTTTGCGAGAAACACGAATCTGAAAGTTTTAAATCTATATTTCGAATAGTTTTCGATATATCGATTTTTTACGTTAAAATTATTAATTTTTGTTTTTGATTGAAATAATGTCCGAATATGGATTTTAATGGGATTTTTTGTGAGAAACACGGATCTCAAATGTTTAAATCGATATCTCGAATAGTTTTCGAGATATCAATGTGTTTTGTTGAAATTATTAACTTTTGTTTTTTATTGACCTTATTTCTTCATATGTATTCCGATACGATTTTTTGCTATACATAAGAATCTGAATTCTTTAAATCAATATCTCAAATAGCTTTCGAGATACCGATTTTTTCTGTTAACTAAATAATAATTCTTAAATTTTTTCTGTAATTAAAGGAGCCCTAAAAACTAGACGTGTGAAAAAAATTCTATTTGACTTCAAGTCGACTTTCGACGCGTGCTACCGTCGAATCGTTTTTTTTTTTTTTGTATATCGCTGATCGCTGTGTCAATCAGTCGTTATGTTTTTAATTTCTGAATTAAAATTTTACAAATGTTAAAATTTGTTATAGGAATACATCATTCTTTTTACATTTTTTTACGTGTTTTACAAGTTTAATATTTATTTTCTGAATTAATATTTTCAAGCGAGAATTAGAGCGGCCTGCCCACACTAAAGGGTGGCCCTATATTGGTGTTACTATTGTTTTTATAATATTGACTTAAAATTAGTATCCTATAATATTTTTACATAATATAATAAAAGGAAAGTGAAACTGATTTTAACTGAAAGTTGTTTGCAAATGGGATTTCGTTTTTGTTTACAATTCTTTGACATCCTACGAATAATTTGAGACCAAATTTAAAATAATTGACCTGGGCCTTTTTGAAAAAAAATCTATTTTTCTGTTTAATTAATTTTTAACGAAAAAGATTGCCGAAAATATAACACTATCGTTATATTTTGAAATGCCTTCCTTAGTGTAATAGAGCCATTCTCTAGAAACCCCCACCAAGTCGACTTAGGTTTTAGATCATTAGATATTATTTGTGGATTTTTAAATCAAATTATATAAAGAAATTATGACTATTAACTTTTATTAGCGTCACATCGCATCAGTGGCAACATAATTAAAGAAAAATTCAGAGAAAAAATCATTTATTTTTCTCTTTAAACCAGGGTACTGGACATTTTTTTATATAATTTGTATGTACTTATAAAAAAAACAAGTAATATAAAATAGAAAATATGTAAATAGAAAAATATATGAAAAGGTTTGGAGCAGGGGGAGCACCTAAAAAGGTAATTCCTAGGGGCGCATTTTTTAGTTTTTTTTTTAATTTGCAGTCACTTGTGAAAATAATAGAAAGAATTCAGTGCATATTCATACAAGCTTTAAAATACTGTAATTTTGTAGATATATTAAAAAAATTTCTTCGATTCTTCAATCAGTCTTAACATTTTTATTTTTATTGATTTTTCGCGTTGCACAAAACTGACATCGAATTGAAAGAAAGAAAATAATAAAAGACCGATGCGACGTAGGGCGCGTCGAATGTCGGTTTTCGGACATTTGTTCGATTGGCCAATCAAATCTGAAAAACCGATCCGACGGTAGCACACGTCGGAAATTTTATTTTATTTTTTAATAGCGCTAACAGTTTTAGAATGTTTTGCGGTAATTCAAGAATATATTATTTAAAATTTATGGAACTACTCCATTCATCGATTTTTAAAATTCAATTTTAAATTGAAGGGTTGCAGTACAGAACTAGATAACAAATATTTTTGCGGAAAATGGATGTTTTGCATAAAAAACTCGTTAAAAAATCAAATACATGTTGCATTAAAAGGATTTGTTCGGGGTCTCATTTTTAATATTGTAATAAAAAGATTTGTAATTCAAAACCAGATAACTGACTCTCTGTCCTGTTTCCCACCTTCTTCTTCTTTTTTTTTTAAATTTCTTAGGGCCGATTCCACCAACCGTGATTAAATTTTAATCCTTGATTAACTTTATTTAATCAGTACATTGCGTTCCAATTTAAACGCGAATGTTCATTTCAAAAAAGAAATCGCATTTAAAGAACGTACTTCATTCATAATGTTTTTACGCCTACCTGAACTCCTTGGTTGAAAGTTCAACTACGTTGCCAACACTTAATTTCATTGGCTGAAGATTGAACGAGTTTTTTTAAATTAGTTTTTTTATTGGAAATTATTTTTGCAACTGAAAATTCAAACTTCATCATTCTTGGTTGAAAATTGAACTGCTTTGTTCAAAATTTGACTACGTTGGCAAAATTCATTTTACTGGTTAAAAATTATACCATTTCTTTCTAATCATTTTATTTTCTGGTTGAAAATTATATTTTTGAACTGAAAAATAAACTTTTCTATTTTTGCCTGGAAATTGATGGTTTATCGACAAGATGTAGCTTGACGGTGATGTTCTTTGTTAATTTTATAGAAAAATGACATAGATACATTTTTTTCAAATACTGTAGACTTCTCTAGGCGGAGAAAAGTTATTTTTTTCTCTTTTATTTCTTAAATTATATTTCCTGTAATTTTCAGTTGTTTATTTATAGAATCGATGAAGAATATCGAACAAAAAATATTTATTACTAAGTTTTACTCATAAAATCATCACCTAACAATAGCTAAGACAAAAATTAGTTTTTTCTCGATTTATAAATCCACCCTAAACATTTATTTATATCATTCGTTTATGAAATATAATATAACTAACAATATATAATAGATAGTGATGTAAAATTTTTACTTTATATCATAATTTTTTCATAACAAATAATATGACTTGTGAATCCTTTTTCGCTTGTTGTCAAATGTCCACGTTTTGAGACCCCCCAAACCCAAAAAACAGGTTTGTACGCATGTGTCTGCCTTTGTGTGTATTGATGTGTCTGTAGATTTTTAGTTTGTCAGCTCGATAACTTTCGAAAGAATCGACCGATTCGATTGGCCTTTAATATACTCTTTTTGGCTCTTGAACTGGAGGTCGAGTTCGTTAGCCAGCCATTTTGGATAAAAATTGCAAAAGTGATCGAAGTTTGAAAATTTTTGAGACTCGAAAATATAAACAATTTATTTTTATGTCATTTTTCGATAAAATGAAAATTTTTAGTCACAGCATTTTCAGAATACGAAAGCACAAGAAATAATGAATAATCAAACATTTAATTTCACGGCTAAACTATGCAATATACGTGAAATGATTCAACATAAATTGTGTACTCAAAAGAGATCTACAAATTTGTTATTGGTCACTTTTTGATACGATGTGTAGTTTTTGTTTTATTCGTAAAAAATAACATCAACAGTAAAGAACTCTGCTTGATAAGTGGGCAAATTCTCATCAAAATATTGCTTATTCAATTTCTTTTTCATCTCGGGTGTCATTTTTCCAAATTATTCAAACATTATTTAAAAATTTATCACATGTACATTCCAAAAACGTCTTATATCCTTTTTTCTCTTCTTTTCAGATAGTTGGAAAAAATCTCTGATTGTATGATTTATCTGAAGAACATAGAACATAACATGTGGTCGTTGCAAAGCGCGAAATCTGAATCGCGCGCCGCAAGCGCGCTCAAACTTTTGGGTTTCTATTATACAATGACCAGAAATCAGAGCGGAGCGCGAGGTTAACATGATTTTCAAAACAAATATCGAGCGCGAAGCCTGAGTGTCTTGATGAGAATTTGTTTCTGATAGTCGATAGAACCTGAAGTAAATTAGTTTTTCTTTTTATGTCAAACTGACATAATTAAACTAAAAGTCATAACGATAGCGAGCACACGAAGAGCAAAAACCTGTATGAAAATAAAATTTTCAACACTCAAAATTCAAATGACTTTTTAATGATTCAATTAAATTTCGATCCAAGTTTGGATTACAAAGATTATTAGGTTTTTGTTTACATTTTTTCAATTGAATTGAAAGTACACAGTCTGCAGTGAATTGGAATCTGCAACAGCTTTAATAAAATTGTGTGGGAAGATTGGGTAATATTTGCCTACTTGACATTCCTTCATTTCATCTGTTGTCATATTCTCAACTGCACCGCTTGTCATATTCATTTTTATTCTCGAATGATTTCTACTTCTCTTGTATATTCCACGAAGTAATCCAGTATACTCTAATATTGCAAAAATGTCACCATTGGATGTTGTTAATACAATATATTCTCGGGTTGGTACGGGCATAAATTTATGATTTCCTATTCGCAATTGAATTTCTTTGCCGGCAGAAAAAACGTATCTTCGAAATTGGAACAGCCGGTTCCGATTACTCTGGGGAATAAGCCGAATATATCCAAGTTGTTCAAGTGTGTATCCTAGTACGTCATCAGAAGGAGGCCTGCCTGGAGGAGACGCGGACCTGATACGAATAAGAGACTCCTCAGGAGTAGAAGACCGGTCAGGATGAGAACCAGGATTACCATTTTGTAGTGAATCGTAATTTGCAACAGCTTTATTAAAAGAATTTGGGAAGATTGGGTGATTTTTGCCTACTGGACAATCCCTTATTTCAATTCGGGTCATATGGTCAATTGCGCCGCTTATCATACTTATTTTTACTCTCGGACGAAGTTTATTTGTCGTATATATTCCACGAAGAAACCCGCTATAATCTAATATTGCATAAATATCACCATTGAATGCTGATAATACAATATGCTCTTGGATTGGCACGGGAATATAGGACCTACTTCCTACTCGCAATCTAATTGGTTTACCAGCTGGAAAAACATATTTCTGAAATTCGAATCGAATGTTCTGATTTGTGCGGGGAATAAGCCGAAGATATCCAAGTTGTCCAAGTGAATATCCAAGTACTTTAAGGGAAGGAGGCCTGCCATCCGGAGATCTCGACCTTGCACGAAAAGGATGCTCTTCTGGAGAAGTCCGGTCAGGTGAATGTTGTCTGCTAGCAGAAGAAGAAGAAGGACCAGGATTACGTTCGCTATTAGGATTTCCTTCGGACTGTGAACTGCACTCTGCAAAAAGAAATAAAAGATTCTGGAAATTCAAGGCGCGCGGGTTAGTACATCATTCATTATGATATTCTCGAACGATTTCAACATTAATATTATTTATGACTCTCACATCCACTTTTAAAGACATTTTGGTCTAATTCGACTGGACTATGTGTTTTCTTCTCATTTGTAATGGCTTCTTGGCCATAAAACAAATTATTTATAAATAAAATAAAATAATAAATATTGTATTTTTCAAAATTATAAGATATAAGACATTTTTCAGAGAAATCGGCACAATTTTGTTAATTTTGAAGATTTTGACAGAATATTTCGCCGAATTTTGAAAGAAATCTAAAGTTCTATTAGATGCATGATGAAAAAATTTAATTCTTGTATTAGTTTGTATAATACCATACTTTAAAGACCAAAAACTGTTTTTTATCATTTGCGTCATCATTTATAAAATTTAAATATTCATAACTTTGGCAAACAAATGTATTATTTATCAGGTAAAATTCAAGTAGTCTCATTAAAAAAAAAAAAATATTTCCTCGGCGACTAATTCTGCGTTTTGCAAATTAATATTGTAGATAAAATTTTACTTTGTCAATTGAGAAACGTAAAAAAGTGACATATTTCCAAAATAAATGAAAAAGATGACAAATTTCCAAAATACGTGACAATCTGTGATGATTGATAAGGCACTTAGGATTGCATGGTCCTATTGGAAGAAATGGAATTCGTAGGGATTGAAAATTTTCAATAATTTTTAGTGCAAGCCGTCTTACCAAGTGCCTATCTCGTTCCGTAGTTACTAATGATCAATATTGCGTTCCATTTGAATTTGATAAGTCTCAATAAGATTATTTACGATTCTATTAGCCAGATTATTAGTAAAATTGTTTTTCAGTGGACAAAATCAACATCCCATCATCAAACAATTTATTTCGGCTGCATACGAATTGAGTCCCGGGAGGGATGAAGAGGATTGCCCTCTACTGCTCATTCGGCTCAAATTCATTTTTTGGTTGAGGATACAAAATTATAGTTAAACATTCACTTCTGCGATTGAAAATTGAACTATTCAATTCTATGTAGAGAATTGATGCTTTTTAACAGAAATTTAATCTTCTTGGTTTAAAATGCAACTATCTTTTAGAAAATTTAACTAGTTCAGTACAAATTTACTTGAGTTGGCTCAAATTTTGTTTTTAATGAAAATTTAACTATTCTATTTTTGGTTAAAAATTAATTTCTTTGGCTGAAAATTGAACTATTATATTAAAAATTCGGTTTTTTTTGTTGGAAATTTATTTTTCTAACTGAAAATTGAACTATTCTATTTTTGGCAGAAAATTGGTCTTTTTAGGTACAAAAGTAACATTTTGGGTTGAAACTTGAACTATTTGCTTAAAAATCAATTTTTTGGTCAATGATTCATCATTTTAGTTCAAAAATATTTTCCGTTTGTTAAAAGTTTAACCCATTTGTTGAAAATTGTTTTTTTTTTGTTTTTTATAAATTTTAATTTTCTGACTGAAAAATAATACACTTGTTTGAAGATTCACTAATTTGTTGAAAATTCGCTTTTGTAGTTTTAAAATTGATCTTTTTTAGTTAAAAATTAATTTATTTGGCAGAAAACTCGTCTTTTTTTGGTTGAAAATTCAATCAATTTGGTAGGAAATTCATATTTTTGTGTTAAAAATTCATTTTTTTGTTGTTAAAACTTCATATTTTCAAGTGTTTTTTTTTCTTCAAATTTTTTGCAGGAAATTCTTTTTTTTTGCTTGGAAATTCAACATTTGGTATGAAATTTTTTTTTATCAACTGAAAAATTTTTTTTTGGTTGAAAACTTAACTCTTTGGTTGAAAGTTCCTCTTTTTGGTTCAAAATTTATCTTTTTGAATTGAAAACTCTAATATTTGATCGAAAATTCATGTATTTTACGTATGGAATTTTTTAGCAATGGGATTTTATAGCAACTCTGAAATATTGGCCCAAGAAGTGGGCAGTGGTGGAAGTTTCACAATAGGACTGAATTCATAAATTAAGTTTAAATCCCGGGACTCAATTCATACATAACATGGTGATTACGGACTCAATTCGACTTATTTCCATACTTAGATAGTAGGAACATTCTGCCTCTGCTCTACAGAGCCAATCTGTCAATAAATCAATAGAAACCTAATCAAAATATGAAAATCCGACAATCATTTTTCTTAATCCTTTCAAAACTAATGCATTTTGGAATGACCAAATTAGATTTTCTTAAGAGAGCAACCTTTCTTCATTTTAGCATAATCCATTTTTCTTTTAATACGAGAAAATTGTCCACTTCAAAGTGAGGAACGTTAAATCTCGTCATTGGAAAATAGAATGCATTGGAGGCTTATATACGAACCAACGACATCAGCAACGGTGACTCGGTAGCGGAACGTAGGCTCATGAATCGCGCCTTCAATCTGCACCAGCTCATATTTTGGAGTCGTACCCCTGCGCGACAATAATTCCTGAAGCACCGAAACAGGAGTCTTGCCAGGCAAGGCCTTCATCTCCAATCTTGCGGCTTCATCCAGCGGCAATGCTTCTGACATCAAAGCATGCATTGTCACTCGAGTTCTACCACGAGTTCTCCCAGGATTGGCCGAATGGTTAGGAACAACACCACCGACCATCATATTGGGCCCGACTTGCTGCGAATGTCGCATTTCATCCATCGTATTTTCCTAGGGTAAAATAAAATCTATTTCAAGCTTCAAATTACCATCAAAGTTAACTAAACTATAATTAAAACGTAGTGTTAAGAGCACACGGTGGGCTTCATCCCAGTTTCTTTTCTGTTCTCACTACTGTGATAACCACGATCATTTTGAGACCAAAAGTCAAAAATTCGTCGGAGTCGTTTTTGATAAACTCAATTTTTGGGGGGTTATTAAGTATAGTTTTGCAGAAATAACACTAAAAGGGTAAATTATTATTATTATTATATCATTAAGCCGTTTCCCTTTCGGGGTAGGCGTGAATTGCTCGATTGGAAAGTAGTTGGTAAATGTATTGCTGGTTACTATTTTAAACGGTAGTTTCAAGTAAATTAAAAAACTTATTTTACAATGAAGAGAAATTTATTAAAATACAATAATCTATGAATTTTATTAATAATTCAAAGAAATTTCCATTTTATCTTCTTATACTTTAAACTCAGTGCATATTTAGATCAAATTAATGTGGGTCCTGTATTAAATTCAATTTGAACAATTTCAAATCCCTACAGTTCATAGTAATAATATTCCATTTTGAACAAGATAGGTGAATTTTAAACCAAATAGTTGAATTCGGAACCAAAAACATTAAATTGCTACCAAAAAAGACGATTTTTCAAAAAAATACATGAATTTTCAACCAAATAGTTGAATTTTGAACTAAAAAGATCAGTTTTCAACCAAAAATGGAATAGTTAAATTTTCAGTTGATAAATTAATTTTCCAGAAAAAAACAACAAATTTTATACTAAAATTATGAATCTTTAAGTGAAATAGATGAATTGCGATCCAAAAGGATACATTTTTAACAAAATAATAACTTTCAACCAAGCAGTTTTTATCTCCAATCTAAAAGATGAAATTTCCTCTGATATGATGAATACTTAACTGGAATACTTAAATTTTCAACCAAAAAGGTAAAGGTTCAAACAAGAAGGTTAATTTTGAAACATAAAGAATCATTTTCTACAAAAAAATAATTTTTTGCAAGAAAAGAGATGAATTTTCAACTAAAAAAGACAAACTTTGAACCAAATAGTTTAATTTTCAGTTAAAATAGTTAATTTTCAACAAAAAAATTTCCTATAAAAAATTGCCTATAAAACAGGACAACAAATTTTTCAGTCAAAGTGATACATTTTTTAATAAATTAAGAGTCTTTTACTGGAATATATGAATCTTCAACTGGAGTAGATAAATTTTAAGTAAAATAGATGAATTTTGAACAAAAGAGCTTATCTTTCAACCAAGTAGTTGTATTTTCAACCAAAAAGTTGAATTTTCAACTAAAATTGTACATTTTTAACTGGAATACTTGAATTTTCAACCAAAAATATGAAAAATTGATCTTTTGTAAGTCTAATGTTCAACGATGTGTTTACAAATTCAGCTATTTGCTTGAAAATTCAACTGTTTTTGTTTGAAGTTTATTCTTTTTTGTTAGAAATTGGAAATTTGGTTACAAATTTTACAATTTGGTTGAAGTTAACTCACTTTTTTTTCGACTGTATGGTTAAAAATTAATCTTTATAGGTTGAAAATTCAACTATTTGGTAGTAAATGCAACTGTTTGGTTAATAATTAATTTTTTGTTTTTGAAAATTTAAATATTTGGTTGAAAATTTATATTTGTAGGTCTAAAATCCAACTTTCTGTTCAGAAATTTAACTCTTTTGTTGAAAGTTCATCTCTTTTAATAGGAAGTTCATCTTTTTTGGTTAAAAATTATACTATCTTCTAAGGAATTCGTCTTTTTTTGGATTGAAAATTCAACTATTTGCTTGAAAATGCAACTATTTTTGGTTGAAGTTTATTCTTTTTTGTTTGAAAATTCGACATTTGGTTAAGAATTTTATTATTTGGTTAAAGTTAACTTTTTTTAATTCGACCGTATGGTTGAAAATTCAACTATTTTGTTAAAAAGTCATCTTTTTTGTATGAATGTCCAACTGTGTTTTTGAAAATTCATCTTTTTGGATTAAAAATTAATTTCTTTTGCTCGAAAGTTCAACTATTTGGTTGTAAATGCAACTGTTTGGTATAAAAATAATTTTGTTGTCTTTAGAAAATTCAAACATTTGGTTGAAAAATCAACTCTTTTCGTAGAAAATTAATCTTTTGTGTTTGAAAATTCAACTAATTTCTTAAAAATTAATCTTTTTTGGTAGAAGATTCAACTATTTTTTTTAATTCTTGTTTGTTGGTTGAATTTGTATTTTCAACCAAAAAGTTGAATTTTCAACTAAAATTGTACATTTTTAACTGGAATACTTGAATTTTCAACAAAAAAGATGAATTTCCAAACAAGAAAATTAATTTTTATACAAAAAGATTAATTTTCTACCAAAAAAGACGATTTTTCAACATAAAAATTCAATTTTCCAGTTTCAAGTTTCGGTTAAAAAAATTAATTTTCAACCAAACTTATAAATTTTCAACGGAAATAATAAAGCATTAACTGGAATAGTTTAATTTTCAACTCAAAATAATAGTTTTTCAACCTGAAATTGGATGATTCAATTAAAAAATTGTTATTATGTTCAACTAACGAGATGAATTTTTAAATACAATGTTAGAATATTCAATCGAAATAATTACATTTTCAGTTTCAAAAAAATTACTTTTTTGTTAAATAAAAAGCGAATTTTGAACAAAATAGCTCACTTTTCAACCAAAGAGATAAATTTTTAATTTAAATAATGAATCTTGAATCAACAAAAATTAATGTTTAACAAAAGAGTTTAAATTTCAACTCACAAAATTTAATTTGTATTCCAAAAAAGATTAATTCTAAACGAAAAATCAAGTAGTTGTTATCCCAACCCAAAAAATTAATTTTTAATCATAAACAGTTGAATTTAACCAAAAAAAACTACTTTTCGACATGAGTTTAATTTTCAACTTAAAAAGTTTAAAATTTAGGTTAAATAATCATTTTTGTCGCTTAGGAAAACAGGATCTGATGATTATAAGTACTGACTCAAAAGTGATGGGTTTGAAACATGAAAAAAGACTTAAAAATCATCGATACAATGATTTTATGACAACCCATTTTTTTTAGTTTGAATAAATGATTAAAATTGTAATGAAAATCTCATTTTATTTTCTACACTGTTAGAAATGTTTGCAATTTTAGTATACAAATGGGCATATTAAATTTCCTATGTGTTTACTAAATTCATTACACTTTCTAATTTTAGTATACTTACGTTTACTAAATTTCTTTTATGAAGTTATATGTATACTAAATTTATTAAGTATACAGTAAGTTTCTTTCACGTATATGAATAAATATGTATCCTTTTTAGTTGAAAATTCATCTATTTTGTTCAAAATTTGTCTTTTTTTGGTAGAAAAATAACCTTTTTAGTCGAAAATTCCATTAGAAATTAGAATTTTTGGTTGAAAATTCACATATTTTGTTAAAAATTATTTTTTTTTGGTACAAAATTAGCTTTTTAAATTGAAAATTAATTGTTTGAAATAAAAAATTAACTATTCCATTTTTCGCCTGAAAATTCATCTGTTTATCTAAAAATTCCATTAAAAATTGAAATATTTGGTTTAAAATTCATGTACTTTGTTTAAAATTATTCTCTTTTGGTAGAAAATTAATCATGTTGATAGAAATTTAATTTATTTGGTTGCAAATAATATTTTTTATTGGAAATTAATTTAATGAACTAAAAATGTAACTATTCAATTTTTTGTCGATAATTCAACTATTAGGTTAAAAATTCCCTTAAAAATTAAAATATTTTGTTAAAAATTCACATATTTTTTTTAAGAGTATTCTTTTTTGTTGAAAATTCATTTTTAGTTGAAAATTCATATATTTTGTTCAAAATTGATCTTTTTTTGGCAGAAAATTAATCTTTTCAGTTGAAAATTCCATTAAGAATTAGAATATTTGGTTAAAAATTCACGTATTTTGTTAAAAATTATTCTTTTTTGGTACAAAATTAGTTTCTTTTTGAGGAAGACTCAAACTTTTTTCTTAATAATTAATTGATTAATTTAAGACTTTTACTATATTCTTCTTTTGAACTGTTTTTTTTTTTATTGAAAAGTGGAAAATTAATCAAAAAAGGCTTCTTTTAGAAGAAGACTCAAACTTTTTCCTTATTAATCAATTGATTAATTTAAGGCTTTTACTATATTATTTTGAACTTTTTTATTTTAAAAATTCAAAATTAATCAGAGAAGGCTTCTTTTTGAGGAAGACTGAAACTTTTTCCTTATTAAGTACAATAATAACTGGATTAATTAATTGATTAATTTAAGACTTTCACTATATTCTTCTTCTGAACTGTTTTTTTTTTGTTTTAATTGAAAAATGGAAAATTAATGAAAAAAAGGTTTCTTTTTGAGGAAGACTAAAACTTTTTTCTTATTAAGTACAATAATAATTGGATTAATTAATTGATTAATTTAAGACTTTTAATTTATTCTTCTTTTAACTGTTTTTTTTTTTTAATTGAAAAATGGAATATGAATCAAAAAAGGTTTCTTTTTGAGGAAGACTCAAACTTTTTCCTTATCAAGTGCAATAATAATTGGATTAAAGAATTGATTAATTTAAGACTTTCATTGTATTCTTCTTTTAACTGTTTTATTTTAAAAATTGAAAAATGGAAAATTAATCCAAAAAGGCTGCTTTTTGAGGGAGACGCAAACTTTTTCCTTATCAAGTACAATAATAATTGGAATAATTAATTGATTGATTTAAGACTTTTAATGTATGCTTCTTTTAACTGTTTTGTTTTAAAAATTGAAAAATTGAAAATTAATCAAAAAAGGCTTCTTGATGAGGATGACTCAAGCGTATTCCTTATTAAGCACAATAATAATTGGATTAATTAAATTAAGACTTTTACTATATTCTTTTGAACTTGTTTATTTTAAAAATTGAAAATTAATAAAAAAGGCTTCTTTTTGAGGAAGACTCAAACTTGTTCCTTATTAGGTATAATAATAATAATTAGATCAATTAATTGATTAGTTTAAGACTTTTACTATATTATTTTGAACTATTTTATTTAAAAATTGAATATTAAAAAAAAGGCTTTCTTTGAGGTAGACTGAAACTTTTCGCTTATTAATCAACTGATTAATTTAAGACTTTTATTATATTCTTCTTTTACACTGCTTTTTTTTAAATTGAAGAGTGGGAAATTAATCAAAAAAGTCTTCTTTTTGAGGAAGACTGAAACTTTTTGCTTATTAATTGATTAATGTAAGACTTTTCCTATATTCTTCTGTGGAACTGTTTTTTTTTAATTGAAAAATGGAAAATTAGTCAAAAAATGCTTTTTTTAGGAAGTCTCAAACTTTTACCTTAATAATCAATTGATTAATTTAAGACTTTTACTATATTCTTCTTTTGAATTATTTTTTTTTTAAATTAAAAAGTGGAAAATTAATTAAAAAAGGCTTCTTTTTGAAGGAAGACTCAAACTTTTTCCTTATTAAGTACAATAATAATTGGATAAATTAATTGATTAATTTAAGACTTTTACTATATTCTTCATTTGAACTGTTTTATTTAAAAAATTGAAAATTAATAAAAACAGGCTTCTTTTTGAGGAAGACTGAAACTTTTTCCTTATTAATTAATTGATAATAATAAAAAAAAAAATAATAATCAAAAAAGGCTTCTTTTTGAGGAAGACTCAAACTTTTTCCTTATTAATTAATTGATTAATTTCAGACGTTTACTATATTCTTCTTTTGAACTATTTTATTTAAAAAATTTAAAAATGGAAAATTAATCAAAAATGGCTTCTCTTTTAGGAAGACTTAAACTTTTTTCTTATTAAGTACAATAATAATTGGATAAATTAATTGATTCATTTAAGACTTTTCCTATATTCTTCTTTTGAACTGTTCTTTTTTTTTTTTAATTGAAAAGTGGAAAATTGATTAAAAGAGGCTTCTTTTTGAGGAACACTCAAACTTTTACCTCAATAATTAATTTAATAATTTAAGAATTTTACTATATTCTCATTTTGAACTGTTGCTTTTGAAAAATTGAAAAATGGAATAATAATCAAAAAATGCTTCTTTTTGAGGAAGACTCAAACTTTTTCCTTATTAAGTACAATAATAATTGGATTAATTGATTAATTTAAGACTTTTACTATATTATTCTGAACTTTTTTATTTTAAAAATTGAAAATTAATCAAAAAAGGCTTCTTTTTGAGGAAAACTCCAACATTTTCCTTATTAACTAATTTATTAATTTAAGACTTTTACTATATTATTTTGAACTTTTTTATTTTAAAAATTGAAAATATATATATATATATATATTATATATATTATTATTTGCTCTTCAACAACGGTTTGCATATAATGAAAATCACCTTGAATCAACGCAAGAGTACTTCCAGAATACAAATAATTGTAATTTTGTCATTTTTGTTGAAAAGCATTTTTTCTTAGCTAAAAATGCTTTCAATTATTTTCATTGTGATTGTTAGTGGTTTTTTCAATTGCGGTTTTCCTTTTATCATCTGAATTGATGCAGATATTTCAAAAAATAGTATATGTTCAATTATATTTTTAAAAATACAACAATTGTTGATTTTTTAAACAAATGAAATAAATATAAAACTTTGGCTCTTTGGCATGGAAAATAATTTTTGGCGCTAAAACTGCTTCCAATTTTTGTGAGAGAGATTTCCAGTCACTATTTCTATTCAAAATTAACAATAAGAAATTTTTATTATTCATAGTTATTATTTCATTTCATATATCACGAAATTTTCATATATTTAAAAAATATTGTAATTTTGATTGAAAAAAAAATTTTCTTATCTGGAAATACTTTAAATTATTGTGAGTGATCGTCAGTAACAATTTTTATAAAATATTAACAATTATAATATTTATAAACCTTTTTTGTGGAAATGTCGAAGTTCAAGGATACAAGAAAGCTTTTCTGAATACATGAAAATTTTATAAAAATAGTGACTGCAAATCTGTCTCACAAAAACTTAAAGCAGTTTTAGTGAAAAATATTATTTTTCAGGCCAAAGTAACAAAGCTTTGAATCTATTTAATATGTTTATAACATTAAAAATTGTTCTATTTTAACAAATATAATTGAACCTATGTTATTTTTGAGAATATCTGCATCAATTGAGATGACGAAGGAAAATCCGAAAGTGAAAAACCATTAATTCCAACATTATCCACAAAAATTCTTTATAAATATTATAATTGTAATGTTTTATATAAATTGTTACTAACGATCACTCTCACAATAATTTAAAGTACTTCCAGAAAAGAACATTTTTTTCCAACAAAAATTACAATATTTTTTGAATATATGAAAATATCGTGATTATTTTCCAGGCCAAAATGCCAAAGTTTTATATTTATTTATTTCATTTGTTTAAAAACCAAAAATTGTTGTATTTTTACAAATATAAATGTTTGGCATTATATGCAAACCGTTATTGAAGAGTAAATAAAAATTGAAGGCTGTACGTAATTTTTGGAAATTCGCTAATGAAACCAATAACTCGCAGTAATTGTAATGAAAATAACTATATGACTTTAAAAAAATTCAGGGAAGTTTATTAATTAGGGAAAAGTCACGGAATTTTTATAACTTGAAATAACTGTCAAGAAGAATAAATTTGAAATTTTCCAATTTTAATTTCAAAAGGTTTGATTCCTTTTATAAAAGATTCTAGGTTCGAAATGTTACAAGTTTAAGATTCTGGTCTTTGAATATTAATGGTCTGGGGAATATGAAAAATTGATCAGGGAAAAATTAGTAATTTATTGCCTTTTATTTCTACTTCTATATCTTTTTTGCAGTTACTTCCTCCTGAAGATTATCTTTTTATTTATAAATTTTACTATTTGTTTGAAAATTCAACAATTTTGTTGAAAAGTCATCCTTTTTGGTTGAAAATTTATTCAACTGTTTTGTTGAAAATTCGTCCTTTTAGGTTGAAAATTCCACTATTTTCGTAGAAAATTTCCTTTTCGATTATATTTCATATTTTGGTGCTAAAAAGTCAACTTATATCTTTTTTGGGTTGAAAATTCAAAAAAAAATTTTTTATTTATCTTTTTGATTTAAAAAATCATCTGTTTTAGTAGAAATGTCGTCTTTTTTTAATAAAAGTGCAACCATTTGGTTGAAAATTCAACAGTTTTGTTAAAAAATAATCCTTTTTGGTTGAAAATCCAACTATTTTTTGTTGTTGAAAATTCGTCTTTTTTATTTAAAAATTCATCCGGCTGAGTAGAAATTTCATCTTCCTTGGATAAGAATAAGAATGCAACTGTTTGGATGAAAATTAATCTTCTTTGCCTGAGAATTCAGTTATTTTGTTTGAAATTTTTGGCAGAACAATTTTGTTAAGAATTAATTTCTGTTGTTAAAAATTTGCCCTTTTTGGTTGAAAATTGAACTGTTTTGCTGAAAATCCGTCTTTTTGGGTTGAAAATTCAACCATTTTTTTTTAAATTTATCTTTTTGATTTAAAAATTCATCTGTTTTAGTAGAAATGTCATCTTCCTTGGATAAGAATACAACTGTTTAATTGAAAATGAATCTTCTTTGCCTGAGGATTCAACTATTTTGCAATTTTGTTCAGAAATAATTTTTTTGTTGAAAGCTCATCTTTCTGGCTAAAAATTCAACTGTTTTGTTGTAAATTCGTCTTTTCAGGTTAAAAATTCAACTATTTTTTAGAAAATTTATCTTTTTATTTAAAA
>JAABKJ010075445.1:53953044-54052488 GCA_011634705.1 Andricus grossulariae
CAATTGTGGTAAAAAAATCATACTTTTTTGATGAAAATTCAAATATTCATGCAGAAAATTGATTTTTTGTTTACAATTCATATTTTGGTGTTGAAAAGTCAACTGAAGTATTTTTTGGATGAAAATTCAACTATTTTTTTTGGAAACTTGTCTTTTTGATTTAAAAATTCATCCAGTTTAGTAGAAATTTCGTCTTCCTTGGATAAGGATAAGAATGCAACTGAGTGAAAATTAATCTTCTTTGCTTGAGAATTCAGCTACTTTATTTGAAAATTTTGGTTGAACAATTTTGTTAAGAAATCATTTTTTGTTAAAAATTCGTCTTTTTGGTTGAAAATTCAACTAATTTCGTAGAAAATTTATTTCTTGTTTAAAATTCATATATTCGTTTTGAAAAGTCAGCTGAAATCTTTTTTGGATGAAAATTCAAGTATTTTTTTGATAATTTGTCTTTTTGATTTAAAAATTCATCCGGCTTAGTAAAAAATTCATCTTTCTTTGATAAGAACGCAACTGTTTGGTTGAAAATTAATTTTCTTTGCCTGAGAATATTCCATTTTTATTTGAAAATTGATGATTTTTAAGTTTAAATTTAACTATTTGGTTAAAAATTTGTCCTTTTTAGTTAAAAATGTATCTACTCTGTTGAAAAATCTTATTTTTTGGTAGAAAATTAATATTCTTGTCTGAAAATTAATCTTTATGGGTAAAAATTCAAGTATCACAGTTAAATGTTCATAATTTGAGTTGAAAATACATCTTCTTGGTTTAAAATAAAATGATTTATTTGAAATTTAAACTCTTTCATTAAAAATTCATATTTTTGATTTAAAATTCATCTATTCTAGTTGAAGAATAATAATTTTAGTTGAAAATTGATCTTTTTTAGTTGAAAATTCAACATTTTGTTTGGAAATTCATCACCTTCTTTGAAAATGTAACTATTTTTTTGAAAAATAATTTGTTTTTGTAGTTGAAAATTCAACTATTTGTTTGAGAATCACTGTATTTGGCTAACAAATGGTATTTTCAGGTTCAAAATTCATCGCATTATTTGGAAATGTTATTATTTTTTTGAAAAATCGTTTGTTTTTTCTTAGTTGAAAATTATATTTTTTTAATTATTTTTATTATTACTGAAAATGTAACTATTCCAATTGAATATTCCATGATTTTAGTTGAAAATTCATCTCTTTTTTTAAACATTAATTTTTTTTTACTGAAAGTTCAACTATTCATTTTTTGATTGACAGTTTACCTTTTTTAGTTGAAAATTCGTCTGTTTTGGTAGAAAATTAATCTTCTTGTCTAAAAATTCATCTTTTTGGTTAAAGATTCAAGCATCACAGTTGATATTTTTTAGGTTAAAATTGAACTATTTGATTGAAACTTTGTTCTTTTTAATTGAAACTTCATCTACTTTGTTGAAAAATCTTCTTTTTTGGTAAAAAATTAATCTTTTTGTTTTAATTTTTTTGGAAAATTAATTTTTTTTTAACTGAAAATTAATTTATTCAATTTTTACTGGAAATCTGATATTTTTTATTTCAATAGACAACTATTCAGTTGAAAATTGATCTTTTTTAATTTAAAATTCAACTATTTGGTTGAAAATTATCTTGTTTAGTTCAAAATTCGTCTTTTTGGTTACAAATTCAACTATTGCAGTTAAAGATTCATAATTTTTGTTAAAAATTCATCACCTTATCTGAAAATGTAAATATTTTATTGAAAATTAGTTTTTTTTTTAGTGAAAATTATTTTGGCAACTGAAAATGTAACTATTTCTATTGAATAATCCATCATTTTAGTTGAAAATTCATCTCTTTGGTTAAACATTAATTTTTTTAACTGAAATTGTAACTATTCATTTTCTGATTGATTTATCTTTTTTAGTTGAAAATTCATCTTTTTTTGTTGAAAATTCATCTTTTTGGTAGAAATTAATCTTCTTGGTTGAAAAAAAGATGTCCTGTTAAAAATTCAACTATTCCAGTTAAAGATTCATTATTTTAGTTGAAAATTCATCTCTTTGGTTTAAAATTCATTTTTACCAACAATTGAAGATTCATCATTTTAGTTGAAAATTCATCTGTTTAGTTGAAAATAAAATTTTTTAACTGAAAATTTAACTATTTCATTTTCAGTTGAAAATCGATCTTATTTATTTTAAAATTTAACTATTTAGTTGAAAATTGATCGTTTTTAGTTGAAAATTCATTTTTTTTTTCAAATTAATTTTTACCAACAATTGAAGATTCATAATTTTAGTTGAAAATTCATCTGTTTAGTTGAAAATAATTTTTTTTAACTGAAAATTCAACTATTCCATTTTCAGTTGAAAATTTCTCTTTTTCATTTTAAAATTCAACTATTTGGTTGAAAATTCGTCTTTTTAGTTGCAAATTCAACTATTCCAGTTGAAGATTCATCATTTTTGTTGAAAATTCATCACCTTGTCTGAAAATGTAACTATTTTATTGAAAATTAGTTTTTTTAAGGTGAAAATTACTTGGTCAACTGAAAATGTAACTATTTCAATTGAATATTCCATCATTTTAGTTGAAAATTCATCTCTTTGGTTAAACATTAATTTTTTTTTTGAACTGAAAATTTAACTATTCATTTTCTGATTGACAATTTATCTTTTTTAGTTGAAAATTAATCTTTTTTGGTAGAAATTAATCGTCTTGATTGAAAATAAGATGTCCTGTTAAAAATTCAACTATTCCAGTTAAAGATTTATTATTTTAGTTGAAAATTCATATTTTTGGTTTAAAATTCATTTTTACCAACAATTGAAGATTCATCATTTTAGTTGAAAATTTATCTGTTTAGTTGAAAATAAATTTTTTTAACTAAAAATCCATCTATTCCATTTTCAGTTGAAAATTGATCTTTTTTATTTTAAAAATCAACTATTTGGTTGAAAATTTATCTTTTTTAGTTGAAAATTCATTTTTTTTGTTTTCGAATTCATTTTTACCAACAATTGAAGATTCATCATTTTTGTTGAAAATGCATCTGTTTAGTTGAAAATAAAATTTTTTAACTGAAAATTTAACTATTCCATTTCCAGTTGAAAATCGATCTTTTTTATTTTAAAATTTAACTATTTAGTTGAAAATTTATCTTTTTCAGTTGAAAATTCAACTATTTGGTTGAGAATCCATGTATTTTGTTGAAAATGGTTTTTCTGTTTGTTAAAAATTCATCTTTTTGGTTGAAAATCAGGGTGGCCACTCATCCGGGAGAACCGGGAGAAAGCCGGGAGAAAAATATTACACAGGGAGATTTCCCGTATTTGATAATTCGCGAGTTTTGTAAGTTTTAAGTAAAAATGCTTTTTTTTCAGAGAGAGAGAAATCACATTTGTTAGTAAAAAAATCTATGCAGTCTTTTTGAATCTCACTTGATACTAGATTATATGTTACTCATAAATAATATATTTATCGTCTTTAAATTTTCTATAATTTAAATTTAAAATTATGGTTTTGAATGCGCAATTCTAAAAGTTTAATCTTTAAGTCCTTGAAACTAAAGTTTTTTCTTGAATTATTTTTTAATCTTTTCAAAACTTTTCAATATCTCTTAAACTTACTCGATTTTTTTTTATAAATTAATTATTATTGAATTGCTATTTTTTTATAAATAAAGCTTGTCAATTTTTCATTCAAAATCTTTGTAAATGTACATTTTGTTAATCATTTTTTGAAATCTTTGAAAGTTATCAATTATTTTTAAATCTTTTCAAAACTTTTAAATATCTCTTAAACTTACTCCATTTTTTTCTGAAGTGATTATTGTTAAATTTTTTTTATAAATAAAGCTTGTCCATTCTTTGTTCGGAATCTTTGAAAATCTACATTTCGTTGACAATTTTTAAAAATATTCTCAAGTTATAAATTATTTTTGAATCTTTTTAAAACTTCTAAATATCTTTTAAACTTATTCGATTTTTTTCCTAAATAATGATCGTTAATTTCTTTTTTTATGAATAAAGCTTCTCAATTTTTCGATCAAAATCTTTAAAAAATTACATTTTGTACCCAATTTCTTGAAATCTTTGATAGTTATCAATTATTTTTGAATCTTTTTAAAACTTCTAAATATCTCTTAAACTTACTCGATCTTTTTTTCCAAATTAATTATTGTTAATTTTTTTTATATTAATAAAGCTTGACAAATTTTTGTTCAAAATCTTTAAAAAATTGCATTTTGTCAATAATTTGTTGAAATCTTTGAAAGTTATAAATTATTTTTCAATCTTTTCAAAACTTCTAAATATCTCTTAAATTTACTCGATTTTTTTTTATAAATTAAGATAATTGTTTTTTTAATAAGTAAAGCTTGTTAATTTTTTGTTTGAAATCTTTGAAAATCTTCATTTTGTTAACAATTTTTTGAAATATTTTCAAATTTTAAATTATTTTTGAATCTTTTTAAAACTTCTGAATATCTCTTAAACTTACTCGATTTTTTTTTGAATTAATGATCGTTAATTTACTTTTTTATAAATAAAGGTTCTCAATTTTTTGTTCAAAATCTTTGAAAATCCACATTTTGTTAACAATATTTTGAAATATTTTCAAGTTTTAAATTATTTTTCAATCTTTTCAAAACTTCTAAATATCTCTTAAACTTATTCGATTTTTTTCTGAAGTAATGATCGTTAATTTGCTTTTTTATAAATAAAGCTTCTCAATTTTTTGTTCAAAATCTTTAAAAATCCACATTTTGTTAACAATTTTTTGAAATATTTTCAAGTTTTAAATTATTTTCGAATCTTTTCAAAACTTCTAAATATCTCTTATCCTTACACGTTTTTTTTCTAAATTAATAATTGTGAAATTGATTATTTTAATAAATTATGCTTCTCAATTTGTAGTTCCAAGTCTTAAAAAATCTACATTTTGTTAACAATTTTTTTTAATATTTGCAAGTTAAAATTTTTTTTTTTCTTCGAAACTTCTTAATATCTCTTAAACTTATTCGATTTTTTTTCTTAATTAAAGTTAGTAAATTTGTTCTTTTTATAAATAAAACTTTGCAATTTTGGGTTCGAAATATTTAAAAAATTACATTTTGTTAATCATTTTTTGAAATCTTTGAAAGTTATCAATTATTTTTGCATCTTTTCAAAACTTCTAAATATCTCTTAAACTTCTTCGAGTTTTTTTCTATATTGATGATAATTGATTTTTTTTCATAAATAAAGCTTCTCAATTTTGCGTTAAAAATCTCTAAAAAATTACATTTTGTTCAATATTTTTTTAAATCTTTGAAAGTTATCAATTATTTTTTAGTCTTTTCAAAACTTCTAAATATCTTTTAAACTTATTCGATTTTTTTTCTGAATTAATGATTGTTATTTTTTTTTTATATATATATAAATAAAGCTTCTCAATTTTTTGTTCAAAATCTTTGAAAAATTACATTTTGTTAAAAATTTTTTGAAATCTTTTCAAGTTTCAAATTAATTTTGAATCTTTTCTATACTTCTAAATATCTCTTAAACTTACTCGATTTTTTCTTTCTAAATTAATGGTAGTTAAATTGTTTTTATAAATAAAGCTTCTCAATTTTTTGTTCAAAATCTTTGAAAAATTACATTTTGTTAACAATTGTTTGAAATCTTTTAAAGTTCTCAGTTATTTTTGAATCTTTTCAAAACTTCTAATTGTCTCTTAAACATACTCGATTTTTTTTCTAAGTTAATGATTGTTGAATTGTTTTGTTTTGATAAATTATGCTCCTTATTTTGTCGTTCTAAATCTTTAAAAATCTACATTTTGTTAGTAATTTTTTGAATTTTTTAAAAGTTTTATATTATGTTTGAATCTTTTCAAAACCTCTAAATATCTCTTAAACTTACTTGATTTTTTTCCAAATTATTGATCATTAATTTGTTTTTTTTTATAAATAAAGCTTCTCAATTTTTTGTTCAAAATCTTTGAAAAATTACATTTTGTTAACAATTTTTTGAAATCTTTGAAAGTTATCAATTATTTTTTAATGTTTTCAAAATTACTAAATATCTCTTAAACTGACTCGATTTTTTTCCTAAATTAATGATTGTTAAATTGTTTTTTTTTAATTATGCTCCTCAATTTGTAGTTTGAAATCTTAAAAAATCTACATTTTGTTAATAATTTTTTGAATTCTTTTTAAGTTTCATATTATTTTTGAATTTTTTCAGAACATCTAAATATCTCTTAATCTCACTTGAATTTTTCCTAAATTAATGATTTTTAAATTGTTTTTTTCTTATAAATTATGCTTCTAAGTTTTTTGTTCAAAATCTTTTAAAATCTATAGCTTGTTAACAATTTCTTGAAATCTTTTCGAAACTCCTATATATATCTCAAGCTTACTGAATTTTTTCTAATTTAATCTAATTTTCAATTTCTTTTTTAAATTTGAAAATTCTTCAAACTGAAAATGTTCGCTTAAAAAGGAAGACCTAAACTGGAAAATTTTTAAAATCAAAGATTTTAGAGTTACTGTAGTAAACTGAATTATTTCATAATTAAAAAAGTTTTATATATATATATTATATAAACAGTTTAATTATTTACCAAATACATTAATTTTTTACCAAATTGTTGAATTTACTAGCCAAGAGGACGAATTGTCAACAAATTGTATACATTTTTAACAAAATAGTTGAATTTTAAACAAAAAAGGATAAATTTATGATAAAAAATTGAATAATTAAATTTTAAGATAAAAAAATTAATTTTTAACCAAATAATTGAATTTTAATTTTAAAAAGATGAATTTACAATAAAAAATGGAATAGTTAATTTTTCAGTTGAAGAAATTTATTTTTAATCGCAAAAAAAACGAGCCTTCAACAAAATATTTCAATTCTGGTAAAAAAATTAATTTGTAAAAAAAATTTAAATTAAAATTATGAATATTTAGATGAATAATCAACTTTGGAGAATGTAGTTGAACTTTCCACCAATGAGTTGAACTCTCAACCTAAAAATATGAATTGTTAACAGAAACTGTATTAGTTGATATTTTAACAAAAAATTTTTTAATCTACAATGAAACATTTGAATTCAACAAAAAAAAATGTTAAGAAAATACTAGATTCCTTAACTAAAAAAGATTAATTTTCATCTAAATACTTACATTTTTCACTATATAGTTAAAATTTCTAGCATATTGTTGAATTTTTGAGCCGAAAAAACGAATTTTCTACTAAAAAGTTGAATTTTCAACAAATAGTTTAATTTCAGTGAAAAAATTAATTTTTAACAAACAAAAAAAACTGATTGGAAACCAAAATTATAAATCTTCAACCAAAAAAAAATAACTTTAAAGAGTGTAGTTCAAATTTCAACCAAGTAGTTGAATTTTCAGCCTTAAAAGATTAATTTTTAATGAGATAATAATAACTGATATATCAACAGAAATGGTTTTAATTTAAATTGAAATACAGTTATTTAACCAAAAAAAATGAATTTTCAACAAAATACTTGAATCCTCAAACACAAAATTTAATTTTCAACCAAAAACTTGCATTTTTACCAAAAATTACAAATTTCAAACACAATTTATAAAATTTTAAACAAATAGTTTAATTTTCTACCAAATTGTTGAATTTTCGATCCGAAAATACGAATTTTCTACAAAGAAATTGATAGAAAAATTTGTTAGTCAAGAAAGAAAATATTTTTTAATACAATTTTTGAGTTTTCAAACCAAAATCATGAATTTTCAACCAAGAAGTATGACTTTTTAACAAATTTTTTACATTTAAACAAAATAGTTCAATTTTTGACCAAACAATCAAATTTTCAAACAAAAAAGATTTTTTTCAAAATCTAAAAGAATAAGATTTTAAATAAACATTCCAGTTCATTTTTAACAATGTAAAAATATGAGATTAGAAAACTGGAAATTTGTTGATTTCTGACCTATTGATTGAATTAACAAATTTTAAAAGAAAAATTTCAATCAAAAATGGGGTTTTTGCATGAAAAATTCCTCAAAAATAAAATATTCCTGCATTAAAAGGATTTTTTCCATATATAATTTTTTTGATACAATAATTTAGAGGAAAACTTTTTTATCAAAGTTTTATTAACAATTTGCTTACAATTTTAAAGTAATAATAATTTTTTTTAATTTTTGGCATCGATATTTCTTAAAATTATTATCATTTAATGAAAAAAAATATATACTCATCACAAAATTTTTATTTTCATTCATCTCCTTATCTCGGGAGCAAGTTTCTATTTTAAAATAATTTTAAATTCGAATTTTATTGCTATCGAAAGCCGTTTTTGAAAAGCAATGAAATTTTATTTTCAAAATTCTCGGTCAGTTTTCTCGGAAATTTTTTTTTCTTTGAGATTTACGTTCCACTCTTATGACCTCAGATATTACTTTCCTTAATAGAAAACATGGTTATTTCATTAAGGCTTTCAAGGCACTCTATTTTCAGTACATATAAAAAAAGAAAAAAATTTTTTAAACGTTGATATCAAAATTCACTTTACGAAACTTTCTTGGAAAAGCAAGAAAAAAATTTTATAACCGAACCAACAATATATATTCTTGATTTATTTTTAATATTAATATTAATAATTCAAATTTTTTAATAGTTAAAAGAAAAATAGTATATAGCTGATTTTCAAAAATAGTTGAATTATCAACTAAAAAGGATAAACAACCAATATAAAATATATAATATAAATTTTCAGTAATAACCATTTAATTTTAACAACAAAAAAACTAATTTTTAACATAATAGTCCTATTTTTTACCAAAGAGATAAATTTTCAACTAGAATTATAAATTTTCCAACCATATAGACGAATTTTCAACAAATGAAGATTTTTTAATCAAGTAAGAAAAGAAATTTCATCCAAATTTTTAAACTTTTCAGCCAAAAGACAAATTTTTGGTTAAATATTGAAATTTTTAACCGAAAATTATTTATTTTCAAGAAAAAAGTGAATTTTCAATAAAGTAGTTCAACTTTCACCCCAGTAATTGTATTTTGAATTTTGAAAAAATAAATTTTTTCGAGTAAAATAATTAATCTTTGACTGTTATAGTTAAATTTCTAGTTAGAAAAATTAATTTTCAACTTTCCCAAAAAAATAATTAAATTTTTAATAAATAGTTCAATTTTTAACCATATTGTTGAATTTTCAACCTAAAACGATGAATTCTTAGTTTTTGAACAAATGGTTGAATTTCCATATGAGAAAATAAATTTTCAATCAAAAATGGAAAAGTTAAATTTTCAAATTAAAAAATGATATTTTAAATCAAGTGTCCAATTTTCAACACGAAAGATAAATTTTTAAATTAAATTATGAATTTTATAACCAAAGAGACGAATTTATAACGAATAAACATTTTTAGTCAAGAAAGAAGATAATTTCATCCAAATTGTTGAACTTTGAAGCTAAAAGACGAATTTTCAGTAAAAACGTGGAATTTTCAACAACAAAATATTAATTTTTGAAGAAAATTAATTTTTAAAAAATTATGAATTTTCAAAGAAACTGTTTCAGTTTTATCCAAAAAGGTGAAATTAACCTTTTGTAATCTTTGTGAAATCTTTGAAATTTGTTGAAATATTTTTAAATCCCTGAAATCTTTTTTAAATCTTTCAAACCTTTTTGTAATCTTTGAAATCTTCTAAAATATTTTGAAATTTTTTGAAATCTTTGTGAAATCTTTGTGAAATCTTTTGAATATTTGTGAAATCATTGAAATCTACGAAATATTTTCTAATTTTTTGAAATATTTTTTAATCCTTGTAAAGTATTTATGAAATCATTGAAATCTTTGAAATTTTTTGAGATCTTAGCGAAATCTTTTAAATCTTCTAAATATTTCCAAACTCTTTGAAATCTTCTGAAATCTTTATGAAATCTTTAAAACCTTTCTGTAATCTTTTAAATCTTCTAAAATATTTTGAAACCTTTTGTAATCTTTGTGAAATCTTTGAAATTTGTTGAAATATTTTTAAATACCTGACATTTTTTTTAATTCTTCAAAACCTTTTTGTAATCTTTGAATGCTTCTGAAATATTTTTAAATCTTTTGAAATCTTTGTGAAATCTTTTACATCTTTGTGAAATCATTGGAATCTTTGAAATCTTGTGTAACCATTGTGAAATCTTTGGAATCATCTGAGATATTTTTAAATGTTTTTTAATCTTTGTGAAATCTTTTAAATTTTCTGAAACATTTTGAAATCTTTGAATAAATATGCGGAACACTTTGAAATCTTGTGAAATTATTGAATTCTTTTAACATATTTTGAAATGTTTAAAATCTTTGTGAAAACTGGCGTCTGCAAAATATTTCAAATCTTCTAAAATATATAAAAATCTTTAAAATGTTTAAGAAATCTTTGAAACATTTTTGAAATATTTTGAAATATTTCGAAACATTGTGAAATCTTTGAAATCCTTGAAAAATATTTTAAATCTTTGTCAAATCATTGACATCTTTGACATCTTTCGAAATCTTTAAAATATTTGAAATATTGGCCAAATCTTGTGAAACCTTTATGAAATCTTTGAAATTTGTTGCAATATTTTTAAATCCCTGAAATCTTTCCAAATTTTTTTTGTAATCTTTGAAATCTTCTGAAATATTTTGTAATTTTTGTGAAATCTTTTAAATGTTTTTGAAATTATTGGAATCTTTGGAATATTGTGTAACCATTGCGGAATCTTTAAAATCATCTGAAATATTTTTAAATGTTTTATAATCTTTGAGATATCTTTTAAATTTTCTAAAATATTTTGAAATCTTTGAAATCTTCGGAACACTTTGAAATCTTTGAAATCTTGTGAAATTATTGAATTCTTTTAACACATTTTGAATGTTTAAAATCTTTGTGAAAACTGAAGTCTGAAAAATATTTCAAATCTTCTACAATATATAAAAATCATTAAAATGTTCGCGAAATCTTTGAAATCTTTGTGAAATATTTTGAAACATTTCGAAGCATTGTGAAATCTTTGAAATCGTTGCGAAATATGTTAAATTTTGGTCAAATCATTGACATATTTGAAATCTTTTGAGATCTTTAAAATATTTGAAATATTGGCGAAATCTTTGAAATTTGTTGAAATATTTTTAAATCCCTGAAATATTTTGAAAATTTTGTGAAATCTTTTAAATTTTTGTGAAATTGTTGGAATCTTTGAAATATTGTGTAACCATTGCGAAATTTTTTGAAGTATCTGAAATAATTTGAAATGTTTTGTAATCTTTGTGAAATCTTTTAAATTTTATAAAATATTTTGAAGTCTCTGAAATCTTCGGAACACTTTGAAATCTTTGAAATCTTTTTGAAATCATTAAATTCTTAGAAAATATTTTGAAATCTTTGAAATCATTGTGAAAACTTTGAAGTCTTTGTGAAATCTTTCGAAATCTTTTGAAATCTTTCGAAATCTTTCGAAATCTTTCGATATCTTTGAAATTTTTCTGAAATATTTAAAAATCTTCTAAAATAGTTTGAAATCTTCTGAAATATTTTATAATACTTCGAAATCACTGTCAAATCTGGAAATCTTTGCGAAATCTTTTAAATCTTTGTGAAATCTTTTGAATCTTTGTGAAATCATTGAAATCTTCGAAATATTTTGTAATCTTTTTAAATATTTTTTAATCCTTGTAAAGTATTTGTGAAATCATTGAAATCTTTGAAATCTTTTGAAAACTTAGTAAAATTTTTTTAATCTTTTAAATGTTTCCAAAATCTTTGAAATCTTCTGAAATCTTTATGAAATCTTTGAAACCTCTCTGTAATCTTTGCAATCTTCTGAAATATTTTGAAACCTTTTGTAATCTTTGTGAAATCTTTGAAATTTGTTGAAATATTTTAAAATCCGTGAAATCTTTTTTAAATCTTTAAAACCTTTTTGTAATCTTTGAAATCTTTTACATCTTTGTGAAATCTTTGGAATCTTTGGAATCTTGTTTAACCATTGCGAAATCTTTGGAATCATCTGAAATATTTTGAAATGTTGTTTAATCTTTCTGAAATCTTTTGAATTTTCTGAAGCATTTTGAAATCTTTGAATAAATATTCGGAACACTTTGAAATCATTGAAATCTTATGAAATTATTGAATTCTTTTAACATACAATATATACAAATCTTTAAAATGTTTGCGAAATCTTTGAAATCTTTGTGAAATATTTTGAAATATTGCGAAACATTGTGAAATCTTTGAAATCCTTGCAAAATATTTTAAATCTTTGTCAAATCATTGACATCTTTGAAATATTTTGAAATCTTTGACATTATTTTAAATATTTTAAATCCCTGAAATCTTTTTGAAATCTTTGTGAAATCATTGAAGACTTTTGTAATCTTTTTGAATCTTTTTTAATCCGTGTGAAGTCTGTGAAATCTTTGAAATCTTTTTGAAATCTTTTAAATACTCTTAAATCTTTGCGAAGTTTATGAAATCTTCTGAAATATTTAAAATCTTTGAAATCTTTGCGAGATCTTTGAATTTTTCATGAAATCTGTGATATCTTTGTAAAATCTTTTGAAATCTTGCAATATATGAATTCATGTAGCTTCTTGAAAATTGATCTATCAGGTTTAACATTCATATTTTTGGTTGAAGATTCATTTTTTAAGTATTCATATATTTTTTTAAAACTTCGTTTCATTTAATTAAAAATTAATGTAATTTGTTTAAATTTCTTTTTTCATTCTTTGTATGAATATTTAACTATTTTCTTAAAAGTTCGCTTCATCTGGTTACAAATTAATTTTAATGACTGAAAATTTAATTATTTTATTTTAAGTTAAAAATTGAACTTTTTTAGTTGAAAATTCATGGAATTGGTTGAAAATTGTTCTTTTTGGTAAAAAATTTATTTTTTGGTTGAAGATTAATTATTAAATAAAAAATTCGTTTTATTAAGATAAAAATTCATCTTTATGGTTGAACATTAATTCTTGAGTTGGAAATTTAAATATTTTGTTGAAAGTTAGTTAAATTTTCTTAATAATTACTTTTCATAACTGAAAATTTAACTATTTTATTTTGAGTTAAAATTTGATCTTTTTAAGTTGAAAATTCATGTTACTTTTTGAAAATTTGTCGTTTTTGGCAGAAATTTTTTTTTTTTTTTTATTGATTTGTCATTATTCAGGTTAAGAAATCAGTTCTTCGATTAAAAATTCGATTTATTTTTGGTTAAAAATTCATTTTTCTAACGTAAACTTTAATTATTCTATTTTAAATTAAAAAGTGATCTTTTTGAGTTAAAAAATCGTATTTTTTAGTAGAAAAATAATTAATCTTCTTGGTTGAAAAATCATTTTTTGGTTGAATATTTAAAAATTTTCATAAAATTTAATTTTAGTTGGTTAAAAATTAATGTTATTAACTGAAAATTTAACTTTTTCATTTTAAGTTATAAATAAGCCTTCTTGGGTTGAAAATTCATGTAATTTATTCCTAATTTGTCTTTTTTGGCAGGAAATTCATTTTTTTGTTGAAATTTTAACTATTTGGTCAAAAATTTGTTTTATTCGGTTGAACATTGATTTTGTTAAATGAATATTTAAGATTCCTATTTTAAATTCAAAATTGGTCTTTTTTAGTTGAAATATCTTATAGTTTATTGAAATTTCGTTCAATTTGGTCAAAAATTAATTTACCTAACTGAAAAGTTAACTATTTTAAGTTGAAAATTAATTTTTTGTTCTCTCGAAAATTCATTCTATTTTAAGGTAAAAATTGATCTTTTTTAGTTAAAAATTCATGTGATTTGTTTAACATTGGTATTTTTTGGTATAAAACTAATTTTTCTGGTTCATTATTCATTATTTCAGTTGAAAATTCATTTTATCTGGTTGAAAATTCACCTTTTTGGTTGAAAATTCGTTCTTCGGATAAAAAGTGAACTATTTGTTGAAATTTGTTTTTTTTTTATCAAAAATTGTATTTTTCATAACTGAAAATAAAACTATTCTATTTTCAGTTGAAAATTCATCTGGTTATGTTGAAAATTCATGTTAAATTTTGAAAATTTGTCCTCGTTGGTAGAAAATTAATTTTTCATCTTGGTTGATGATTAATTATTTTTGTTCAAAATTGAGTTATTTGGTAAAAAATTCGTTTTATTGAAATAAAATTTCATCTTTTTGGTTTAAAATTCATTCTTGAATTAAAAATTTAATTATTTTGTTGAAAGTTCACTTTTTTTGGTTAAAAATTAATTTTCTCAACCTGATCTTCAACTATTCTATTTTAAGTTGAAAATTATTCTTTTTGAGTTGAAAAATGGTATTTCTTGGTAGAAAATTAATTTTTTTTTGAAGATTCATTGTTTCAAATGAAAATTCTGTTCCTCTGTTAGAAATTCTTTTTACCAGTTTGAAAATTTATCTCTTTGGTTGAAAAATCATTTTTTTGTTAAATATTTAACTATTTTTCTGAAAGTTCGTTTCAGTTGGTTAAAAATTAATTTTCTAGCTGAAAATTAAACTATTTTTTTAAAGTCATTTTATTTGGTAGGAAATTATATTTTAACTGAAAATTTAATTATTGTATTTTAACTTGAAAATTGAAATTTTTTAGTTGAAATTTATGAAATTTGTTGAAAATTGCTTTTTTTTGGTAACAAATTTATTTTTTGGTGAAAGATTCATTATTTTAAGTAACAATGCAATGCCTCTGTTACAAATTCGTTTTGTCCGGTTAAAAATTCCTCTTTTTGTTTAAAGAATCATTCTTTGTTTAAATATTTAACATTTTTCTTAAAAGTTCGTTTCCTTTCGTGAAAATTAATTTTCTTAATTTTAAATTTAACTAATATATTTTAAGATAAAAATTTATAATTATTTTCAGTTGAAAAATCATGTATTTTGTTGAAAGTTCGTTTAATTTTATTAAAAATTAATATTATTGAATGAAAATTTAACTATTCTTTTTAAAGTTAAAAATGTACCTTTTTTATTCAAAAATTCATGTAATTTGTTTAAAATTGGTCTTTTTTGGTATAAAACTCAATTTTTTAATTCATTATTCATTATTTCAGTTGAAAATTCAATCCTTTGTTAAAGATTCATTTTATTAGGTTGAAAAATCACGTTTTTGTTCGAAAATTCATTCTCTGGTTGAAAATTTGACTATTTTGTTAAAAGTTCGTTTAATTTGGTTAAAAATTAATTTTCCTAGCTGAAAATTTTACTATTTTATTTTAAGTTGAAAATTGATTTTTTTAAGGTGAGAATTCATGTATTTTGTTAAAAATTGGTCTCTTTTGGTATAAAATGCATTTTTTTGGTTGAAGATTAATTTTTTTTATTAAAAATTCAGTTCCTCTGTTACAAATTCATTTTATCAGTCTGAAAATTCATATTTTTAGTTGAAGATTCTATGCTATTTCAAGTTGAAAGTTATTCTTTTTGAGTTTAAAAATGGTATTTCTTGGTAAAAAATTAATTTTTTGGTTGAAGATTCATTATTTTTAATGAAATTTCAGTTCCTCTGTGAGAAATTCGTTTTACTGGTTTGAAAATTTATCTCTTTGGTTAAAAAATCATTTTTTGGATTCTATACAGAAGACTAATTATTATTAACAAAATACATGAATTTTCTACCAAACTTTTGAATTTTTAACTTTTAAATTAAAAATATGAAATAAAGACTGGAAAAGCTACATTTTTAAATTAAAAAATTAATTTTCAAGAAAAAAAGCAATTTGCAATAAAATAGTTAAATTATTAAATAAATAGTTAAATCTTTGACAAAATAGCTTAGTTGTCTACCAAATTTGTTGGATTTTTAACCAAAAATATGTATTGATTCAATTTTTAATTAGTTAATTTTTGACCAAATTTTTTAATTTTCTACCAAATCGTTGAGTTTTCAAACCAAAATGATGAATTTTCCATGAAACAGCTAAATTTTTAACAATAAAGTTAATTTACGACCAATACATTTTACATTTTCACTGAAGAAAATCAATTCTTAACCGAAAAAAAAATAATTTTTTTCAAAATAGTTCGATTTTAAACCGAAAAAATTATTATTCAACTAAAAGAATGAATTTCAACCAAAAAATTACTTTTCAACCAAATGGTTGGACTTTCTAACAAAATGGTTGAATTTTTTTAACAAAATACATGAATTTTTAAATGAAATTTTTAAGTGTTTATATTGAAAATATTAATTTTTAACAAAAAAGCTTATTTTTAACCAAATAGTTGAATTTTTTGTCATTTTCAAACCAAAAAGACGAATTTTCAACAAAAGAGTTAAGTTTCCAACAAGAAAGTTAATTTCGAACCAAATAGTTGTATTTTTTACCCTAAAACAACGAATTTGAAACAAAATAGTTAATTTTCAACTAATTCGTCGAATTTTAAATAAAATAATTAAATTTTCAACAAAAAGTTAATTTTTAACCAAATAGTTGAATTTTTGTCATTTTCAAACCAAAAAGACGATTTTTCAACAAAAAAGTTAATTTTCAACTAAATCGTCGAATTTTCAATGAAATAGTTAAATTTTCGACAAAAAATTAATTTTTAAGCAAATAGTTGAATTTTTGTTATTTTCAAACCAAAAAGACGAATTTTCAACAAAAGAGTTCAGTTTCCAAAAAGAAAGTTAACTTCGAACTAAATAGTTCATTTTTTTACCCAAAAAAAAAAACGAATTCGAAACAAAATATTTAGGTTTTCAACAAAATAGTGAATTTTCAAATAATTCGTCGAATTTTCAATAAAATAGTTAAATTTTTCACAAAACAGTTAATTTTCAACAAATGAGATGAATTTTGAACTGAATTTAGGAATATTTAACAAAGCAACTGGATTTTTAACAATATAGCTCAACTTTTAAGCAAGTTAAATTTTCAAATAAAATTGACGAATTTTCAAAAAAAAAAAACAGCTGAATCATCGTAAGAATTTTTTTACCAAAAGATATATGAATTTTCAAACCAAATACAACACTTTTCAACAAAAGAGTTGAATTTTCATACCGAAAATATAAATTTGCAACAAAAAAGGTAATTTTTAACTAAATAGTCGAATTTTCTGCAATTTTTTAACGAGAATAAATTAATTCTCAACGAAAAATATAATAGGTAATATTGTTTGAACTAAAGAAGATTTTAATTTGAAATCACAGTTGAATTCATCAAATAAAGACGAATTTTCAGAAAAGCAGCTGAATTCTCAATTAAAAGAGATTAATTTCTAACAAAATAGTTGAACTTTCAACCAAAAAAAACGAATTTGAAAGAAAATAGTTAATTTTCAACTAATTCGTCGAATTTTCAATAAAATAATTAAATTTTCAACAAAAAAGTCAATTTTTAACAAAAGAGATGAATTTTCAACTGAATTTATGAATCTCAACCAAACAAAGAAATTTTGAACAATATAGCTCAACTTTTAACCAAGCTAAATTTTTAAACAAAATTGAAGAATTAAAAAAAAAAAGCTGAACCCTCTACAGAATTTTTTTTCGAAAGATATTAATTTTCAAACCAAGTACAATACTTTTGAACAAAAGAGTTCAATTTTCATGCCGAAAATATGAATTTTCAACAAAAAGTTAATTTTCAAGCAAATATTGGAATTTTTACCATTTTTTAACGAAAATAAATGAATTCTCAACGAAAAATATAATAGTTAATATTATTTCAACCAAATGAGATTAATTTCTACCAAAATAGTTGAACTTTCAACCAAAAAATGAGATTTTGTACCAAAAGAGACAAATTTTGAAACGAAAAAGCCGAATTTTGAATAAATAATGAAAAAAATGTCCACTGAATTGTTAAATTTTCAATTCAAACAGACAAATTTTCCAAAAAACAGTTGCATTTTCAAACAAAAAATATGAGTTTTCAACAACAAAGTTACTTTTCAAACAAAAAGTTGAACTTTATACCAAATAGTCGAATTTTTAATGAAATTCCTAAATTTTCAACGAATTAGTTAAATCTTTAACCAAAATGGATGAATTCTCAACGAAAACTATAATAGTTGATATTATTTCAACCAAAAAATATATGAATCTAAAATCAATCTTAGTTAAATTCAACCAAAAAAGTCGAATTTTCAGGAAAAATAGCTGAATCCTTAACGAAAAGAGATTAATTTTCTACCCATAACTGTTTCATAAATCTCTCTTAATAAGAGATATACAAAAGACATAAAATAACTTTAAAGTAACTTAAATTAAAGTTCCAAATTACTTAAAAAATCGTAACTAAGTTACGTTACAAGTCACTTTTTAAAATAGTAACGAAGTTACCCTGAAAGTTACAAATAACGTAACTGTTCAGTAAAGTAAAAATTTTTTTAAACATTTTTTTTTGCAAAAAGTTACTACCCAACGCTGGTCACATGACATTTTGAGGGTCGTTAATATGTGGACGCTCCCTAATGGGCATCATTAATTTAATGATGTTAAAATTTGAAGGTTTTTAAAATTATTTCTGGTCAGCTGACAAAAAATGTTGATTGATTCAAATAAACTGATGGAAGTGAATTTGTTTCAATCATATATATACTCTCATATCATATATATATATATATCAAACAATGGAGTCTATAAAGTTAATAAACTCATTTAGTTCAAGTAGAGTATTTCTTCACTATCTTTTCATGTTAATTTTCTCTGGGTGTAATTCTACAGAGAAAAAATTGTTAAAGGTAAACCAGCGAATCTAGAATGTATATTAAATTCAAAGAAAATGTTTGCTGAGATTAGATAAAACGTTTAGTTAGTTTATGTAATTTTGACAGGGTTGCTGAGTTCACGAATTTATTATTTTTGCCAGATTGTGTGACATTTTATTATCTTCATAAGGGGGAAAAATTAGTTGGTATAGAAATATATAAATTTACACTACTCACTTCTTCGCCTAGTATCAAGAAAATGAATAACCCTGAATCCGGCATGAAGCATTTAGAGGTCAAGTTTGTTGTTTGCCTCGCGTCCTGTTATTTTAATTTAATTACCGCCTACGATCGAAAAACTGTAAATTATCATTACCTGGACGCAAGCTCTATTGAATATTAACATTACAGTGCATTTTGAGTGGTTAGACTCTTTCAAACGTTTGAAGTAAATTCCAACTGTTACTGCTCTCGATTCAGACTGCCGCCATTTTATTTCGATGCTCCAATGGTGCTCCGGTTCTGCTCCGATAATTTTTCATGACACTTATTTTTAATATCTCTATTCTAGCTATGCTTATAATTTGTATTGACTATAGGACATACCTGATATACGGAAAATGGTCAGATAGGTCCAAAGATATTCACATTTACTGATCCAGGGAGTTTTCTAAATTACTTCTTTCGTTTACACTGGTTGGGAGTTCAATGAAACATGTCTGCCACAAGCCTCGGGTATACCAAGTTATCTTGCTGTTTGATCCAAATGAGAATAATACAAACATAAAAGCAGATTGCACAATTATTTTGAAACTCTCAATAAGTTTCTTGATTAGTACACTTAGTTTCTAGGAAATTAAAAACGAGAAAGTTCAAAAGTTGAGTCTTCTTTTTCTGTTTTACAATCCTCGAATAAGAAGTTTAATCATCGCAGCCTGCACTTCAACAAGCAGTCCTTCGAAATCCATGTTCACGCTGTTTGGTCATTTTCGTTCTAGATGCTACTGTTTTACAAATAGTGCTATTGAAATCAACGGATAAATCGATTCGTAGAGAGTTAAGAGAATCTTCCAATATAACTATTCTCAGACTAAAATAAGAAATATTTTGAACTAATGTAATTTTATTTTAAAGGGTTAAAATAGTTGACTTTATAAGTTATAAAATAAGTCATGTAATACTGTTTATATGTATAAAATTAACCTCAGAAAAGACAATTTGGTTATAAACTTTGTAAATGACTTATATATTTGCAAAGGTATAACATAAGTTTCCATATAATATAAATCAGAAATGTTTCTGGTAGAAGTTTCTTCAAGTTTCACAAAAAAAGCTGTTGTTTATTCTACATCGTTTATGTGTATCGTTTCCAGTAGAATTTTGGCCACTTGATCTTCCCGCAGCATTTTGGTCTTCTGTATTTTGTGGTCCCTCCATCATTTCCTTTAATCGAAAAACAGGACGAATGTGGGCATTTGGACGCACATAAACAGCATCAGGATTGGGTACATGAGGCTGGATCTGCAAACCTAATTCTGAAAGAAGACAAAGAAAATATGTGAATTTTAATTAAGAAGTTGAATTATCTAAAATTTTTCATACTCAGGTGCGAATTTTCGAAACTGAAAACATAGCATGATGTTGCAATAATCTTAAAAACCTACAGTTGACCATGGGTATTCGGCTGATGATGGCAGTCTGTATACAGGGTGTCCCAACACCTATGCAGCCCCTTGTACTATGTAATAGTGAACAAGAAATAAACAAAAACGTCCCCTGGTGAAAAGCTGTTTGAAGCTTAGTTTGGGGGAAAAAGGTGCAAAGTTCGGCCTAATAAACCACTGAGGAGCGAGCGTTAGCGACCTTTTGTACGTTTCTCAAGGGTTTAGATAGTGTGTGCTTTTTGGCGACAAACTTCAGCTTTCGTATCAAGTAATTTCCCGCTGAGTTGTCGGTCTTACATTGTTTATTGGAAAACACAAAGTTCAAACCTCCAAAATTCTTCTAATTCTTAATGCTTCTCTCTAACGTTTACTAACAAGGTCAGACTCAAACAAGAAACTGTCTCTCAGAATTTCTGTCACCTAACTTGGGAAAAAACTAACAAAAACCTGAAAATTGGCAAAAGCCAGCGAAAATATTTTCTTGTAAATTTCTTACTAAAATTGAAATAACAAAACACTCTCTAGAAACATATATCACCTTTCTTTGTTTCTCTCAGAATGTCTGTTACATAAATTCTAACATAGTTACAAAAAATATTATCCTTTGTGAAACCTAGCAAAATTTCTTTCTAGAAATGTCGTTACCAAGATTAAAATAACAAAACACATTGTCTACAGCAAAAGTCACTCTTTTCGATTCCTTCAAGACTTTTTGTCACATAACTTGTAACAAAAATAAATAGATAAATGAACATTTAAGAAATAAGGACAAATCTTTTTCTGAAAAATTTGATAACAAAATTTAAATAAGAAAACACATTCTTTAACAAAAAAGTCACCCGTTTTATTTTCTCTCAGAGTTTTTGTTACATAACGAATCCGAACAACGTAAGTAATAACCTTTTCATTTTTCCATTGCTAAATTTTGCCCAATACCCCCTGTAATTGAGAAGCTGTTTTGTCCGGTGCATAAACCCATTTTAATCGATCTATCAAATCCTTAATTTTAGTGTATGATGACCCAGAAATGCATTTCCTAGTTTCACCTGTTAGTTTACTCCTCATTAATTTTGCCAGATTCGATTCAAAAAGTTGTGGAAGCATTTCTTTTGCTTCCTTAAAACTTAAAAAAATGGGTTGAAGGAATGCTGTAACAAGGTTTTCTCTCACCTTGTAAGATAATTATATACACCGGGCAGTTTTTCTTCCTCGACTTTGAAATTATCTTCTAGATCCTTGTTAATTGTCTTATCATATGTTCGTTAAAGCCAAAGGAGCTTTAACAAAAGAGAAGTCACAATCACCAAATTACAGTTGTCGATGATTTGTCCTTCAATTTTAAAAGGTCTGGGCCTAAATGTGGGGGAAATACAAAGACCGAGCGCGTAATACGAGGTAAACACATCATCGAGCGCGAAGCGCGAGATAAATATATTATCGAGCGCGAGGCGCGAGAACCAACAGTTAAATTAATCTAGAAAAGAGGCGGAATACTGACTCAGAATCAAATAAGTATAAAATGCTACAATAGGGAAATTTCAAATGATTATTTTCATTTATTTCTTCTACCTGAGACCATTAATACACTATTCCATACATTCAAAAATTTATTTTGAATGAAATGCATAATTGGCAAATATTCCAAATCGACGAGATTTTGCAGCAGTTTCTGAGTTACGACGAAACCTTGCAAGTTACAATTTCTTTCACTTGTCACGCTCATCCTGTCTTCTGACTCACATACGCCACACAATATTTGGCCCATACCACTCACACACATTAAGCATACTTCCTATCGGCGAAGCACTGGTTCCGTGGCTTGTTCGCGACACTAGCGCCCCGCATTGCTGGTTCTCGAACTAAGTCCTACTCACGACGTCTCATTCCCCACGCCCATCTACTAAGCTTGGAGGGCATCGCTGTGAGCCGCGCTCGTGTCGCCGCCTAGCGGATTTAATAGTTAATAGCGGGCTTGAATATTTACGTGAGAGTAAATGGGCAATAGTACAAAAATATACGAGAAATCGTTTAAACATTAATCTTTCAAGTATAGTGATAGTATGTGGAAAGTTGGAAACACCAGCGAGTGAAACATCTAAAAAAAACTTGTAAGTATACAATTAATACTCTGAAAAATCTACCTGTCACATAGGTAGTATAGGTTATGTCCTTCAAAACAAATGTATTTAAAAAATGAATCAAAAGTGATAATAACGGATGCACAGATGAAATGATATTTAAATAAATGGCATGTAAAACAAAACATGCTCTAATTAATCAATTTTTTTTTAAATTGCAGCCATTAATTATGAATGTTGTGATAAGAACAGGATTTGCAAAAGTAAAACATGCAATCAATTTTCAACCAGAAACGGAACCCAAAGGCAAAAAATTATTTGAGGCAAACCATGTGCGATGTGTACAAGAGTACAGGCAAAATGGGATCAGTTTATTTATTCAAGCAGAAGTTGTTCGACAAGCATCTGTATCATCTGAAGCGTATAAAACTCAGATGAATGTAAGCGATGCTCGCCTTTTCTCCGAAAAAAGCTTTGTTGGATAGTATGAGTTATTATCACGGTTTATTTTTTGCAGATTGATGCTGATAGAGTTGTAAAAAGTGTGTCTTGTACATGTGTTTATACCCAAAGTAAACGGTGCAAGCACGTTGCTACTTTGATTTATTATGTGAATAATTATGAAAGTCTCTCAAAGACTAATTTTGAACAGCAATGGGGTAAACCAACACCAAAACAATTTGTGAAAGAAAAATACTCGAAAGGAGCTGATTTTGCAGAAATGTATCCGCCGAAACCAAATGTGACAGTGGAATTGCGTTTGCCTAAATTGGAGGAGTTGAATAGTCGCTGTCCCTTACAAATAATGTTATCTATGGAAGAAGAACCTTCTAGTCAACAGATTGAAAGTGATATTAATCGATTAGTGACTTCTTTAGTAGAATCGGTAGAAAAAGATGATAGAAAAAAAGACTGTGAAGTATGTTTACTTATTATTCATAATTTTATTGAAGAGTATCCCATTTACTGTGCAGAATACGTTCTTTGTGATAATATTAAACAATTCTTAGAGACTGAAATTAAAATGTCAAGTCAAAATATTATTCATCTATGTAGTGAAACCATTGATCAAGCTATGTCTAGCAAGTGGGAATTAGCAAGGAGCTTCAGATTTTCTGCAAGCTCAACCATACATAAAATAAAAGTGAGAAAAACAAAAACAATCCAGTCTTTGCTAGAAGACTTATTTCTTCCAAGTAGAAGCAGTGTGCCCTCAATGAAATATGGAAAAGACAATGAAAGTGTCGCAAGGAACTTGTATGAAACTACGTTTAATAAGAAAGTTAAAGAAGTAGGCGTTATTGTTAGTAAATATCAGCCGTGGTTGTGCGCAAGTCCAGATGGAATTGTAACTGAAGATGGGTGTATTGTTGGCTTAGTTGAAATAAAATGCCCAAGCAGCTGTGAAAAGTTACCTATTGTTGATGTTGAAAAGAAGAAATGTAATGTTACCTATTCAGAGTATGTAGGAGGTGAAATAATTTTAAAAAGAGTCATGCTTATTATACACAGTGCAAAATTATCACGGAGAACAAATCAAAGAACAATGCTACAACTTCAACGGCTGCATGATGGGACGAAGCATCAGAGCCATGACCGAAAGAATACTGAGACTGAAGTATCGCATTAGTGCCCTGCAGCGGATTTCACCCCTCAGGACCAAAAGAGGGCTATTTAACTTCATAGGAACAGGAATCAAATACCTATTCGGGTCAATGAACGCAGACGACGCTGAACAAATCAACGCCGACATTGATGAAGTCTACAACAAGACGAAAGGAGTAGCAACACTGATTAGAAACCAGACCAGCTTCATACAGACGACACTAGAGAAACTGAGCAACATCAAGATACAACAAGAAACGGACCTGAAACGACTGGAACGAATAGCTACAAGGGGAATAAACGAAACAAACTTATTTTTAACAACCAGATACTCAACTCAATCCTAGAACTAGAACTGCATCTTGAGGGAACAGCGGAGGTGCTACGGGACGTAGAAGATACCATAAGTGAAGCCAAAGAGGGGAGAATCTCACCACGAGTGGTTACGCCAAAGAACTTCATGAAAGCATTAACAGCAATAAAGGAAAACCTATTAACTGAAATGCCATTCGCACTTAGAGAAGATAATTACTTTCTATACTTACGAATAAGCAAAATAGATATGGTGTTAGTCAACACACATAATCGATATTAGTAATGTTCAGGTAGCTATCATTCAAGGTTTATTTACATATATAGTTAAAATACCAGTTTTAGGGAAAGAAGAAGGTATAATTAAGGGGATTATACCCCTACCTGAACACATACGTGAAACCTTTTTAGCGATTATACCAGATCATGAGTACCTTATTAATTATCAAGACTCCTTTTCACCTACTGACATAAAATTGCTAAACGAATGTAAACAAATCGATGATTACAAAATATGTGAAAGGAAACAACCCATTTATAAAATGAGAGACACAAACAGTTGTGACTCTTCTTTGCTTAAACGCTATGCTGAGGTCAAATGTAATAAGTCACCTTACTTATTACACAAAGAAACTTACATTTTTGTAAAAAACGGATACATAATAATACCGACTAGCGAGCTAGAAATTGATGTATTATGCCCTAACGAATTGAAAACTATAAAAATCAATAGAGCTACATTAATCACTGGAGCAGGGTGCAAGTTACGTTCAGATAACATCGATCTGAAATTGCCAAATTCTCGTTCTTTTAATAAAGTAATTACTCTGAATGTGACTTACGAATTGAATTTTGATAAAACAGAACTAGAAATGTTAAAAGATAGGTTAATACAACTACCACAACAGTTAGACAACGGCGAATTGTTACGCGCACGTCTAAGTCTCGACGACACCGAAAGCATGCTCAATAAAATCAGTTCGCATAGGCGTATGCATACGTGGACCGAAAGGTCACTGGAATGGTTAAAATATTTAGGATACTTTGCAATAACTGTGATTACATTCTATCTATTCCATAAATGTGGATTACTAGATTTACTGAAATCATATATACCTTCCCAAATTTGTCTTTTTTGCGTAAAAACAAAAATAAATACCAATTCCGTTCCCCAAGTAGTAACATATACAAATACACCTACCGAGGAACCTTTGTTAAAAAATCGAATAGTTCGCTTTTCTACCTATAAGCAGAGTTTGTAACCTTCGAAATACCATGTTGTAATCTTAGAATTAAGAAAATTTGTAATCTTCAAAAAGCAGAGAAATGTTTGTAATCTTGGAAATAAGCAAAAATGGTAATTATGAAAATAATCAAAGTATTTAGAGGGCTAAATACATTCTAGGAAAGGGGGTGTAACGTCGTCACTAACGGCCCACCTAATTTTATAACGAGGTCACTATGGCCCACCTAACTTTTAGAAAGGAATAGAAAGGTCGCTATATAAGCCCTACGACGACTAGATTTAGGCAGTTATACTGTTGCTTTTGTACTTTATTGATCATAATGAAGAATACGCTGTACCTTGAGTAGAGTTGGTTTTTAAAAAAACAATTATAACTTTCTGGCCCTTTACAGTCACCAATAATAAATGTTTTTTTTTGTTTTAAACTCTCGGGTTTTACGGTCGTGAATCAGGCACATTACGACATCGATAAGTGGAGAAAGGAAACATTTAGATCTACACTCATGCCCTCATTGGAAAAGGGAAGGGGGGAGGAGTACCTCTCAATACGTCATTAAGAATTTCGTCAAATTCTCAGACCTTCCGGAAATTTCTTGAAATTTTTAAACTTGCTGAAAAATTAGCATTCCCTTACTCAGATAGTTATAAAATTACATAAATATAAAGTAACTAAAATAATAATAATAGTGGAAAGTTGTTAAGAGGAACAACTTTTTGAAATAAGGGGGAAGGTATAACGTCGTGTGACTTTTCGGAAGTAAGGCGACGCCATCTTAGAGCGAGAACAATTTGAATTTCAATTCATGCATATAAGGAGGCTTACATATCATAAATAGAATGGCTTGTTGTATGTAAGCTAAGGATGGCTATTTGCTAAGGAATTGATTGATATTAATCAATAATATAAATTCAATTAGTTTAGTTATTAAATCCAGGAGTGCGATGGTGAAGGAAATAAAGTTACACTAAATATCGAGAAATGGTGCAATGATGATGCATGTTCTCTCTCTCTCTCTCTCTCCTGTAGGTAAATGCGTAGTAGAATTAGTCATAGTAATTAAGAATATCCGGTCTAGCTTAGGTCCCGACAGAAGGGCGCCGAAAATATGCGATAAACAAGAGGAAGGGTTGCCTCACATGATGCAATCCATGAATCAGCCAAGACGATCTCCGCCCTATTTCGTGGCGTCGAGGGTGAGATCATACACATGCTAATTGGTGAATGGTGTCGACATCGACGTTAATGTAAAATTGTGATTGGCTATTAGTGATGACATTTCTGTGACGACACCCTTCTACGTCATCAGATTCAAACTTATAAATATAGGAGCGTGCATTCAATCGTCAGAGAAAAGTCTTCTTGCATTGAAAAAAGTTATCGCTCTTTGAAATAAAATTATTCAAAAATTTAACTATTGAATGTCGCGTAACTAAGACATCGTTGGGACCAACAGAATAGTTCAACTTCAGCGAAGTCCAGATGTAACACTACCAACGGCGAGTGGCGGTACTGAGTCGACTACCGAGTTAGACCGAACCAACCCTGTAACATAACATCGTTAAACTCCACTAGCAGCGTCGAAGGCAGTACGTAACAGACTCGACCAGCCCTGTATCATAACGTGGCTGGACGACCCTGCGCTGCTAAGGCCCAGTGTGGCGTATTGCGAATTTTGTATGTAGCGACTCATAATGTATATGCGCGCCAGGCAAGTTTCCTGCCTATACTGCACGGTCTATGTCGACTCTCGCCTTGTGAGTTTCCATGCTTGTGAAGTCGCCATGTTATGCGCTGCCGTGTGAGTTACCTCTCTACCGAGATACTCCCGGGTCTTTTTGCTAGGCTCTCGTCTCTCGTTCGCGCGCCCGCTCAACCAGTTGGTAGTCGGTCGCCATAGCCTGAGGTCTCGCCTCACGACTCGATGCGAGGGCATTTGTAATCACCAAATAAATTCAGTTGAGTGAATTCCTCGGTGTCCTTCCTTTATTATCAACACGCTCGTGCCCGTAGGAGCACCGCCTTAAATTATTAAATCATTGTTTTATTCATGTAACTAATACTTATAGAAATATGATATACAATAATGTAGGACTCGAAATAAAAAAAAATTGATCAATTCTACATCTTATTAACTTTAAAAAAATCATTGACTGTTAACTCGTCGGCGCTGCCCCTCCTTACACTACATACATAAATACACATATACATACATAAAAAATATATATTTATATACTTCCCCCTTTGAAGGTTACTTTATCTAATAAATTACTTCATTGAACTAATGACATGTTCTACTAGAACAACAGTATCAATATCCTTAGATGAAAGAAATTTCGCATTCACTTAATTTAAAGTATCAAAATCATTGAACTAAAGAAATATTTCTTTGGGCGCAAAAGCGAGATTCAAGGAAACTATGTTTTTATTTTTAAAGATATCAATTCCTTGAGTTAATTATCTCATATTCTGAGATCAAGAAATATTTCTTTATTTCAAAGAAATGGTGCCCAAAGAAATGATTTCTTTGAATCAATGCACGATTTTGTTACTTTTAAACAATGGTAAGTATAATTAAGTAGACGGGTTTTTTGGCTCAAATAAATGGAATCGAAGAAATGCATTTCTTTGGATCAAAAATTTTTTTTCAGTGTATCTGTAGGTTTTTGAGGTCGCTGAATCCAAATCTGACGTCAGAATTTCAAAATAAAAAATGGCGGAACAAAAATTGAAAAAATTCTGCAAACTTTACGAAATTGGTAAACTTAGGTTTTTGAGGTCGCTGAATCTAAATCTAACTTCACGTGTCATGTTACGTCATTGGTCTATATAATGTAACGTTTCTGCAACTACAATTTAATTTATACAATAATTCTTAAAACTTCGGAAATATATATTCATGTTCGAACTGTAATTGTTTTTCTCTAGAAAGGAAAATGCGCTAAAAAAAATTTTGAGGACGAGTTTGAGTTTGTGTATGATCCTATGGGATCAACCATTTTCAATTTTGTAAAATTCAGATTCAGCGACCTCAAAAACGTAACTATAACCAATTTCGTAAAGTTTGCAGAATTTTTTCATCTTTTGTTTCCCATTATTTTCTTGTTAGGTGGTTTCATTTAAGACCCGTAGCACTTCGTTGAAAAACCTATTGTACTATGCCTTTAAATATAAAACCCAGGTGAAACAGAGGTCTATGCACGGATCACCCTCGCTGCTAAAGTATCATTCAAGTCCTTTAGCATGAGTGCATATACCGCAAGACGACTCCACTTCGCTGGGTATGGGCCTGTGGATATTTTATTTTACTAAGGTGAACTTAGAATCACTGTATAAGTATGAATTTAATAACAACCAGTGATAACCCGCAGCTGTATCCGAATTCATTAGAACTACTCGCATTTGCATTCGCATGCCGCAGATGGTCGCCCATGCGAGTGCTATCCGCGCTGGAAATGGCTTAACATCCAGTCTATTCCCGAATCGAGATTCACCTCCGTATTTGATTCACCATTTTTTCATGGAAATTAATGACGTCAGATTTGGATTCAATGACCTCGAAAACGTAAATATGGACAATTTTGTAAAGTTGCTCACATTTTTCCAACCTTTGTTCCACAATATTGAATCTGTCATTTTTTATTTTGAAATACTGACGTCAGGTTCGGTTCAGCGACCTTAAAAACCTAAAGATAATCAACTTTGTGAAGTTACCATCATGTTTCCGATTTGTATGAAATATGGTATCTTGCACTGAAAGAAAACTTTTTTTCTAGTTCTAGTACAATTTTATTAATTTTGTCAAAAATGTGCCTGCCTTTTTTTCAGTTAAAAAGCTCTTACCTCGTTGAAGAAACATCCATTTTGGTCATTTCGTTAGAGAGATATTAGGTTTTGAAAGTAAATTTTGCAAAATAGCCCACTGTGCGGCGTGGAATAACCCATCATATCTTCCATCCACCTATTGCAGAACTACACCTTTGCCCCTCTGTGTGTCTTGTACCACCGACACGGGAGCTGAAAGAGAGACGACCGTGGGTTTTTCTCGGGGTGGCGTAATAAAAAAAAAGGGATAGAAAGGAATGGGGGGATGATAGGAGCGAAGCCTTTCCCCAGGTATGCCTGCCGCTACTGTGAGCACTCTCTTTCAGACCATCCTTCGGAACCGGAAACCAACGGTTTTGAGACTAAAAGCAACTGCGATATTGTGAGTACAAGTTTCTTATTAGGAAAAGAGATAATCTTTGCAAAAAGAATATGCCGGCTTTCAAAACCAATGTTTCGAATCTATACCCCTCGAACTATAAAACTCAGAACTTTTATCCTTTCAAGATAGATTGCAATTTTTTATTTTATTCTTAAAATTCTCGTACAATCTTACGTTTTTAGACAGTTTATTTAGAGGCATTAACAGTAATTAAACTCTTCAAATGTAGAATTGAAATTTTAGGTTAATCTACAGTTTCCTTTACGTTTACAGTAAAACGAGATGAAAAGATACATAATAGATAATGGATATACATCAAAGTATTGTTATACTTTAGGAAATCCAGTAGTAAGAAGATAGACTAGGACTAGGGATGTGTTGAAAAAGTATAGGAGGTACAGGGGCGAAGGGGTTGGAAATTGAGGTTATCGATGGTGGAGGTAAGCTAAGCAGCTTAAATACTCGAGTTTTCGACAGGGCGTTGGAAGATTCAGAGTGGAAGTCTGAAAAGAGGTTTCTTATATGAAAGACAGAGGAAAAATTAACTGAAGGAAATAACTATGAATTTAACGTGTCCCACAACAACCAAGGTATCAAAAAGTGTGAAAGACGTTAAAATTACGTTTCTAAAACATCCTGTATCAGATTTATTTTTAAATACGTCTTAAGATCAATAAGCAAGGCTGGAACCTAGTTTAACATGCATGTTAAAAGAAGACGATAAAAACTAAAGACTGTTATGATCCTCATCAAGCACTGATCAGCGATGCTTATTCTTTTCTATATATATATATATATACATATATATATATATATATATATCACCCCACCACCCCAATATGACCCAAGAATCAAAAAACTACTTTTTTACGTATCATTGTTAATTTTCAGCAATTTCTGCCATCTTTTTAAATATAAATAATTACTAATAGACAACGCAAATATCTCCAATGACATTTTAAACAATTTGTGAGCCAGAGCTGTCCACTTTTTTCTCAAATTGGTATCCTATGCTACTTTTTGTTAAATAGTTACATAATTTTGATACATATCTTTTAATTCTTAACAAATTTTCATTTGTTTAAACAATTTTCATTTGCACAGGCAGTTTTCTTTCGAAAAGTAAAAAAAAAATAATATAAAATGGATCACATCCAATTATTTTTCTGAATGTATAGTGTATACAAAGAATATATTAACCATTTTTAAATTTTGCCACACAAACTACATTTGTTTAAACAATTATTTCTTCCCAAAAATGTTTTTAAATTCGTATTTCATGAATAAAACATTATATTGAATGACTTTGACGAGTAGTAAATTCTGCTAAAAGCTTAATGTCATTGTTTTAACAATTAAGTATTGTTTTTTTTCTCCAAATTTCCTTCAAATTGAGTGTGGATGGTTTACATCTTTCTTGACGTACTGTCACGTCTCGCGACTTTTATAATAATAATAACTAATTATATTCGATAGATTATAACTGCATAACATTTATATTCAATAATAGAACAACAAGCTGAAAGATCATATGCAATATCCAATTAGTACTGTTTAAAGCATATTATAAACAAACCTAATATTGTTAAGATCATTCGTGAAGATCAGATTTGTGAGGAACGACCCAATAGACCAAGATGAGCTACTCATCATTTTTGGCACAACAAACAGGCACCGGCTAATCAAAAAGATATAAATTAATCAGCAAGGCAACCAGAAAAGCTAACTGCATTTTCAATCTCATTCGCCTACACAATGCTGGTACCTATAGTATTTACACAGCGCAGTAAACAAAAATGGGCGATACACACAAAATCTCTCATAACTAACACAACAAACCATAAATAAATCAGCAATGTAACCGTAAAAACTAGCCACATTTTCAATCCTATACATTTACAAATGCTGGTACCCAGTGGCCCACATTGAATTTGCAGAACAAATACAGCAAGGAGTCACACATTAATTGAAATGCTATAAATTAATCAGTAGGCCAACCTTAAGAACAGACCAGATATTCAGTACCACACGTTCACAAAATGCTGGTACCTATACTACTCATCTAAATGATTTGACCATCTTGACCTACTTATTTCTATGCAACGGACACCAGCATCTTCGATAGAAAAGCAATAAATATCTTCATCAAGATGACAGCTATAGGAGGGTGGGCCTCGCACAAATAATACACACAAACTTATGTCCTACGCATTGGAATATCTCAGCCTTTGTCATCTAGGAATGGAAACCATATATTTTGGTAACTGCCTCATTCTCCGTATTTGGGCACATCACGATTCCTCATCGCTGATCCGCTATCCTATTCATTACCCCCTTGGACTAGGAAGGAATGTAATACATATTAGCTACTGTGACACTTTCCATATATGGGCATATCTTCGATAATTAGACCCCTACCACTCTTCCACATAATCAATCATCAACGCTGATTGGAACAGAGATTAATCCCTACTTCCAAAAACACTCAACCCTATGGAAATCTTAGGAGGGATCTCGCATATAAATACAGCAAATTTGGAAGCAGAAAATCAGTTTAGTTTACACCAGTTTCACCCCAGTTTAGTTTACACCAGTTTCATCCCAGTTTAGTCTACACCAGTTTCAGTCCCGTTTAAGTCAGAGTTCTAGAAGGTCTAGAACAATACCCAGTACGACAACCATCGAAACCCTGAACTCCGGTCCAAAGTACTCGGCCCGCCAACCCAGTAGCATCGGTTCATTCGGTCTTCATATTTTAACTTCTGTGCAGGAATCTTGATTCAAATAAAAAGGAGCACCTGCCACGAAAGGACGACGAGGACCAAACCTATTGACCTGATCACCCCAGCCAACAGACCAACGCTATTCACCGCTCACCTCCTACGGGCCCCCATACAGGGTCCCGGGGATTGAAATGCGATGCACCTTCGCCTCAACAAACGAGAGGGTGTATAAGCGTCGACACCCCAAAGCAACTTGTAAGTAATTATTTAACAGTTTCTTAACTTTCTTCTTTACTTTTTTAATTAACTAGTCACCCCTGTTTAAGGTTGACTAAAATTAAACAAAAAGATTTTATCCGAGGTTTGATGAAGAAAGAGCACTCCAGCTGCATCTGATTTTTCTAACTTAACTTTATATTTCATTTTTATTTCAATTGTAATTGTTTAAATAAATTTCGATCAATTTATCAAACTTAAATTCATGTTGAATTAATTTCTTGTAGTCGTTAGTTATCCTCATCCCAGTTTTCTAGTTTTTTAATTAAAATCTAAAACGAGGAACCATCTTTTAATATTAATAAAATATGTATAAGGTAAGTTATGTTTTTTGAGAAGTAACAGTAGTATTAAATAAATCATGAAAGTCATAATAAAATTTAATTTATAAAAGTATATTTATTATTGCATTCTATTGCTGTCATTTAGGTAATTTATAATAATTAAAATAATCAAAACATTTTTTTAGCCGACTTTGTCGCAGTTCTGTTGCCCTATACCTTCACCTCCTAATAATTCTTTAAAAGAGTATTTTAAAGCGTCTTCTATCCCGTCTGCACCATATAGCATTTCACCTTTGTTGTTTCTTCTGCTCACAAACTTTGTACTTTTACTTTGCCTCATCTCTTTATATATTAGTTTCATGGTTCATTGGAACTCGTTTTCAAATTTTTTCTCTTCTTCGGTTTTGATTTTATCTTTACTTTCCTTGACTAGTCGTTTAACTTTTTTCTTTTTGTGTCTGTAATAATTTTCAAGTCTACTTCTTTCCTCATCGCTAAGACCTCTGATGTTTAACGTTCTCTCGTGCGCTTTTTTCTTTTCCTTTTACTATTTATCTCACGCGAGATATTTGTCCAAAGTTTTGAAACCAGCTGAAATTCTCAGTAAATTGTTTCAGGGGAACAAAGTTACTCCTGTAATCGAAGAAGATAGCGATGAGGATTGAAGAGATCTTGCAGGCAATGAGCACTCTAATTTATAAGAGGCGAGGGGAGTCACATAAAAAAATCACTCCGATTTTTGAGAGGCGAGGGGCCTCACATTAAAAAAGCGCCCGGATTTGTGAGGGGCAAGGGGACTCAGATTGAAACAGCGCCCCAAATTGTGAGAGGCGAGAGAACTCACATTAAAAAAGCGCCCCGATTTGTGAGGGGCAAGGGGACTGACATCAAAAAAGCGCTCCAATTTGTGAGAGGCGCGTGGACTCACATTAAAAAAGCATTGCATTCCTCTTGGAAATCTCAGTTCCGTCAAACATTTTTGTCAATTTTTTCTGTATCAAACAAATGAAAAATATCAGTGTTTTGTACGCTATATATAGGCTATATATAACTTTTTCACTTGAGGATAAATTTTACATTTTTCTTACTTTTGAATTTTGTAAATTACATTTCGATACGCAAATATAGTGATTTAATACATTTATTTGACAAATAAGTTCAAAGAACGTGGTAATTACAATAATATACACACATCCTAATTAATTTGAAAAAAATGAAAAAGTGACTTATTTCTAACCCAAAAAGTGGCTACAAGTGACTCATGTTTTTTTTCTTGGAATAAAAATAATACAATAAAATTCCATGAAATTTGCTCGAATTCCGGATGATTTTGAGTGAATTCAGTATCAATTAATAAGAGCAATTAAAATTAAATTCAAAAGAATCTAATTTATAACTTATTAACACAAGCGGCATATCGTTGGAATCGCCAAGAAACGTAGATTTCGAATATAATATCACTAAATTACTGATGGTCAAATTTCAAAATTTTTATGTTTCGTAATTTATTTCTCAGTAGAACAAAGGCCCCCCCCCCCGCGGGCAAGGGTCGGCGAAAGCGTCTCACGAGCACTCAACTATATGAGTGTAAGTTAAATAGAGCGATTAAAATAAGCAGGTATAGTCTGAGATATTTAAACTGGACATTGCCAATAGTGCTAATATAATAATATAATGGCGGGGTTTATAGTTCTAATTGCCGGTTTGCGTTCCCCTTTAGAAATTTCCGATCGAGTTTATTACTCTAAAATTTGAAGCACTATTTTCGAAATACCAGATGTGCATGTGGCATTTGAGTGTAAAAAAAGGAACAAATTGCTTTGCAAATAAGAAAAAACTAAGGAAACTATACATACTGCCTTGTGCCTGCGTACTCCACTCACAGTGCTGCCACTTAAGCTTAGCTTGACAAATCACCATCCCCATACAGATTGTATAAAAAATAAATTTATAAACACGTGTTCCTCGAATGAAAAAAAATGTCCTCCTGAATCTTTAAAAATTGTTCCAAACAAACTTTGCAGGATTCAATTTAGTACTGAATAATTTAACGTTTTCCTAATTTTTTAATTAACAATTCGATCTTTGAGAAAATTGAAAAAAAATATTATACCATGCACATTTTCCAACTAATTTTTCCATTCAGGAAAATGTATACGTTTTGAGACACTATTTAAATAGTTTACTCTCCACTTTATTAGTTAAGTTTACTCCACTTTATTTAAATAGTGAAAGAGCAGGTTTTTACAAATGTGTCTGTATCTCTGCATGCATGTATGCATGTATGCATATGTATGACTGTGAGCACAATAACTTTTGAAAAAATGAATCTTTTTTGTGTGCTTTTTTGGTTGAGGATTTATAGTTTTATTTGAAGATTCAACTGTTTTGTAAATAATTGGCTATTCTAAACTGAAAATTATTATGTTTTATTGAAAATTCAATTGCTTAAAAACTGATCTTCTTTAGATTAAAAATTTAACTACTTGGTTGAGAAAACATTTTTTTTTGTAAAGAATATAACTGTTTGGTTGAAAATTAATCTGTTTCGGTGTAGCATTCAAGTATTTTTTTGAAAACTCTTATTTTTTGGTTAAATTCAATTGATTTTTATTTAAAATTATAATCTTTTTTTTTGAAATATCAACTATCATATTTTTTGTATTAAAAATTTATATTTTTAGGTTGATAACTCTTTTTTTGTTGAGGATTCAAATACTTTGTTGCAAACTTGTCTTTTTTGGTTGAATTCAACTTTTTTATTTTTAATGAAAACGTCTCATGAGAAACTTTCAGATTTGACCAAACCCTTCCTCTCTCCAAGTCTTCCTACGGTTCAAATTTGTGAAGAAAATTAAAAGGCGTCAAGTTCTTTATGTACCTGATATACAAATTTTGAAATGTTAAATTTGTTTCCTTTAATACCGAGGGGTTGCGCCTTCATCAGAAGAATGTAGGGAAATACAGTTAAAAATTACCTAATTTCTAGTCATAATTAGAGAATTTTATAGAATATATTATTTTATCATACATGCATACATTATTTCAATATATACCTCATTTTGGACCACCCTATTGTACAAATTAAAATAGCTCATATCGCGATAAAAACTTTTAAGGCGCCTCTTACACTGATACAAAATCCCGATAATAAAAAAAATTACACACATCTCCTGATATAAGCAGCCTCCCTGAATGCTATTCCTAGAACTGACTTTAGATTCTTCCTTAACTTTAACATATATAATAAATTCAACATTTACAATCCTATCCACTTTTTTTTAAAATTTTTCTGCGTTCCGCCTTGGAGATCGTTGAATTCCGTCCAGGTGTTATGTCTCTTACATATCGATGTATAGTGTCCCATTCCAAGTTGTGAAATATCAATATTAGAAGCCAGCAGATGATTTTTATACCGAACAACTCCCAAAAGTACGTATCTGTCTATAATGTCTGCTACATCAGATTGGCTGACGGGAATGTTATCCAAATGGATGGGCGTCAGAATATCTTGGAGTTGTAGAAATATGAAAGGACCTGTGAATAGTTAGAAAAATATTCGAACATTATTATAAAATTCAGTGAAAACCATTAAATTAATCTCTGGAACCTGTCAAAAAGTCCAAAAAATGCCATGATTTTTATAAGAGGAAAAAGAAAGCTTTGAAACTTCCTTCTAACCATTAAAATCAATCGAGAATTCTCTCGAATTCAAAAAGAATATCAATTTCAAATTCAAATCACTATAAATTGATTGGAAAAATATTCGAACATCATTATAAAATTCAGTGAAAACCATTAAATTAATCTCTGGAACCTGTAAAAAAGTCCTAAAAATGCCATGATTCTTATGAGAGGAAAAACAAGCTTTGAGACTCCTTTCTAACCATTAAAATCAATCGAGAATTCCCTCGAATTCAAAAAGAATAACAATTTCAAATTCAAATCAATATAGATTGATTAGAAAAATATTCGAACATTATTATAAAATTCGGTGAAAACCATGAAATTGATCTCTTTCTTAATTTAAATTTCACAATATTTATATTCGAGGTTGCACTCGTTTTCGATTCAATATCGCCCATTTCACGATGTCTATTGTACTCTTACTATTCTCATCTACTTATCTATACTCTTTCAAAATTAACCATTGAGTGGCAATGGCAATCAGTGATATTTCACTGATTCACTCAGCGGAATTCTTTCACTGTTTTAATCTGGTCGTACGCATTTTGTGATTATTACCTTTAAAATACCACACATTACTCTCAAAACAATAAATGAGGACCAGGCTGCAATTTAAAAAGATATATTATTATTCTGTGCGTAACTATAGGAAGGCCATGCGAGTGATTTACCGCGGTCCTACAGGGGAGCCGGTGTCATTTTTAGATGGCAGTTGCTCCCAGTGGGACCCTGCCGTGGTTTTCTAACCTTATTTTTTAATTATATATATATATATATAAATGTTATTTGGCGTCACTGGTATAATTAGTAGCGCTGTTTTAGTTAAGTCACTTACTTATTCACCCGCAGTCAAAGTCGGAAAATAAATGTTTTACAAGTGAACCAGTGAACCACCAGATTTGATTAGTCTTTCGATTCTTTGAGTTAATTATTTCATTAGACTGAACTGACGCAAGGAGAATTGTAATACGGTTTTCGAGTTTCGTCGTGTTGCAAGCTTTTAATGTGGATCCAATCATTCATGCACGATAGAAACCTGGCCTGTCAGTAGAGCGAGGATACTTGGGAATTAAGAGGAATCACATTGTCGATTAATTGTCGCAATGCGAGCTTCCCGAACGAGTAAGTAGTCGGACGTGACGAAAGTTCTTGCTAGTTGACAAGATAGATGCACTCCAGAGACGCGTCTGCCTATAGGTACATACATGTACGGATGCTAACAGGATGAGTATCTGTTGTGATCGCCAAAATCTCACCACGTACCGACGAAGTGTTTCTCACTTTACAGTTTCGGCAAGAGTCACGTTAAAGCTGTTTCTAGTTACGATCTAGGAACGTCATAAATAAAGAACGCTTGCTGTTTTAAAGCACTGGAGGAAATGTAAGTAACGAGGGTGGGAACTAAGAAAACTTTGTTTTACATTCCTTTATGTTCACTATTTCAAGAGCAAATAAAGTGAGCCTCTATCAATTTTCTAACTATATTTATGGATTATGTTATTTTTTCAAGGAAACCTTTTTAGCTGTAAAAAAGGCATATAGAACGAATAATTTTAAAATCAGACATACTTTGCAGATAAATAAGTTTTCTCGCTTCAAGATTACAGAAGGGAGAATAGTACAATGAAAATTTGATATAAAGGGGGTATGCCTGCATTTCAAAATACTTTATTAAGGGGAGTGGGTTGCTGGGATTAAAGTAGACAGAAGGATTCAAAGTTGATGGATATATGGAGGTATTCAAAAAAATTTCAAAGAGATTACAAGAAGGAGATTAAGAGAGAGGGAAAGGGGAAAGTAGGAGCTGGAAGGGGATTATGCGGCGAAAGAGGGGGTGGGTAGGGGAAAAAGGTAGTGGATATGGCTGAGATTAGTAGTAGAGGGAGGAAAATATAAGGTTGGGGATGTGGAATTATGAAGAGAGGAGGCGTGAGGATCATTGAAGGAAGATATGAGGAGGGAGAGAAGAAGATGACATAGAAGATATAAAATAGTAGATTGACTACAAAATGCTTCTGCTACCCCTAGAAGCTGACTTTTTTCGTATGCATTTTTACCCCCAGAATAGTACAGACATTATTTTTAATTGAAGGGGTCTGTACAAAAAGTTATTTTTCATTGAATGTTTTAATGTTTTACCACATCTATATATAAATTGTTAAAAGTATCGGATTTTTTCTAACATAATTTTATACTTTCATTTAATATAATTTGTTAACAAAAGCGACGAAATATAATACACTGCAATTTTCAGGTTGTATTTTTTCATAATATACAGGGTGTCCCAAAGTTCTCGCATACGGACCACATAGCTCGAATACTGGTGAAAAACTACAATCATATTTTAGAGCTCAAAAATGTTGAACACTTATTATTTTTTGAGATAAAGAAGGTCAAAGTTGGACAATCACGCTGCGTCTTACAAAATTAGGCAGTGGTGCTTCAATTTAAAAAAAATTCTCGACAGCAACCCAATTCACTAAACAGTTTTCTCGTTCACAACAGTTTCCTTTGAAAAAAAATTCTCAACAACGAAACGTGAAATGATTTGAACAATAATAAACCATCAAACTTTCTTTTTATCTAAATGATTGAAGTTGATTAAAATAATTTTGTAATTCAAGATCTAAAAAGCTGAATCAAGTTTATGTTTGAAAAAGCTTATTTGTATTTAATCTTAATAAAAACATGTACAATTTTTGATTAAATACCCAACAAGATCCAGAACCTTGTGTGAATCAAGTTTCACGTAATTCGAACATGTCAGGCAAGTAAAACTCTGTTCTCTAAATTATTATTATTATATCATTAAGCCGTTTCCCTTTCGGGGTAGGCGTGAATTGCTCGGTTGGAAAGTAGTGATGGGAAGGTGACGTTGTTCGTTGTCACACGATAATTTCCAGATAAGATAGTAAATCTAGTTTTCCAAAGAGGCATCAATTTGTCTATGCATTTCACTATGTATGGATGCACCTTCAAGTTTTCCAACAGACAGATGATAAGTCTATAAGAGGTTGAATCGAAAGCTTTCCGGTAGTCAATCCAAGCCATTGACAAAACGCGCTGTTGAGCCGCAGCGTCTTTACAGACGCACCTGCCAATCAGCATGTTCTCTCGACATCCTGCTACACCTTTTTTTCGAGCCACACTGTTCGTACATCTCTCGCCACACATGCTCAATTCTTCGGACAATCCTGTTGTTCAGGATAGCTGTAAAGATCTTATACAGTGTGTTTAAACAAGTCATTGGCCTGTAATTCTCTGGGTTGGACAAATTGCCTTTTTTCAGTAGGAGTATAGTGCGTCTTAACACCAACCACTGCTGAATGGGCGTTTAAGACTTTCAATATGAGGTGAATATACGGGCTAAATGATAGTGTGTAGAAGTAAACTTCTTCCACCAGAAGTTTTTGATACCATCTGGTCCTGCAGCGGAAAAGTTATTCGTGCCTCTAAGTGCTTTTTTCATTTCTTCGATAGTGATCGATAGACATTCCTCCTCAGATGTTATGAGGTTGTCGCAAAACTCCTTGAAGCGGATGATATTATCAGTATCTTCTTTCAATAGAAACAGGGTGATCACTGAATAGGCGAGATGTGTCAGCGAGAAACGGTTGATTCTCCCTGACCCATCCCTCCCTCTTCTGTATTCTCTTCCTTGCGAAAGATAACACCCGTCTTTTATCAACAATGTGCTGCTTTATTATCAGCAGCTTTGAAGTGTTCAGTGTATGATTGAAGATCCTTAGTTTCTGAGCGAACTTTCGAACCCTTTCCGTGAACGGCCTACCAGATGTTATGTAGTTAATCACACACTGAATACGGGACGCGTTCTGTCTTGCCCATCCAATCTTCTTGTTAAGTTGATACAAGCTTTTTTTGGTCTATTGATGCATCGTCGGTTTTAGCCTTCGATTTGAATCAGCCAATGCTCTCGCAGCACCATAAACTGAATAATGGATTATTCAGAGGTACGACTCCTCCGAAATATCCCCACCTGATCACAAGGTAAATTACTTTAACTTAATATTTCGGGTACATTCGTTGCAACTCCCTTTTAAGGTCTTGATACCTCTTTTCTTTTTCCTTATCCTTGGCAGTGATGTTGTAGTCGGCCGGAGCCGAGAGTTTCGTCATCTCCCACCACGGTCCCTGTACACTTTCCTCCGCGTCAGTAGATGACGAATCAAAAGCAAGAAGCCCGAAGATCGCCCTCGTTGGTTTAAATTGAGTATTTTTTCATGACGTCATTGGTACACTACCTCAAATTTCGTATAGTTGATTGTATTTCGCGAAACACTTGAAAAGTGTTACTGTCGAGTCCTTTGTAACGTAATTTTACGTTTCGGAGATTGTCTCCAGAAATTCTTATGGAATTGCAGTACCATGTACTAACCTTCCTAACGGCTGACATTTCCATCTATCGACGTCATGCCACAAAACTCACTATTCCGGATATCCACTTGCCTGAACCGTTACCATAATATTGCGCAATATATGTACTCGACAGAGTACTCGCGCACTCAGCCTAGTGATGGACGTTCACCACCTTGCTCGTGCTCGGGCATGAGCAAGACCAAGCATGCTCGGTCAATACCGAGCAGAGCCAGCAAGAGCGGTCATTATTTAATTTTAAGCAAAGATAATGTGCTTAAACTATAACAGGTAATTGGAGTAAGGATTTGAGACATCTATTTTATTCGTATATGTTCTTCAACTCCTAAAAATGTATATAATATTAAAATAAATGAAGAATTGCCTTTTTGTCTGCTCGTAGCAGACAATAATTCAGGTAGAATGTTAAAATTTCGGCGGGCTATTTGAAATAATGGTTCAACATATGTGGTTTATTTGATGAAAATGCGGTAAATGTTGGAATTTGAAAGTGAATTATGAGATATTATGGGATCTTATACTTCGTGGTAAATAAATTAAGTGCAGGAAATATGAATTTTCAAGTCCAGTCTGAAAATGATATAGAAGAAAAATGATCTTTTGTAAATTAAATATTTTTGAATGTACTTTATTGTATAAAATTAATATCTATGTAAACAATTATTATATTATACTATAATAATTATTATTATGTAATTTTCCTTCAAATAAGATATTTTTATACTTCTATTCAAAGAAAAAGTATACTATGTAATGTGATATAAAAAATTTAAAATATAGTCAGTATATTTTATTAAGGAAAAAGTATTATTAGTTTTACCATTTTCTCGCATAATAGTAGATTCTACTATAAAATGAAATTGTATATTAAATTATACGTAAGCCTTCGGAACGTTTAACAACTCTAATAAAAAATGTATTAAGGTTATGCATAAATGTAAAAGGATAAATACATTTTTAATGTATTCATATTCTTATTTCTAAACACATGGCATACAAAAATACATACATATCACTAAAAGTACTTGCCAGAAATGATCGCAGTATCTCAATCTGAAACTCCAGCCATGCAAAATTAAGTAATTAATGTTGGAAGTGCTAAATTTATTACAAAATGTACTTATCCAATTCATTTGAATAAAATATTCTTAACATTTACAGAATAGAATTTCAAATAACCCGATAAAATTCAGCCATTTTCTCCCAATAGTCGTCTGCTACTAACAGTCAGATGTACATATTTTTATTACCAAGATACATTCCATTTATAAGGAATTTGAGAATGACCAACCCTGCTCGCTTGTGCTCGGTCATGACCGAGCAAAAGCGAGCATGCTCGAGCATGACGGTAAATGCACATCACTAACGCAGCCCTTCCGAGGCGAGAGTCGCAACAGTCTCTCGCCCTACGCGCTGAGAAACTGCGTGGGCCAGCAGTTCTAGGAATGTCGAGTGTATTTATTTGTATTATTAAACATAAAGCGTGAGTCTACGACAAAGGGTAGTCTTAGTTTGCCAGGCATTAGCTTTAGATGCAAATAAAATTCTTGAAACAGCACCCATAGCTATATTCACAGCAGACATTCTTCTTATAAACTCTTTATGAAGAAGACCCGAATCTAATGCGTTAACAGCCAGATGGACGAATTCGCTCACCACTTCCAGCTGAGTCTGAGCGTAGAAGAATTTTTGTTCACATGGCCGACCTTCGCGGCATACCATAACTTTTGATTTTACTTCACTAACCGTTGAAAAATTGCTTATACACTATTGCACGATGAGGTTTATTTTTACTTGTAAGTCAGCCTGAGAGTGAGTGAATACGACAATATCATCAGCATAAGCAAGCAGGATCACGTCACATAAGTGATCTATTATAAATTCCATGCATACCGTGATTTCTTCAGTACTCTTCTAGATCATATATAAAGAGCGCAAGAAGGTGAGGACTAAGGATCTCTCCTTGAAGCTACCCAAAGGTTACCTCAACAGAGGAAGTCAGACCCTCGTAATGACGAATGGACGTGTTAGCGTTATCATAAAGATTTTTCATAATTCGTATAAGTTCATTGGGCATATCTATCCTTAGAAGTTTGTACCATAGATGACAGTGGTTTATTGAGCCAGAAGCCTTTTCAAAATCCATAAAATAAAGAAAAAATTCGTTGCTTTGGGATAGACAACTGAATCTGAATTAGAGAATGAACGGTAAAAATATGGTCTATACAACTTCTTCCAGGCCTGAAACCAGCCTGATTTTTTGAGAGAGTGTTTACCTCGTTAACCAACGCCGTCAGCCCTGTCAACAGAATCTGACAGAAGATCTTAGCAATACTATCTACAAGGGCAATTCTCCTGGAATTATGAGGATCAGACTTTTCGTTCTTTTTATACAACATAAATACATGTATTTTGGCCCAGCTAGATAAGCCTCAATCGGATAAAAAGAAAAAAGGTCTTGCCATACATGAATGCTCATATTGTCAGTCGAAGGAGACCGCAAACTGAATCTATTGACAGCTGTACAAAAATCATCAGGATTATTAAAAGCCGCTAGGGAATTCATAAGTGAAGATTCGTATTGCCCCTTATTGGATCCACGTAACTCCAGAAAATATATTTTTATTTCCAGCCATTGTGCCCTCTTCGAATCAGAAAAAACTGACCTTTTAAAGGTATTTAAAGATTGTCTAAACTTACGGCGCTTGACTCTATATTCTTTATCATCCCAAGGTTTTTTCCCTAAACTACGCCACTTAGGCTTTGCATGTAAATTTAACTTATCAGCGGCAGTTCAGATTGCGGTCATTAAATTGTTATTGAGGAGTTGGAGTACACACAGTTCTTGAGAATGGACATATCGTGTATAGAGAAAAATTTACGGTTAGCAATACAAATTATTTTATTATATAAAAACGAGTCTTTATTTACACTTGTGTTCATCTGCATGGAATACGACATATAAATCTGAACCGTATTCAGAATGAATTATAAAAATAAAAACAAAATAATGTGCTGTGCTGAATTCAAACACAGTGAGCCTCAATCATTTTCAACCTGACAGTTCTGCGGCACAGCTTTTCTTTAAAGAATCCTTTCATTATGATTTAAAAGTATTTCATAGCAAAAGCAAGGATGAAGTTCCAAGCTCTTTTTGAAATTTGTTAAAATAGAAAAATTAATCCTCTCTTTCTTTTCGCAGAATTGAGTTCGCAGTCAAGCACAGATTTTCTCGATACTCCCCGCCCTGTTCACTGTCGCTCTTCTCCTTCTCGTCGTATACCTGAGGCTGCTGAGATGCATACTAATCGTGTAAGGGCCAGGTCGCCTCCTTCTCCTAAAGTACTTGGATATTCACTTCGACAACTTGGATACATTCGGCTTATTCCCCGCAGAAATCAGAATCTACGATTCGAATTTCGAAGATACGTTTTTCCTGCTGGTTATCCAATTAGATTGAAAACAGAAGAAAATAGCTTTATTCCCGTGCCAAACCAAGAACATATTGTATTATCAGCATCTAATGGGGACATTTTGGCAATATTAGAGCATAGCGGGGTTCTTCGTCCAATATATTCGTCAAATAGAGTACATGCAAGACTAAAAATAAATATGATAGACGGCGAAATTGATAATTTGACCCCAGATGAAAGGCGATATTGTCCAGTAGGCAAAGGTCATCCAATCTTCTTCAACAATTTCATTAAAGCTTCAGCAAATTACGATTCACTACAATCTGGATCGAATCCTAATAGCGAACGTGAACCTGGTTCTTCTCCATCTGATAGACAACATTCACTTGACAGGACCTCTTCTCAGGAGCATCCTCTTCATGCCAAGGCTAGGTCGCCTCCTGAATGCCCGCCTTTTTCTAAAGTACTTGGATATGCACTTGAACAACTTGGATACATTCGGCTCATCCCTCGCACAAATCACAACCTGCGATTCGAATTTCGAAAATATGTTTTTCCTGCTGCTTGTCCAATTAGATTGCGAACAGAAAAAACAAGCTATAGTCCCGCGGCAAACCAAGAACATATTGTATTATCAGCATCCAATGGCGACATTTTTGCAATTTTAGAGCATAGCGGGGTTCTTCATGGAATATATTCGTCAAATAGTGTTCATGCGAGACTAAAAATAAATATGATAAGCGGCAAAGTTGATAATTTGACCCCAGATGAAATAAGATATTGTCCAGTAGGCAAACGTCAACCAATCTTTCCCAACAATTTTATTAAAACTTCAGCAAATTACGATTCACTACAGTCCGAATGCAATCCTAATAGCGAACGTAACCTTGGTCCTTCTTCTTCTGACAGACAACATTTACCTAACCCGACTTCGCATCAGGAGCCTCCTCTTCTTGCCGGGTCCAGGTCCTTTTTCGGCAGGCCTCGTTCTGTTCAAGTACTTGGATGTGCAATAGAACAACTTGGCTATGTTCGGCTTATTCCTTGCACAAATCAGAACCAGCAGTTAAGAAGTGATTCGTCGTATGGTGGAGAGTCATTGTTGTAACGTCAGTCCCACCAAAACTTTTGTTACAGGGTAATTCATCATAATTTATTTAGTTAGCCTTTTTTTCTCGCATTGTTTGCTTCTCTGAACTTGAGGCTTTTTTACTGTTATCGGAAACAGATTATTTTCTGTTGCGAATGAAGTTTTTTTTTCAGTTGCAATTGTCCGTTTACGTTTGGAATGAATGCGTGGTATTTAAGAGTGCCGGGAATTGTAATTGCTAAAGTGAATCTAGTTTCTAGTTTTTCGGTCATCTCTATGTGATCTTCTTTCGAACTGAAAAGAATAACTGTTTTCTTGAAACGATTCTTAGCCCATTTGAATAACTCCATCGCAGTTAGAATTTGATTCTGTGCTGAGCCACCAATCCCGTCACCTGAACCTTTTCCATGTGCAGTTGTTTGGATATGTGTTTCTGCAGAAATGGCAAAATCTTTTTTGTGACTTAAAATATTGCTGAAGGTATATTTATTTTCAAACTGCTGCACAGCTCTGCCTGTCACATATAAAATTAGGTTGACAACGCCGAATTTCTTTTTGAGGTACTCGGTGATGCGCTTTCGAAATATATATACAGCAATCCGAGATATTTGCCATGCTAAAATGCTTCAGTTCATTTCCTTCTCTGTGATAAATATCTACTGTAAATATTGTAGCTTTATTATCATGCCAATGAAAAGATTGCGCAGCATTTTGAATGCTGAAAGCATCAATTTTAGGAAAGTCAAGCAAAATTAAGAACTCTCCTTCTTTTATAGGATAACTTTAAGGTGCTTCACAAACAAACGTTGTTTCACATAAAATACGTAAAGTTTCAGGTTTTTAAGTTCAGTTCAGAGTTCTTCCACGGAAGCATCAGGGTCTGCTATTTCGGTCTTCAAAGTGCTTCTATCAGTTTGCTACCAAACTTGATACGTCACTGTGTCGAAACTATTCACGTCCAATAGATCAATCAGGTACTTTTTAAAATTTTCATGTCAGGACAAGATTCGCATTGGTTATAATGACAATCATCAACAGGTTCACTGCACATGATTTCTATTAGACAGTCGTGGTATCTGATAATTGTTCGTCAGTTCCCTCAGTTAAGTGTTTGATATCAATCGCATTCAACATGATTCACATGATAAACGCAGACACAAACATTGTAAGTTCCACTTGCTCCAGTCAAAATACAGTGATATGGTCTTAATTGTGCGAATTTTGAAAATCCGATCTTCACATTTTTGTGTTTGGTTACAAATCTGGCATATAATTCTAAATGATTACATTAGTCGTCTATTCTCGTCACCTTCGTAGAAGTTCCTTACCAAATTTTCAGTTTCTTCTGCCAATTTTTCTCCTCGCTTGGCGTCTGGAAAAGTCCAAACTCCCCTTTTGGCAACTAAGTCTTTTGCTTTTCTGGCTTCACGTTCAGATGCACCGAATTCTCGTATGATTTGTTTGCGACTTCAAGACTTAGGCGCAAGCATGAGCAGACACATCTTTTCAGAATATGCAGTGCCCTTCTGCTCTAATTTTTCTTTTATTTGTTTCAGGACTTCGAAACCCGCTAAGTGATTTTCATCATTGCATCCTTCTTTTTCATTTCTCATTGGAAAGCAAAATTCTGGGTTCTCTCTTATCTCTTCCTCAACATTAATACCAGGCTTTTCTACAACTGTGGATGGCTGTAAATTGAGATTTCTACATTCTTTTCTACAAGCACCACATATTTTGATGCCTTTCGGCAAATCAGGAAACGCTACTTGCTGATTTTCCGTTAGAGGCCTAAAACCATGCAAGGTCTTTAGGAAGCTCACACTGCTTCGAAAGCAGCGATTTAAGAAGACAATTAAAAACGAATTTATAACCTAAACTAAATTAATACAAATCACAGAATAGAAGGACGAAAAATTCATAAATATATTGGGATCTGAAATACAGCGATACGCCAACTGGTGACCGAATTTAGTACTAAAATAACGGGGTCGTTTTTGTCATATCACAGGTTTTACTATATTATCCAGTTGAATTTTACAATAAAAATTATTATTATATTAATATTTCGTTCAGTTTAAAGCCATATAATCAACAAGAAATTCAAGTAGCACCAGAGGACAAGTTTGGTTTTGTGTATTTGGACCTCATAAAGTTGAAAAAAGAGTTTTTTCTTTCTTGTCTTCATTAGATATATCATATCTTTAAGAAATAATTATTTTCTAATTGGATGCTACTATTTTCTTCTACTCTAATATAATAGCACATGTGAGTTGTCCACTTTTCAAGGATATGCGTCCAATGTATTTATCGTAAAAACAAGATGGAAGTCACTTTTTGTACGTTGTGAGAGGGTCTGAAATGTTCACAGAAAACGTCATTCATATTCCTCTATAATATATTTTAAATTCAGTTTCTAAAATACGACTACATACCCATGCTCAACCCTCTCCTCTAATAATAAAAAACAAACCATTTTTCACGAAAATAATACATTGTTTGACAATTCCATCAATTTATAATTGATATTTGTTCCAAATTTATAACATATCCAACGTGCACAATTTGTTGTCCTTTCTTAAAATGTGCACAATATGAGAAAAAAATGAAAGTCTGTGTATGTCGATGTCTTTTGTTGTTCGACTATATACGAGACCAAGTTTAATTCAGATAAAGGAAGAATTTTGTGTAGTGATAATTTGTTTACATAAATAGTTTAAACTATTCTTTTATTCATTATTTTATTATATATATTATATATATATTTATTATTTTATTTATTATGCATGCGCGCACCTGTTGAATCTCGCGCTTCGCGCTCAATAATGTGTTCACCTCGCGCTACGCGCCTGACGCTTTAAGCTCGGTTTCTCTAGGTTTTCGCACTTCGTGTCCTCGCTATTGCGCGCTTCGCCGACAAATACTCTCTTAATAAGCTTCATCGTTATGACCTGCTTTTGTTTTAATTATGCCAATTTTACCGACAGTGTTATTAATAAGGTTGACATAATGAAAACACAACGAATCTCAATGTAGCAACGTACAAATTATTTTTCTTCTTACTATGCAATACTAATTTTCAAGTCATACCTATATGTATTATTCATGATATAAATCAACCGATGAGAAATGTCATTCATTATACATAAGAAAAAGAACTGCATGAGGAATTGTGTATTTAAACATTTATTTCAGTTACACTCATACGCTGTTTGTTTTTCAATTTTATAAGCGGGGCCTCCTAAACATTTGTGCACGGCTGCCTGTACATTATATCCGGGCCATTTGTTTTCCGTGTAGCCCACTCAATTTCGGCCTTATCGAACTTTTGGTGGAAAAGTTCGTTTGCAACTTCTCCTTCATCCATCGGGAGAGATCCTGTAACTATAAGTAAGGCAACGTTGGGTCGGCAAGTACGCATGTCTGAACAGCGTTTATACTTCCAATATTCAATATTGAAGCTTATAATTTCTTTTTTCATATGGTGTCAAACTTGGCGGCTCATGCATCTGTAAGATCTCACGCTTTGCGCTCGGACATATATAGACATCGCGCTATGCGCTCGGGTAATTATTTTCTGCACTTGGAATGATTGAATGAAACTTTATCAAAAATATCTCATTCAGATCCTAGTATTCGTATATATCTTCATAATCTGAATTTTTTACGTGAGTAAGTGTGTATAGTTGAAGATTCAATTGCAGAAAGCTCTGTGGCTTTGAGGTACACATCCACATTGTGACACTCGCGCTACGCGCTCGTTTCCTAATACACTCTCAGTCATAAATGATGAGTATGTAGTAAATTATAACATATTTGTATCTCTTTTTTGGGTGAACAAATTTTGTCTAACAATTTTTATTTCGTACCTTTTGTCAAAAAGTGATTTATAACAAGTATGTAGATGTGTTTTGGGTACCCCATTTTTGTTTACAATTTTCTTTTCATAGCTTTTGTCGTTTTCTTAAAAAACGTAATTGTTTTATTTCCAATATTTTCACGAATAAAACAAAGATTACGCGTCCTATCGAAAAGTGATCAATAACAAATTGGTATGTCTGTTTTGCGTGAGCAACTTTTCTCTATTAATTTTTTTCGTAGCTTGTGTCGTTTATCTAAAAACTTAATTTTTCATTTTCAATATTATTTTTTACGAATAAAACAAAAACTACGCCTCATATCAGGAAGTGATTAATAACAAAGCGATCAAAACTTGAATTTTCGGTTCTTCAGAAAAAAAAATAAGAAAGGTGTTATGATAATCTTGTAGAGCTATAAAAAAGCAACGTCTTTCCTCTCTTGACTTTTTTCATATCGTGCGTTGTTTGACTTAAAATTTTAATTTTCGATTGATTTTGTAAGTTTTGTAAATTCTATAAATTTACTAATTTTTTTCATTGGAAAAAGTTATGGGGATCAATTGTTTGTCTTTCTAAGTACTACAAACAGCTCTACATGAAAATTTTTCATCTTAAAAAAAGTAGTCTCAAAAATTTTGAAATTGCTCAAACGGTTTGAATATCTATTTAAAATGTCTGGTTAACGAACTTGTTCGTTCTTTTGGTACCTAAAAAAGTGTGCTAAAGCTCGATTCGATCAGTTTATGTTTTCGTGAGTTATCGTGTTTACCGGAAGGCCGGCTGGACGGACAGACAGATGCTATCACCAAAACTATATTTTCGGCTTCAGAGGATCTCAAAACGTGGAGATCCGTTGAAAACCTGTGATGTTTAATTTCTAACAATTCTAATACTCTTTCAATCATAAATTATGAGAATGTTAAAATGTTGGCATTTGGATAAACAATTACTAAGGGGGAGCTTTCTTTTGAGAAGAAAAAATAAAAATATGACTCTTTTCCAACAATGTGAACTTTGTTCTTTAATTTAATCATTGAAGGTGAAATATTTATTTAAAAAAAAATGCTTATGATCAATGAAAAGGGTATGAAGAAAGCCATCGAATTTGTACTGGACAACATATTTTTTATCGCGATTAGCAGAATTAAAAATCTCAGAAATAGACGATTTATCTACGAAAATCACAAAATTTTCACCCTCTCAACAAGATTTGTTTCCCATAAACTACTACCCAATATCACAACACTTTACAAAAGTTTGACTTAGATCGGACAACTTTGATATTTTAAGTGTGTACAACTGTACACATGAGAAATAATGCCCCGTGGGTGACGTTTCGAAAGGAAGGGGCTCACTTTGTCCATCGCAACTTAGGAGATATTCTCGTTTTTGTGAGCAGAGGTCTAAAGTATCGATTTTGAAGTTTTTACGGAAAACCATACTTCAACCTATGCTCCAGCTTGTGATTCTGCATACTTCTGTCCCGGTTCATTTGAGGCTTAAAATTTTAACAATTTAATCCATTTGCATGCAACATATGCAATTTCACATATGATATGAGAGCAGTGGTTAATGTCGCACACTTAACATATCAGTCCATAGCAGGGGAAATATAATTGATAATGATATGGCATTATGTTAAAATTTCATAAAACAACATTGCGGCTTCAATATTGCAAGTTTAGGCTCGCCTAGGGCGCGCGTCTGTTGGTTCTCGCGCTTCCCGCTAAATATCATATTTATCTCGCGCTTCGCGCTCGGTCTTTGTATTTCCCCCCACGTTTGCGCCCAGACCTATTAAAATTAAAGGTCAAATCATCGACAACTGTAATTTGGTAATTGTGACTTCTTTTTTGTTAAAGCTCCTTTGGCTTTACCGAACACATTCTCATCACGTCCCACGCGAAAAAATTCTGTGGAAAGTGTTCTACGGAAATTTCATGTGGAAATTCCACATGTGAATTACATGCGCAAATTCTACAAACATTTCTAAAAACTAATTTTTGACAAAGTTTGACTTCCGTTGATGAGCTGTGCTCTCGGAAATTACAGTCTGAACATCACACCATTGCACCAGGTATGCGAACAACATCTTCTTCGAGAAAATTATGCTACCTACGCCAAAAATTCATCTTTTTGGTTGAAAATTCAACTACTTAGTTGAAAATTGAACTAATTTGTTGAACATTTATTTTATTGCTTAAAGATTTAACTATATTTTTGAAAATAATTTTTTTAACTGAAAATTTATCTTTTTTAGTTACAAATACAACCATTTGGTTGGAAATTCATGAACATAAAAATAATTTTCTTAAGATTTATGGGAAAATTAAAAATGATTTTTTTATTGAGAAATTTATTTTAAGAGAATTTTTAAAAAGATTTCAAAACATTTCTAAATTCTCAAAAAAGAATCCTGAAGATTGTAAGATAATTATTTCAATTATGTAGGTTTTAAAAAAAATGTAGGAAAAATTTGAATTATTTAAAAAGATATTTACCTAGAAGGTTTTAAGGTTTTGAAAAGATTTAAAAATAGTTAAAAGTCTGAGAGCATTTCAACAATGTCTTAAGAAAATGTAAATTCTTGAAGATTTAGAACAAAAATTGCAAGCTTTTTTAGAATATTGAAGGGTTTTGAAAAGGTTTTGAAAGCTTTCAAGAGAATGAAAAAAATTTCTTTACATTGCTAGGACAATTTTAAATGATTTTTCTTTTGGATAAATGAATTTTAAAAGACTATTAAGAATAATTTTCTAAAATTTTAAAACATTTCAAAAATTATCAAAAAAGAATCTGGAAGATTTGCAGGCAATTTGTCAGAATTTAAAAAAATGTTAGGATAAACTAATATAATTTCAAAAGATATTTAAGAATTTCACAAGTTTTTGAGAGATTAAAAATATTTTTAAACTGGAAAAGATTTCTGAAACTTTATAAAATATTTGTTAACTTCTTCTAAACTTCTAAACGTCAAATGTTTTCTAATATTCTGTAAAATCCTGTGAAATGAAAAAAGTCTTCAAACTTTTCTAGATTCTTTTTCGCTATATTTAAAAGTTTCAACTGTAATAATATGCCATTCTTATTTTCTTTATTTTCGGCTCACTCCTACCTAGCCATTCATTCTACTCTTCGAGTTTTCTTACAATAGAGTAATAGATTCAATGGAGTAATAGACCATAAAAGGAGTAAATTCCTAAAATTGATTGTGTATAACCAGGTATACTTTTAATGCCCCTAAATATTTGTGTCAAATGATTTAGAACAAGCTTTTGAAACTGTGCAAAAGCTGTATGTATATTGTAAAAAATGTTTGAAAATTTTTTTAAATTCTTTTTCGAATTTGAAAAAAGTTTAAAATAAAATTTTGTACAATGAGTGATTTTGTACAATATTGTATTGTACAAAATTTTGTACAATAACTGACTTGGGCAGGATTGGCTAGAGAATATAATATATTCTGAAAAATTCTAAAAAAAAATTAAAACAGACGCCATCGCCAAAACAAGATTTTTGGCTTCAGGGGGTCTCAAAACGTTGAGATCCGTTAAAAAACTGAGGTGTGAAATTTCGGACGATTCTAATACTTTCTCAATCATAAATGATAAGAATGTAAAAAAATGAGGAAATAAATTCTTTTAAATAACATTAATGTTGGTACCATATTTCTAAGAATTTAAGTCGATTTTTTTAAACCGTAAACGATCATTGTAGACTTTTCAAATAAAAATAATTAACTTTGATAAAAATATTTTTGTTGTGAAAAACAGACAATACGTGTCTCATATTTTATCTAGGAAAACAATAGATTTAAGCCCCAAAAAATTCCGTAACATCACCAGGGCCAGACTTAAATATGACTGATTTCATATATGAAATTGGTCTTTTGTATCTTGAAAACTAGAGCTTTTTATATTTGAGCTTTTTTGACACTTGTGATCGTAATCAATAACTATAGCCCACCTGTAAACTTGCAAATAATTATATATACTTAATTATCGGTATAATTCCGATGTTTTGTAATCTAATAACTATAGCTTAAAGCTGTAAGATGGCTATTAAGCATGCATAGATCTAGCTTGAAATCTTATAATTTACGTGAATAATGTTTAAAAAATTGTATTTTAATAACAAAGATATATATTGTAATAAAGATTACTCTCAAATATTGAAAAGTGTAAAAACAAAAATTTCGCTATAAATAATCGGAAAAATATTCTTCAATTCAAAGAAAATATCTTTGAATTAAAGAAATATATTCATTGGCTCTTAGTCAAAGAAAAGTTTATTTGATGGATGTGTTTACAATTACCGAAAAAATCTAGTCAGTTGTACCGAAATTTCGGTACAAACGGACCCTTTTTCAGCTCTATTTGTACCGAAAAATCCGCCTATTATTTGCACCGAAATTTCGGTACCCGTAGCCACGGCATTATTTGATTCAAAGAACTGGTTTATTGTTCGAATACAGATTTTTCTTTAATTTGAGATGATTTTCCTTATTTGAAGTTTTGTTTTGGTAGACTGAAGGAATTTTGTTAAAGAAACGGTCTCTTTATTTCAGGACAGATATTTTTCTGATGTTTCCATAAACATTTACAATCAAAATTAAATTCAATTTTGTTTAACTTTGATTAATATTTATTGTTACAGTTCAAGTTTCGCTTTAAAATTTTATACTTGAGCAATTTTAAATTACAAGACCCAGGACATGCAAACGCAGATTGAATCAGACAATTATACAATAAAAACTTATTTTATTTAACTCAATATTATTCTACAAATAATAGATCTGCCATCGTATATTACATATAATACTAATTCGGTAGATTGATAAAATAAATCAACAATAATTCGTAGCATTTGATCATATCTCTCAGTCTCGAATTGTCTTTGGACGATTTTCCTAAAGCGTAAATATTATTTCAATGTACACATAAATATCAGTCTATTATGAGTATTCAGGGACACGGTAGCTTGAAAAGCGTACACCGCGAAAGGATCGTGGTTACCTTTGGCAGCTTTACTAGCGTTCGCCAGGGAAACAAAATTCAAACTCGGCAGCCTAGACAGCGTGCACCGAGATAGGTTGGCGAAAAATAGCTTGAACAGCGTACATTTTTGCCTTTAATTAATTATTTACAGTGTTTCTGGCCTTACGGATGTTTAAAAGCACCTAAACGGCGAGTTAAATATGATCATTCCGATATCATGACAGACCCATATTTGAGACATCGTAATAACAAAAGTAACCATAATTTTGCACTTTTGCTTCGTCAAATCGCTTCATTTATCGTTCAATTAGAGATTCTAATAGTTCGTTTGCCAGAAAAAAATTGTCCTGCCAAAAAAGAGGTGACGCCCCTATTCTGCAATTGCACCAACAATTGAACTAAAAATAAAAGATTGTTCATAATAATACTAATTTAATACATCTTCACAATTCTCTTTTGCGCTAAAGGTAAAAACAATAGCAATTTAAATTTAAAAAAACAAATTGTTCATTATACCACTCCGTTGTTAATTTGTTCACTTAATTTGTTTATAACAACTAAGTTGATTGTTATGCAACTTATTTGTATTTCTGAGTGCCCCTACTTAGATTTGAGACATTTTCTGATAATTGGCAGTCGCTCTAATTTTCAGTGAAGAGAAAAATAGAGAAAAATGTCCCATTTTATCAAACTTTGCGTTAAATAATTAAAGATAAACACAGCTAAATTAAAAAATTTTGTTTCACATATTTCTTAGAAATGTAATTATTTTAAGTATAAAAAAAATGTGTAAATCAGATAAGAACTAAATGTTATAGACTTTTTCAACAGTAAATTCACACGACGTAAAATGTAAAAATGTTAGAAATTTCTGACCAGAAACACATTCAGTTTTAAATAGAAGACGAAACTATCATTTACAATTTCAAAAAATGTTTTCCTAGCTTTAAGGCCATTTGAAAATTCATAAAAACATTCAAAAATCAATTAAATCAATAAAGAAACTTTTCTTCATGTCAAAACAATAGCATGGGGCATGATACTTTTGTTTGACAGGATTTTTTACTTTTCCAGATTTGTGTCCGGGTTTTTTGAAATTGGGTTTTTCAGATCTTTTTTCCCTAAAATTCAATAGTTTCTATACACGAAATATTCTCTCCATGATACGTTTGTCTCTGAACTAAAACGCAGGTTACGAAAAATTGAAACAGTTCATGAAAAATTGAAAACTTGGATCTCTTGTAGAATTCGGATACAGAAAAAAAAGTTCATTTTGCAGAAAAATGCGGTACAAATAGCCAGACTTTTTCAGTACAAATAAGGAGAGCCGGAAAAGGGGCTATTTGTACTAAAAAAAGGAAGCAAAAACAAATATTGTTTGAATCGGTACCAACCAGTTCTGACAAGTTCACCAGGATGCTCGGCTTGAGCCTCGCCGACGAGCCTTTCGGTCCACCATAGGTCGCCGACGGCGGCACCCTCGCTCATCTCGCCACCTCCACCCCCGCCGCCCCCGTCTTCTTGGTACCTCGAGTTCAACCCCTGAAGAGGCGCCAAGGATGACCCAACTGGTCCGGCGCCCTCGTGGGTACCAACGGAACCGTAATTCTCCCCGCAGGTCACGGATCCCACCGGGAGATGCATTCCATCAGCGATTAAGCGCCCCTCCGATTCGCTCAAATCTTCCGCGTGTGACGTCGTGATTCCTTGAAACCTAACACCAACACGAGTCCTTTCTACCTATGTTCTAATTTGATTTAATTGTACTTCCTCTTAATTTTAATTAAAGTTAAATACCACACCTTAACTCTCTTCACTTCAAACACTATTCTTCACTCGATCACTTTCCTAACACCAGAAAAGACTTCCTCATCCTAAATTCTGGAACCAAGTTCGCCAAGGGATCTGATTTTCAGCATCATGAAAAAAACAAACCAATCACCTCAAGGACATTCCCGGGATCCGTGAAAAAAGAACTTCATCCTGTTCCATAACTGGCTGATAAAAACTCAGATTTTTTTCTAACTTTTTTCACTTGTTCTTACACACTTCTTATCTATTGGAAACTTCACTCACAGCACGACTATCGAGTTCCACTTTTAAGTTATCACAGTCTTTATTTTCGCCATCACCCACGCACTTGATGAAATCGTTTTGTTTTATTGAAATAACGTCCCACGTCGGAAGCAATAACACCTAGCTTTTTCAATTAAAATAATTTATTATTATCACTGTTTCCTGGTTTCCCGCCTTTTCTCCAATCTTAGGTGGCACACATGAACGTGTCAAGTTTTTGAGCTCTGGAAAGTTGTGAGTCAACTAAATATCAAAGACGGATTGGATTTGCCGAATGCTTCACGATCGGATTTCTCTTTTATTTAATTTTTCCGTTTTGATCGCGATCGGCGACCACTGACGATCGAACCGTACGGACATCAGTCGCGGTCGACGGCTCGCGACGTTATGCGTGAAGTTGTGGCTCAGCGTCCGCGTGTTCCGCGGAAGCCCTCCGGGACGGCCCAGACTGTGAGTGTCCTCCTCCCCCTCACTCCAAAACCCATAGCCATGGTCGCTCCACGCGTTTCGTACTTTTTATTCCCACACCCCCTGCGCCCCGCCCCCACCCACTCAACTGTGCACCACTTTTTGAACGGAAAGAAGGACATGTACAATATTAACTTTATTAGATTACATTGGTTACAAAAAAAACCTAATATACTTTTCACGAGACATTGTAGGTCTAGTGGAACTAAAAAAAGTTTCATATGCAAATTTTCTCATACACCCCCAAATTCTGATTTTATTGTAAAAAAAAAGTTCTTTTTTCGTTTGAAAGTAGAAAAACACACTTTTCTAACCAATTATTGTTAATTTTATCACGGTTAAAAATTGCAAGGCTACAGTCGAAAATATTTCGAAGTTTCATAGAAAAAACTGAGGGTTTATTAATGTTGCGGCTCAAATAAAACTTGGGATCATTTAGAAGTTAGGCTCTGAAGGAATTCTTATTAAGGGTTCGTTTTTAGTTCGTTGATATTCGACAGATGGCCATCGGCGGGTGCCAACGTTTTCAACTGCGCATGTGCCGAAAAGCGCGGGCCTATTTGAAATCAATAAATACTATGAATAGTCATACCCTATATACCCATCCACACATCACTACTTTCCAATCGAGCAATTCACGCCTACCCCGAAAGGGAAACTGCTTAATGACATAATAATAATATTGATAATAATAATAATAATAATAATAACGTCTAACGTGAAACTTAAAAGTTCGAGCGCGCTTACATTACGGCGCGCGATTTGGTCGTCGCGCTTCGCAACGACCATATGTTATGTTCTATGTTCTTCAGATAAAAATTAGTAAATTTGTGTTTGATTTAAAGTGAAGAAGGAAGTTCCTCTACTTCAGCTATTATTTCCGTATCTTTCTAATAAATAATACAATCAGAAACATTATTTACAACTATCTGAAAAGGGGAGAAAAAAAGTATCTTAGTCGTTTTTGGAACATATATATGATACATTTTGAAATAATTTTTAAATACTTTTGTAAAGCCGCGCACGAGATGAAAAAAAAATTAAATAAGCAAAGTTTTGATGAGAATGTGCCCGCTTATCGGGCAGATTTTTTCACTGTTAATGTTATTTTTTACGAATAAAACAACATCCTATCAAAAAGTGACTAATAACAAATTTGTAGATCTTTTCTGAGTGCAGAATTTTTGTTTAATCATCATTTGTTGCATATAAATGAATAAAAATGTGAATTTTCGATTTTTCAAGAAAATTAAAAAAAACAGTATGATAATCTTATAGGGCGTGCAAAAAGAAACATTTTTTGTATTGTACCTTTTTTTCGTGTCGTGCGTTGTTTGGATGAAAATGTTCATTTTCGTTTCTTCTTTTGGGTTTTGTAAATGCTGTAACTCTGAAAATTTTCATTTTATCGAAAAATGTCATACAAATAAATTGTTTGAATTTTCGAGTACTATGAACAGATGTACATATAATTTTCAAATTTTAGAAAAAAATGGTTCAAAAATTTTCAAAATGCGCTCACTTTTTGAATTTTGATCTAAAATGACTGGCTAACGAACTTGACCTTTAGTTTAAGAGACTAAAAGAGTATACCAAAGGCCAATCAAATCGGTCAATTCTTTCGAAAGTTATCGTGCTCACAGACAGACATACCTACGTACGTACATACATACATGCACACATACATACATACATACATACATACAGACTAGATCTAATACCTTCTCTGGATGACAATGTAAAAACCACTATAATTTGAACAAGATTTAGAATCTTTTAAAAATTTTGGATTATGTTTGTTTTTCGGAAATTTGTATTTTTCGTGAAAAAAAAAATATATATTCTAATTCGATTCACAACTTTTTAGGAAATTTTAGGTTATGTTGGCATCTTGCACCGCAACTCGGTAATCGGTAATTTTTGTTAAAATTTTGGCGTGGTAATAATTTTTTTCTTTCCTTCAATATCGATATTTTTTTAAATTACTAATGTTTATTATTGTTTTTTGAAAAAAGAGGTAATTTTTTACTTTTTACCGGTGTCTCAGCGAAAAATCGTCTGTCATAGTTCGATACGGTTACACTAAAGTTGGATTTTCCAGGATTGGAATAATTTTTTTGTATCTATCAATTGTTATTCTTATTCAGCAGTCCCCTGGAACTCTGAGTTGAAAATGTACTATGTGTTGACAGTGGCCGTGTGGTGGCGCCAGCTATACAGCTGGCCTATGAACGTTGCAAATGCATGGCAAAATAATAACATTGAATTTAATAATACATTAAAAGTAATTTACTGACAGTGTTAAATAATTTTGTAGTGTTTTGAATGATGTTTGCGACATTTTTCATCTTCTAAGCGAAAGGAAACTGAGAAAAACTGCTTTTAGATGTAAAAATCTGCATCTATTCACGGATACGTTTTGTGCGTTTGTTTTGATTGTAAATCGGGATATAAAAGTAATCGGGAGAAGGACAAAGCTAACAAAATTCAATTTTTCAAAGTACCAAATGATCCAAATGTTGTTAAAGATGAATATTGTTATCTGTTTCAATTATGATATCATTCAGTTTAAAATGCGTAATTCAAACATTTTTCACTTAAAAATTTTCTATTTTAAATTCTAATTTTTGAGCGTACCTTTTTCATTAAAATAATTTTGAAATGCAGTTTTAGAAGACTTAAAAATTTAAAAATTAGAATCATTTGAAATCGAAAACTTTGGATAAAAAGTCTTTTTAGTTGATCAACTGCGGATATAAATTATGATGATATTTAACATCGAACTGTGCATTAAGGAATATCAAGTGAATAATAATTTTACAAGACGAATCGAAATCAGTTCAAAATTTAAGAATTTTTAGATTTTAACGTTGAAGATTAAACTCTTTAAATTCGAAAGTCTTAGTAGTTAAACATATGTAAATGCCCGATTGAAACTTTATAAACTATTTAAAATGGTAAAATAACTTCAATAAAATATATATGTATACTCAAAGACTTTGATTAAGTTTAAAAATATTGTTTTAATCTAAAATTTGAAATTTTTTAATTAGTAAAAATAACAATTGTTTAATATTTAGAAATTTTTAACTCTTCATTTAAAATCTGTAATTCTAAATCAAATATTCAAAATTAAACAAAAAACTAAACTCTAAACGTCACAATTTTAATTGTTTTATTTCAAAAAATTTAATTTACAATTAAAATTTGTGAATATTCATGTATAATAAATATTGAACACCTATTATTATTCCTAGAGGAAATTCAAGTAATTTGAATTAAGTTTCAATCTAAAATTTGAAATGATTTCAAATAATTTAAACAAAGTGTCTACGTGCACCAACGACATTTAGTTATTCGTATCGAAATTTCGGTACAAATAGCTCACGGCCTGATTCAAAACAAAATATAGATTTGGGCAGGCTTCGAACAAAAAATGTAGAAGATTTTTAAGAATTGTGAAAGGCTTCAAAAAAATAAAAAACATTTTCTTAAGATTTCTAGGAAAATTGAAAATGTCTTTTTATTTTGAAAAATTAATTTTAAGAGAATATTTAAAAAGATTTCTAAAATTGTCAAAAATGAATCTGGAAGATATTTTTACATACTTTTTTCAATATGATCGCAGCTAATGCACAAATCGTCTATTTACGTTGATAACACCTCGAAAACTTCGTACTTCTGTCAAAATACAAGTACGCCACCAGTCAGATCCGCAATATTTGTATTCTGTGAGCTGTTGAGCAGAGGTGCCCACAACCGGAGAGTGCCCGCAACTGGTGACTCTCCCCTACCTATAGAAACATTTATTGATAAAAACCACTTATTTTTAGCATTTTATAATAGCAAATAGAAATTACATTAATCCAAATTAAATAAAAAGCAAGAAAATTGTCATCACGATTACTGGGACGTTTACCTTAAAGACAAAAATTTTTTATTCATCAATAGTATTAGGCGAATGCTAGTGAGCTCACAACATTATGAAATTTGTATGTCATTTTTCTTCTTTTCTTACCTTCCTTTCTTTGTTGAATAATTTTTCATATTTTACTATAGATAGAATTATATATGATTGTGCCGTATTTCTAGTATAATTTTGTATTTAGTCCTAGTAAGAATGTATTATTTGGCGGCATTTTTTTTACCCTCGTTTCTTTCGAGGGATTGTTTTGTAGCATATTTCACACTTTTTAAATTGTAAATTATGTAATGTAAATTATTTTCTTCTTGGAGTATATAATTTTGTTTGGAGCCTGGGTGAATCAGACGGTAGCGCATCAGGCTTCCGTGCAGGAAGACTAAGGTTCGATCCCTGAGCCGGTACCAGTGGAAATTCTTCAATGTACTTCTACCGGGGCTTTGATGGTTCGGAACCCAGCTGAAACTGTAAGTCCCCTCAGAAAAGGCTGATTACGTACCAAGTAGAGGTGTGCATCGTTCATTCGAATTTTTAATACAAATTTAGACGCGCTTGTAATATTAGATTTTTCGAAATAGAAAATGAATTAACTGTACATCAGACCGGCTCGATTTCCTTGGATCATTACAATTTTTAAAATCAAAATAGCTTATTTTTTTGGGTTAAAAAATGGATTCAAAAGTCAAGTCGAATCTTCCAAATTCGACTTGTTTGAATATTCGAATCAATCGAATTTCAAAGATTCGACTTGATTTTTGGATTCATTTTTTACCCAAAAAAAGAAGTTATTTTGATTTAAAAAATTGTAGTAGCTAAAGGAAATCAAACCTCTAGTTCCAAGGATTAAAAGGGCTTGTCGAGGGCCTAACCGTGAGGGTAACTAGTCGATTTTGAGAAGACTCGAAAATGAGTGAGCGATTTCCTTGCGTTGAGGCCTCAATGAGGGACACTCGCTCGGTGGTCGCTGGGCGATTTCGAGTAATGAACACGCATACACATACACTTACATACACACGAGCACAGAGCTTCGAATCTGTGCATCTAACTGATGACCTCAGGGGGATCGCTCAGTCCACCCTAGCGTCATTTACTGTGCGATATGGTACGCCTGGCATCTGAGACGTATATTTCCAGAAAGTTGGAAACAACGAAATACACCGAGATCTAAATACTCGGTGAAGATGGCCGGATTCGGAGTACTGCCTTGAGAATAATCATCGGTGTGGCACAATAGGCTAAGAGCTTGAGCGTCAGCGCCCCCCCCCCTCCCGCCCACAATAAAACTAACTAACTATATAATTTTGTTTAATTCTATTAATTGTTGAATAAAAATGACATGTTATATTCATAGTACGGGAGACAGTCTTGGTGAATTAAACATTATAGTCTTGTTGAATTGCAGTAAATTACAATTACATAGTTTACTTATAGTTTACATTGAAATTAAATTTTAAGTAATATATGTTGCATTTTAATTAATAATTAAAAAATAATTTAAAGAGACAATTATGCTGTGAATGCGGTGACATCATTTGGCGCAAAAGAATTGTAGAGAGAAAACGCTACAGTGGATATAGTGAAGGCTTCGCGTAACCAATAAAATAAAAGCGTAACCAATAAAGCCAGATAGAAGTATCCACATGATCACAACAAACACAGCAAGAATCAGGATCAATGTTATGAAGAAAGTTGGTTCCCCATAACACCCCCCCCCCCTGCCGAGAATGCTCCATGATGAAGGCAGAGAAGCCATCACAGCTCTTTTTAAACCTTAGGGTGGAGGAAAACCTGAATCTTGAAACTGGTGAAGTACAAAGCCCGAACTTTTACAACAGCATTACAACCATATAAGCTACACAAGTCATTATTACATTTATATCAACGGAAACCTTAATTATTTATCTTTCATTATACGATTTCAAAAAAATATTCTGTTCAGTATACTATTAGAAATTATGATGTAAAGATCAAGAATAAGAATACGTCAAAAGTTTCTCTGTGCATAAAGCATAGGCAAGGCGATATTTTCAGATTTGTCGGCGAGGCCCGACTGGGCCTTCTGATTTTTAATTTTCTTATGGCATTTTTCACGTTTGCAACAAAACCTATTGACTCTATCAAAACATGGTTAAATGCGATTTTGTAGACCTTCCCGAAACTAATAATTTGGTGCAAAAGGAAATTCAGATTAGGAAATTCCTTCGAAAGTCATCGTGCAGCCAGACTGCAGGCAGGCAGACATATTAGTAAAAAACATTTTTTCTGACTCAGAGGGTCTTAAAATGTCGAGAATTGACAAAATTGGATAGGTCTAAATTCACATGAATCCAATACCTTCCATCATAAATGATGACATTGTAAAAATAAAATTTGTGCTTTATTTTGCAATATCAGAATAAACAGTCTCGGTCGAAGGTACAGAAATTTATAACACATACATTCAGTATAGTAGTTTTCAACATAATATAGGAAGTTTTGCATTTTGGACATATACGGAGAAACCATTGGCTGTAAAATCTCGTATTATAATATTCATTTTTACAAGAGTTCGATGATAAGCTAGGATATCCTCGAAAAAATAGTATTATTGCCACAGTGCACGGAGAAAAATGGATGTTTAAATGTAGATGTTCAAAGGGTAAGATTGTACCGCCTAACATGTAGATATTCATGCCGAAAATAATTTTATGCAAAATAAGCATGAAAAAGATTCACAATTAGAAAAACAGAATTCCAAACTATCTCACTTTTCGGCGTTTGATTTTTTGCATACGTCATCTAAATATTATTCTGTTTTGCTGAACAGAGCCGGTTTTTTGATAAAATGTTTATATTTTGTTTAATAATAAAAAATAAAGAACAATAGCAGTGACGCTCAGTGTTAGCTGACCATACATTTCCTCAGCGTGCGTATGTACCCTTGGCAAACTCCAGTCGGCAGACACTCTGTAGCGTGTGAATCATGCGGAACGAACAACCCTTTCATTGTTATGAGATTCAGGCCGGTTACAAAAACTAAAATTAAAAAACATGGTTTGATTTGATTTTAATTACTAGAATTAGTTTATTCATATAATTGGAAAAAAGTGAAAAAAAGATTCCTCAAAATCGGTTAATATTTGCAGTAATAATGGAAATGTTACAGTGCATGCAAAAGTGTATCTGTGCCGAAAAGTTTACACCTACTCCCTCAATCTGAATTATAAGTAATCAATTAAAAACTACTGATTAAGAAGTCTTAGTAATTCCAATAATAAGTCTTACTAAATAAATTAGCAGTTTGCTAGTAAAGATTGTGAGAAAAGCTTACTAAATCAATTACTAAACGACTTCGATGGATAAAACTCATCATTTTCATTTTGCGCACTTGAATTTCAAATAATGAACATTGAAATAAGATTCAAATATATATATATATATATGTAATTCCAAGAAAAAATGAGGTTAAAAATATGAGTGGTGAATATTCTATCCATATATGAACGGAAAAGATTATTATAATTGTGAATTATATGCGGGCTAAATAACTTTTGTGGCCAGGAGAATTTTTTTCACACAATAAATTTTTTTAGTTTTCCCCGCCAACAATGAGACATAAAAAAATGTGAAGATAAATTTTTGCGCGTCTAAAAAAGTTATATGAAAAGTATATGTTGTTCTTTTGTGATATATTTCACCGTTTACGAGAAAAACTTTGAAATTTACGTTTTTAGGGGAAAAAATTCTTCAAGTATTAAAAATGGTTTACCTTGCATAAAGATGATACGATATCTTTATTGTATGAGCATAAATTGTAAAAAAATATGGGGCAAAATAACAAAGATGGGGGTTTCCAGAAAATATTTGTTATTGATTTTCTTCAAATTTTGAAAACATAAAAAAATATTTTTTTTCTACAAATCACACCTTTTTTGTCCTTTCAAATATTTTCTCACGATTTTTCTCATAGAAAAAAGGCATTTTGTCACCTTTATGCGGGCCAAACCATTCTTGTGGCCGGGATTATTTTTTCCCCCGAATTGGAATTTTTACTTTTTCTCGTAAACGATAAAATAAAAAAAAATATAGAGTAGAGCTGAAATAAAAATATTACAAGCGTGAATAAAGCTCTTAGAAAATAAGAATAATGTTGACAGAGATTTTTAAAGTATGATTTGTCATCCATTTAACAGTTTATGTGAAAATTATATAAAGATTGAAAAGGCCTAACTGCAATAAAAATAAGTGGAGTTATTACCAGAATTCGATGTTACATTTCAATTTTAATATTTTCCCAAAACTTGGATTTGAGCTTGTAAACTCGCGAAGTTATATTGTATACCGAATTCTAAGATATGAAAATCTATGATTCGGGGATACAGTTGCCTGTTTCAACAACAGAAATCACAGTAATTTCTTCCGTTTATATAAGGATAGAATATTCACGACTCATATTTTTAAACTCATTTTTTCATGGAATTACATATATACGTTTTAATCTTATTTCAATGTTCATTATTTGAAATTCAAGTGCACAAAATAAAAATGATCTTTTTTATCGACCGAAGTCGTTTAGTAATTGATTTAGTAAGCTTTACTCACAATCTTTACTAGGAAACTGATCATTTATTTAGTAAGACTTATTATTCGAAATACTAAGATTTCTTAATCAGTAGTTTTTAATTGATTACTTATAATTCAGATTGAGGGAGTAGGTGTCAACTTTTTGGCACAGCTATAGTTTTGTGTGCACTGCACCATTTTTATTATTACTGCAAATACTATATTGACCGATTTTCAGAAATCTTTTTTTCACGTTATTCCAATTATATGAAGAAACTAATTCTGGTCATTAAAATTAAATTAAGCCATGCTTTCAAATTTCAGTTTTAGTAACCTGCCTGGAATATAAACATTTTCCTGAAAAACCGGCTCTGTTCAGGAAAACAGAATAATATTTGTATGTCGTATGCAAAAAATCAGACGAAAATAATCAACCGTGCGACTGAAAGATGGAATCCCGTTTTCTGACTCAAATAAATCCCCTTAAGGAACTAAGTAGATAATGTCTAAAATCAACGGAATTGACGTAGGAACATAATTCAAGATTTAAAGAGTTCAATTTGGAAATCTGAACTGAGATCGATTCAAAAGAATTCGGAATTGCGAATAGATTACAGTTTATAATATCGAAATTGAACCGGATTCGGGCCGGAAAGATCTGCTTGGCGGCGCTGAAAACTACGGAGACTTGAGTCTAGATTTCGAATTGTAAAATTTTGACTTGAATTTGCTTAAAATTTACTTACTAGACTTAACTAGATAGTAAAGAAAACTTAGAAAATGACGTAAATCTGTAATTAATTTACAGCCAAGTCCATTCAGTAAAAAACCCCCCACAAAATACATTGCACATGGCTCTCAGTGGAATTGCCTTATCTTTGGATATTTTTTTGTTCGTGATGTCCCGACCAAAAGTTGTCCTTATAAAAATCTTCGGAAATAAGCCATTTAGCAACCAGCTGAGATCAAAGTTTGATTTTTGTGGCTCGATTTATTTATTTATTAATTATTATTTAATATATATATATATATATATATCAAAGTTTGTCATAAGGACAACCGGAGGGTTTCGCAAGGAGCAAGTGCTGATTTGGAAAACTGCACCCGCTCCCAGCGAAATCGCGAAATCGAACCGAAGGGTGGCCAATTAGGGCCAGTCATTTTCGGCTGTCATTTTCCCTGTCGTTTTCCTGTGGTCGCGAAAAAACTACAGGGAAAAAATGACAAGTCGATCATTTTTTTCCTGTGATATATTTTCGTAAGGGTAGAAAGCATATCATTTCCAAAGTGTTTAGAATAATTATCATAAAGTTGCTTAATATTTCATGCAATATTTAAAATTGTGCAATTTTGAATGCTAAGAATGACATCAGTGACTTTTTCTGACAGAAATCACATTTTTTAGTGAAAAAATCTATCTAGTTCTTTTAAATGTGACTTGCTACAGTATGATACTCATTAATAATATATTTATCATATTTAAAATATCTGCCATTTTAATTTAAAATTATAGTTTTAAATACGCAATTCTGAAATAGTTTATTATTTGAGGCCTTGATTTTTAAAGTTTTTTCGGGAAATTAAATTTTAGATTCATTTTTGGAGGGTTTGAATCTTCAATTTTTTATAATCTTAGTTTCAAATTCAAGTATTCAAAATGTCAGGACAATCCCCGTTATGAAATATTTCAAAATTTCATATTAATAGCCTTGATAGTTTTGAATTTAATAATTTTAGATATAAGTATAAAGCAATTTCGAATTGAAAGGCTCAAATTTGTACAATTTAAAAAATTGGAATCTCATTACAGCAATCCTAATTGTTTTGTATTTTTTTTGTAATAAAAAATTTTTATAACATAATATCTTAAAGCTGCTTCATTTTTAGTTGAAGATGTAAACCAGTAAAACATTTCCAAATAAAAAATGTTTTACTAGAAAATTTCAAAAATGAATAATAGTTCTAAAAGAAATGTTAAAAAGTAAACTATTTTAAATTAAAAAATTAAAAATTGAGTTAAAAATTGAATTTGATAAAATTAAACTTTCTTAAATAGATAATCAGTAATTGAAAAATTTGGTTATTTTAAATGGCTAAAATTTTAGAATTCTAAAATTTCATGTTTAACGCTAAATTTTTAATGTTTTTCTTTTATAGATTTTAATTTATCCATTGAAATTGAGTTGGTTGAATTTTGGAAAGTATAATTTACAATTTTAAAATGATCAATTTTCAAGCAATATAAATTTACTTCAAATAATTGCAATTTTAAAGGGTTTCAATATAAACAGTTTTCCTAGTGGGCATAATATTTGGCGACGTTTTTTTCGAATAATTCAATTTATTTTTTGATTTCATAAAAATTTGTCTAATCATATATGAAAAAAAGTTTATAATTAAGTCATTATTGAAAAAAATAATAAAATTTTTGCAGATGCTTTTCTCGTGTGCAATTCAGATTGCAACTCAATTGCAGTGGAAAAATCGACCAAAGCTTGGTTAAAAAACGCTCCCTGGCGACAACAAGATGACAGAAGTTTTAGAAAACGCGAAAAAACTAAAACTAAATAACAAGATTGCATTAACTATAAAAATCATTGTATATGATAGTCTCGAAATAAAATAAAACTAATATTTCAATTTTATTTCCTTTTTTATTTATTTTCTCATATAATCATTAAAAAAGTGTCGATCAACTTATTCATAGTGTTTTTCTTTCGTGGAAACATAAATGGGATCCTGTTCTGGGATCCCATTTATGTTTTCATAAGTACTGCAATACTTTTTGTACGGTCGAAATTATTGTAAATTAGACGTCGAAACGATTAATAAAACGTCATCGATGCGGTCATTAATTCGACGTCAATAGAACGTGGAATTGGGCGACATAATATCGTCGAATTGACGAAAATATCGATGATTTTTCTACATAAAAAAACGACGTTGATTCGACGTCAAATCGACCATCCATTTCTGACTGGGATAGGAATGTTTTTTGTTTATCTTTAAAAAACGTCCAAATAGTGCTTATACCCTTATGCAGAACAAAGTTCCTTGTATGCATGCTATTGTGGATCGTAATGTGAGATTTTATATACTGATAGTGATAGTACACATACATTCCATTTTCATTGTTTTCCATTTACGTACAATATACAATTATACATTGCCGCACTATCATTATTATAAATCTGGTAGCTTCGGCTGATGAAGATCCGGAGAAGGTAGGTTCCTGTTTTATTACCTCATCTAGTAAGGTAAGCGGTCGTGGGAGGTCTGGATTTGAGAATCTCACACTAAACGCGATTATTCTATTATTTACAGAATCTTATATATACTAGCAGCCTATCTTCGCACATGTCGCTTCGCACCAGAATTTTTTATGTGTTCCGCAAAATTAGTTCTCCCCATGGAAGAATCTAGGAAGTAAATTAATAGATTTCTATAACTCTCGTTTCATGTGAAGTGTTACTTGAAAGAAGCTTCCTCATTACTTTCTAACTTTGAAATAATGTGCGAGTATAGTTAACCAGCCTGCGTTCTCGGCAGATTTCTATTATCGATTCTTACCGACAACAACCATTTTTAGGGTTTGTTTCCGTGCCTAATTGGTTTGGGTTCATACTTACTTTTCTATCAGTTATTTAACCGTAAAATATAGGAGCCATTTATTTGTAAAGAATGAAAATTCATAGTAGTGTGAAGCGAATTTTTATTTCAATTTTACAATAAAAATACAATTTCTCATTAAAAATAAGGCTGTGTATAGATGTCTGGTGCCGGGCGCTAGGTTGATATCCGGTAGATTGCTCTGATTGGTTACACGGCAGTGTGCGCAGTCTGCTGCACAGCAGCTCTGCGTCCGGCACCTCAAAGTGAAGTATTGTATGATTTGGAAGAATATGATTGTAACTTTTTTGACACACTTCCATATGTGATTGTTTATTGAAAATGAGTTATTTGGTGTTTCTGATTTTATCTTTCCTTATACATTTACTTTATCATTCTTTAATTACTAAGGAGAGTTTTATATAATTTTATTTGTGGGAGTCATAGCCAGTTCTTATTTTAGAAGTGTATAAATTATTTGTTTTTGATAAGTTTAACTTGTGTAAAACTTCTGTTTTATTGAAACTACCACGAAAAATTCATGTGTTTTGATGAAAATTTATCTTCTTGATCAAAAATTCAACTGTTTGGTTCAAAATTAATTATTTTTATTGAAGATTCATCATTATAGTTGAAAATTCATTTCTTTGGTTAAAAATCTAACTATTTTGTGGAAAGCTAATTTTTTTGGTCAAAAATTCATTTGTTTAACTGCAAATATAACTATTCCATTTTTGGTTGAAAATTCATCTTTTTGGTTAAACAGTTAACTATTTTGATTTCATTCTAGTATTCAATTAGTAAAAAACTTTTATTCGAATATTAAAGGTTATTAAAAAAAGGAAATGTCCTTCACACAAAGGATGCTTTATTTTCTAATTACATAAAGCGCATCTCATTTTAAGGTGAATATTTCCATACAATGGCCAAAAATACATTAATGTTTAATTAATTTCACTATCTATTGCAATTCACACATAAAACAGAAAGCACATTTCTATGTGACTTAAAACAAATATGTTATAAACAAATTAAACTTCACCTACTTTCATAACTGATCGTCATTCTATTTTTACATACGTATAAAAATAAACTACTATCCAGCAATATTCTAATTTATTTACAACTCCAAGAGAATTTGTTCAAACAATAAACACATTCAGGAGTACTTTAAATAAAATAACATGAAATGCTTCATAAATAACTTGAAATTTGTAAGTTCTAAGCATTATTTATTGAAAGTAAATTTACTAATATACTTTTAATTCTAAAACATTGAACCTAAATTCACTAAATATTATAATTTGTGAAAATTACATCTTTTTTACATTGTTCTATTTCCGTGGAACAAGTGCCCACAGAAAATTCGATTAAGCATTTGTACAGAATATGAATTACTACTAAAATTTGTCTCTATACAGAAAAACTTTCTCCACATCCACACGTTCCTTTGATATTTGGATTATTAAATACAAACTCGGAACTTAATTTCGTCTCTACGTAGTCCATTTCTGTCCCTAAAAGCGAAAGCTGAGCTTTTCTGTCAATTATCACCCGAACACCATCCTGGATTACTTCTTCGTCGAGTTTACTTTTTTCGATAGCGTAGTCGAGTGTATAACTAAGTCCGTTGCAACCACGTTGTTTTACTCCAACCTTAAGTCCAATCTGCAAACATAAATGGCATTATTATCGATTTTTGAAACTGTCAAAGTCTACCGAGAGCTAATTACTCCTGCAATCTATTACAATCCCTTGTAATCCCCCCTTACGAACAAATATTATAGGAAATTCAGTAATCAGATCCCTGCTGGAAGTAAAGAGATAGATAGGCATCTTATCACTTTTAATAATTTTATATCGCTAAGATAAAAAGGGATAAGGAAAATGTATCCCAGCCTATCCATCGCCTATCTCCCTGTATCTCTTTCTATCTCTTGTCTTTCTCTTCTCATCCCTTGTCTATCTACCTCTATCTCTTTCTATCCCTTGTCTATCTATCCACATTCACTCCTATCTTTTTAAATCTACTTTTTACTATCACTGCTTATCTTTCCAATATCTACTCTATCTTTTTCTATCCCTTTGTCAATCCATATTCACGCCTATCTCTTTCAATCTCCTCTTTCTTATCCTAGCCTATCTCTCTACTATCCACCTCTATCTTTTTATCAATCCACATTCAATCCCATCTTTTTCTATCTCCTCTTTCCTATCCTAGCCTATCTCTCTACTATCCACCTCTATCTTTGTCTATCTCTTTGTCAATCCGCATTCATTCCTATCTCTTTAAATCTCCTCTTTACTATCACTGTCAACCTCTCCAATATCCACCGCTACCTTTTTCTATCTCTTTGTAAATCGAGATTCACTCCTATCTCATTTAATACCCTCTTTCCTATTCCAGCCTATCTCTCCACTATCCACCTCTACCTTTCTTTATCTCTTTGTGAATACATATTCACGCTTATCTCTTTCAATCTCCTCTTTCTTATCCTAACCTATCTCTCCACTATCCACCTCTATCTTTATCCATCTCATTCTCAATCCACATTCTCTCCTATCTCTTTTAATTCCCTCGTTACTATCACTTCCTATCTCTTCAATGTATCTCTTTCCACCCCGTCTTTCCTATCCGAGAATATCTTTCTACTATCCACATCCATCTTTTTCTATCTCTTCATCTATCTTTTTCTATCTCTTCGTCAATCCACTTTCACTCCTATCTCTTTCCATCCCCTCATTCCTATTCCAGCCTATCTCTCCACTATCCACCTCTATCTTTGTACATCCCTTTATCAATCTACATTCACTCCTATCTCTTTCCATTCCCTCTTTCCTATTCCAGCCTATCTCTCGACTATCCACCTCTATCTTTGTCTATCTCTTTATCAATCCACATTCACTCCTATCTCTTTAAATCTACTCTTTACTATCACTGCTTATCTTTCCAATATCCGCGGCTATTTTTTTCTATCTCTTTGTCAATTGAGATTCGCTCCTATCTCTTTTAATCCCCTCTTTACAACCCCAGCCTTTCTTTTACTATAAACCTCTATCGTTTTCTATCCCTTTGTCGATCCACATCCACTCCTATCTCTTTCTATCCACCCCCTTTTTCCTATCCTAGCCTATCTCTCCACTATCAGCCTCTATCTTTGTCAATCTCTTTATCAATCCACATTCTCTCCTACCTCTTTCAATTTCCTCGTTACTATCACTTCCTATCTGCTCAATATCCACCTCTATCTTCTTCTATCTCCTTGTTAATCCTCATCCACTCCTATCTCTTTCCACGCCCTCTTTCCTATCCTAAAATATCTCTCTACTATCCACATCCATTTTTTTTTATCTCTTCGTCAATCGACATTCACTTCTCTCTTTCCATCCTCTCTTTCCTATTCACCTATCCACCGCTATCTTCTCCTATCTCTTTGTAAATCGAGATTCACTCCTATCTCTTTTAATCCCCTCCTGTCAACCTCAGCCTTTCTTTTCGCTAAGAATTTCAATCGTCTTCCATCTGTTTGGCAATCCACTTCAGAAAAAAATTCAGAAAATTGAAAAAGTGAGGCCGGTAAGGTAGGTATTTATGCGTGTCACATGCCCTTAATTCTCGGAAACGGTCAACACTCCCCGCGCAGCACCTGACAAGCCTACCCGCAGCGCGGCGTCAATTCTCGGAATCCGTAAATTCGGGAACGTTGAATCCGAGTTCGACTGTATTGTTAATTTACGTTTGCATAACTCTGAATTCCTGAAGAGTAGAAGCTGTTGAATATTTAATGTTGAAAATTTCAAATGATTGAATCTTATATGGTTCCAATCGAAATAGGCAATGTAAAATATTCACGAACTGTCTTCCTTTACGGAATTTTCCGTAAGACTAACTTCTTTTCCAGCTCGTTCAATCACAATTTGAAGTGTTCTCAATATCTAATTGTTTAACTTTGAGGCATGCATTCTGAATAAGAAAATTATTGACTTTTTTTGGTTTTGAAATCATATCAGTTTTGTTTGAAATTGAATTATTTAAAACATTTTTATTCAAACGTTTTATTTAGGCTATACCATATTAAAAATGTTCAAATTGTTACATCTTAAATAAAAAATTTTCGGGACGACTAGACGCATCCCAAATTCTAAGTCTTTAGTGTTTATTCATTCATTCATTCATTTAGACTTATTCAAAAAGGTATTGTTGACACGAAAAAAGGTTCTCGGGAAAAATATTTCATTATACGTTCCAAAATTGCAATATTATTATCGATATCTTTCAAAGAGAAGGTATGATTTTTTATGAAAAAAATTAAAACATACGAAAATTACTTATCAGACATTTTTTATTGTTGACCGACCTTTTATTATATCTTCTTACAAATTAAAAAAAAAATGAAAGGACTATTTTCTCGAGTAGATTTAAAAAAAACTTGAATAATTATTTGTATCTTTTAAATGTTTTCTCTTTTAAACCATGCCGTCAATAATAACATTGGAATTCTTGAAAGTATAATTAAATATTTTTTCTCCTGATCTTCTTTTCATGCTAATTTACAGGATAAGTTGCAATTCTTCAATTTCCAATTAAAGTACGTGTCGTGGCAAAAATCAGATACTTGAAAAAATAGTTTTCCTATGATCTTAAGATCAAAAATAATATTGCTGATGATGATATTTCAAATAAAAAATGTTATCTTTAATGAAAAATTTTACATAAATATCGAAAGAATGCATTTGTCTATCAAATTTGTTTATAAAAAATCATACAAATTATCAAATAAGTATGAGTGTTGATGAAATTACCTTGGACTTCCAAATTTAAAGGACTAACATTGAGAAAAATACTAATTTTTCTATCGACAAATGCCCGAACAGTGAATTCTTTATTAAATTTGTTTAAAGAAAACATACAATTAACTAACTGATCATGAATATTGCATTTTTTAATTAAATTTGTTTATAATATTAATAATAATAATCTGAAGAGAAATTTTCTCCATTATAATAATATTGTTTTTATGTCCATTTCTTGAAATATATAAGTTAAAAAAACGTAAAATTATTGAAAATGATAGAAAACACACTTTCAACAAATAATTTGACTATAACATTTTTTTGTTTAATATTTCTGCATGGAACATCTCTAAATAATCTTATTCTATAAAATGTAAGCGATCGCAACGATTTTCCTCGTATTAACAAGCACCGGGTACGTCAAATAGAAAAAATTGTCATTTTTTTCGTCATATTTCTTTATTTATACAAAAATTGAAAAGCTAAATCAAAAACAATGTTCAACAACTCTTTGGAAAATTTTCTCAGCTTTTTTCAAACGTTTGACGTTCAAATCGGTCAATATTTGTGGCCTGTACGTTATTTTTAACTAAAAAAGTCATTTTTTTCAATATGCGACAGACATGTTCGTAAAAACCATATTTTTTGACTCAGGGTGTCTCAAAACGTCGAGAATTGACGAAAACTGGATAGGTCCAAATTCACACAAATCTAATACCTTTCAATGTCATAAATGATGAGAATTTAAAAATAAAAATTAAGATTTCTTATAAAGGGGCCCAACGTTTTTTTACAGTTAGGGATCGTGCACATAATACGTCACACGTTTTTTCTTTGTTTTAATAAAGAGGAGAATAAAATTGTCTTGAAGACAAAGGGGATACAACGATATAAACAAAAAAAAAACATATGCCATATTATGTGCACGACCCCTTACGACTTAAAACACTCCGGAGGCTTCCCCAAAACATATTTAGAAAAAATTAGTCAAGGTAGGCGCCGAACACCTACAAGGAACGATTTCGTAGCTGTAAGTGCTTTTATTTTTGGTCCTATGTCCATTTTGGGCACTATGTCCATATTGGGTCCTTGGTCAATTTTGGGCCCTATGCCAAATTTGGGACATATGCCAAGTTTTGACCCTATGTCAAATTTTAGACCCTATATCGATTTTAGGTCCTATATAGATTTTCAGTCATTTTTCGAATTTGGGCCCTATGTCAAACTTGGGTCCTATGTCAAATTTGGGATCTGTGTCAATTTTGGGCCTTATGTTAAATTCTGGACCCATATTTTGGATCCTATATAAAATTTGGACCCTATGTCGAATTTGGGCCCTGTGTCAATTTTGGACCCTGTGTCAATTCTGGACCATATGTCAAATTTTGGGCCCTGTGGCAAATTTGGGCCTTATGTCAAATTTTGGGCCCATGTCGGTCTCGGGGCCTATGCCAAATTTAGGCTCTATGCCAAATTTTTGGCCCATATATATTTTGGGTTCCATATCAAATTGGGGCCCTATGTAAAATTTGGGCCCTGTGTCAATTTTAGGTACTATGCCAAAAGGCTATATGTCAATTTTGGGCCCATATCAACCCTAAAAACCCTAAAAAACTGCAGCAGACAAGTACTTTTAATTGAAAATTGGTTGAAGCTATCCGTGAAGGTCTTGAAGATTATTATTATTATTATATCATTAAGCCGTTTCCCTTTCGGGGTAGGCGTGAATTGCTCGGTGGTAAAGTAGTGGAATATTTTTCCTTTACAATTAATTTATCAAAATTCTTTGCAGTTTTGAGTTCTGAACGATACAAAATATCTGAGGACTATCCACTGCTGTACATCAGCTCAGTGTTCATCGACCCAAAAGATCGCGGTGGAATTTTTTGAAAATATTTATATAAAGTAACTCTGTAAAACTAACGATAATTATTTTCAAATATTTGAATAATAAAGTGTATTATTCCTAATTAATTACACATACACTCCGAAATTTCTGCACGGGTGGTAGTGTGAACGGTACCACTATACAAGGTATCGTTTCCCTCTGACTTAGAGTACGAAAGGTCACTGGCTGTCAATTATATTTACAGTTTTTCGACAAAAATGATAGAAGATAGTTTTCTACCCCAACTCTGAGCGAGCTGGAACCCCATCTTGACCTCTCCTTACTGTAAGTGGCCTTATAGGCTTATGTTGCGACCTAAATAAATATATAAAATAATTATTAATTAATCAAATAATTATTCTGAATGGGAATTACCTTCAATTCAATTTTAATTAGTTGAGTGATTGTCTTTGCCGAAGGAATAGAAATCAGTCTGTTCCTCCCTGACCCCTCGACTAACAATAAAATGAAATTTCATAGATTGAGAAATAGGTTGGTCCAAAAATCCGTGGGAATTAAAAAAAAAATGTCTCGCATATTACCCGGAAATTTTTTCCAATCCAGAGAAAGATGATATTTAGCGGTTCCGCAAGCTCCATGAAGTTTAGCACGTATTTCCGATAAGATAAAAGAGGTTTTTGTGAATTGTATTCAGAATCGTAAAAAAAGATTTTTTTAATTGGCATCAGGGTCTATAGTATTTATTTTTGTCCTGCAATCAATTTTTAAGAAATATATCATTTTTCTTTTTAAATTAAAATGAAATTTTGAATTTTTTTATGTTTCGTCCTGGTCTGACTCACTGGACTCAGACAATACATTTATAATTTATGTATTGAACGTTTTAAATGACCTTAATTAATTTTAATGGGTATTTTTTCCATAATAGCTATGTTTGTTTGTAAATTTTTCATAAAAATTGATTTCAGAACAAAACTAAATACTATAGATCCTAATGCCAATTGAAAAAATCTTCTTTACAGTCTTGATACTTGGGCCAATTAATAACGAAATCTTTCGAAGAAACAGCAAAGATATCACTTAACTATATTTAGAACGGCAATGATCGCCGAGTAGTCGACCTACTCTGGAATGGGGGGGGGGAGGTTTCCATATTATTGACACATCCATGGATGATTTAAACATTATCTCGTGTCTCTAAACTTTTCGTTGTCCAAGCTACAATCAACTAAATAATTAATGACAAAATAATACACTTTTTTTCAAACAATTTGATTGATTGATTGCTCAATAATTATTTGGTTGACTGATTAAATAATTACTTGATTGATAAATTAATTATCGATAATAAATTCTTTTTACACCGCGTGGAGAATCGTGTTCTGTTCGTCAAGAGTAATAAGTTTAATTTCAATTCTATCGTTGTGTACGGTATTTAGCGAGAAGTTAAGTTGAAAACTAACGTTGAATGACATTATCAAAATTCGAGTTGACGCCCATAATGGAGAAAAAAATTTAAGATGGTTTAACGTATCAGTTTAAAATTACTGTAATTGCAATTCAACTTAAAAGTAGCCTTTCTGGAATCTTACCAAGAAATTCAATCATTCTTTTTCAATTTCCGAAATCGAGAGTGCTTAAAAGCTTCGATTTCTTGAAAAATAAGACAATTTCATTATGATTGCTGCCCATATCAATATTAAATTATAATTCAATTTTAAAAAAAAGGTTTTTTGATCCCACGAAGTGTTGAATTTTTATTAATTTTGTCTTCTTCTCCTGGATCGAGAGTGCTTAAAAGCTTCGATTTAGTAGAAATGAGACAAAACTTTTTCAAACCTTACTGTAATACAAAAGATTGCATCTTGTCCACTGCAATTAAAAATAAAGACAAATATTATATCCTTTTAAAAATTTATTTTCCAGAATGTATCGACCGATTTTACAAATAAGAGCGAAGGAAAATAACAGAATTTTGTCCATATTGGACCCTTAGGTACAAGCACACTCAATGCGACGTTGTCGGGTTTATGGCTCGGTTAATAGCTATGACATCTCCTTCAAAATTTTAAAGTTTCATATTACAGAATCTGGTAAACTTGGAAAAACGTGTTAGTCACTTGGCGGTCTCAGACCAGAAGGTTCATTTTCGAACCCAATAATAAAAATTTCTTCTAATATATAGGAATGGAAGTATTGGAGGAAAGGTAGATGGAAGGAAAATTACGAAGGATAGGTTTTTAAAAATTATTTTGTTGGTTCGTAAATATTAATACAAATTTTTTATCAAATTAATAATTTTTGATTTTTTACTTCAGTTTTGACCCTATCCGTGACCGGAATAGTATTGTTAAAAAATTTGTTCGTGGTTTAAAAAATAAAATTAATTAAGTTTCAACCCCTATCCGTGGTTGAAATGCATTATATTATAAACTGCAAAATTTACAAGCAAACATAGCAATTTTAGAAAAAATACACATTATGATTAATTTAGGTAATTTAAACCGTTAAATGCATAAATTATAAAATATATGGTCTAAGGGAGGATTGATTCATATAGCCTTACTGAAGAGTCCGGTGAGTCAGTCCAGGGCGAAACATAGAAAAAATCCAAAATTTTATTTTAATTGAAAAAGAAACATTATATATTTCTTAAAAATTGATTGCAGAACAAAAATTAATACTATTAACCCTAATGCCAATTAAAGAAATCTTCTTCACAGTAACAATTTAGCCAAGTTTTAGCCCGACCAATAAAGACAATAATTTTAGGTGGGTACACTTGACGTATTCTGCCCCTTATATAGAAGAAGATAGTTATAAACAATCATTACACCGGCACACAAAAAAAAACACTTTTCTGTTCTACAGATGCGACACATATATTCCCATGTATTTTGACCCTGTCATTTTTTAGATGACTGTTGCTCCCAGTGGGACCCTGCGGTGGTTGTTAACCTTTAGTTTTTAATTATATATATGAAGCATTATTTCTAAAGTTTTCTGATCAGACTGAAACTTCGGCTAGGTGTAGTCCTATTAGATTGCAAATTATGGAAAAAATTTAATTCTATCGACCTTAGCGATTTGTAATCCTTTTGATATCAATAAAAAATATGTTCTTTTTCATCCAGGCGAAAATATTATAAGCATTGTGAAATATTGTATATAGTTTTCATTTGTTTCATGCATTTATTGTATAAAGCAAATTGATTGATATAAATGATGAATTAATTTTTATAATAAATTAATCACACATAATTTTTCCTACCAAGTATAAATTGTATATAATTTGTCCACCGGAGCAGGTCATAATACTAAAAAATATAATTGATGTTAACGTTCATTTATGAAGGTCAAATATTTATAAATGAAAAAAATGATTATATCCTACGAAATTAATGTACGCGACGCAATTTCTATTTTACCGGTGTACATTTTGTATGATTACTAAGCAATGACGCTAAATTTATTCGTGATGTTAAACCAACACGCGTACATATATCGTAGTTTTAAACAAAAAAAATCATTGCTCTAGTGTTATTTCTTTTCACCTGAAGGATAATAGGGAATATTTAAAAAAATGTAAAAAATAAACAAATAAATATTGAAAAATTTGGAATTTAAAACGATTTCTAAAAAGTTCAAGGAAACCTAAAAGAAATTTAAAACAAAATGTAGATTTTTGAAGATTTCAAAATGAAATTATGCAACTCTTTAAAGATTTTGGAAGGTTTCAAGATAATAAGAGAAATTTTCCACAGATTCCTATGAAGTTTTTGTATTATTTATTCACTTTGAGAAAGTATTTTACATGCAAATTTAAAAAGATTTTTAAACTATACAAAAAATTGTCCAAAGATTAATCTTACAGATCTTAAAATAATTTTATTTTGCAGAAATTATCACACTTTTTAATAAAAATTAGAATAATTGCAAAATTTATTGAGAGGATTTAGAATTCTTATAAAGATGTGAAAATTTGTATAGAAAACAAAAGATTTTTTTTAATTTTAATTGTTTTTAAGAATTTTGAAAGATATCAAGAAAATAAAAAGCTTTTCTTAAAATTGCTGAAAAAAATGTATTGGTTATTAAGGTTTTCAAACAAACTGTTGAAGATTTAAAATATTTTTCTAAATTTAAGGACTAATTTGAGTTCGCTCAGGAAGTTTTTCGAAAATTCATCTCCTTTTGTAGAAATTTCATTTTTTTGCTGAAAAATATAGTCCTTAGGTTGAAAATTATTCGACTATTTTTAACGATTCAACTCTCAAAAATACGCCTGGTTTGGTGAAAAATGAATTCTTTTCAATACAACTGGTTTAAAATGAAGGTTTTTGTTGGAAACTCATATTTCTGGATTATAACGTCAAACTACTTTGTAGAGAATTCGTCTCTTTGAAAAAAACTTCTTCGTTTTAGTGAAAAATGCAATTGCTTGAAAATTAATGTTTTTTGGTTGAAGATTAACCAAATTATTGAAAAATTCGGATTTTTGGATAATGTTGATGAAAATTAACTTTATTTTATGGAATTTTCTCGAGATTCTTAAGAAGATTATATTTATATGACCTGAGAAGAAAGTAAATGAACAAACCTAAAATAGTGACTTTCAAAATAATTTTTGTATTGTATTCAAAATAGTTTCTGCTGTCAAATCGAAAAACGACACCCGCGGATAGCGAGCGATTAATTTTTACATTTATACATTTGTAATTGGTCTACCCGTTCCTTCTTCAAATAAGCAAATGAAATTAACAAAATTTATTCCCTGAAGTTTTATAGAGCTCACATTTTTGGAAATGCTAGAAAATTCTTTGACTTTCCTTGAATGTTTGAAAAATTTTTCCATTCTTCAGAATATTTGAAAAGATGTAAAATGTATAATCGTAAAAAGCCATTAAAATATGTAGAAATCGTTTAAAATTCCTTGAATATAAATTTCATTAAACTTATTTGCAGTGTCAGATCATAAGGTCATAAGGATTATAAGGAACTCGAAAAACAGTAAATAAAAAGTATTAGTAATAATACTTGGCCCTTCCGTTCAATAGCAATTTCCTGTTACCAAGAGTGTTAGAAAATATTTTTGTTATAAATAAATGGTTGAAAGAAATGGTTGAAACTACCGTACACTGCGTCCTTCACGGTCAGAATCAAAGATCTGTAGTCTCTTAGTTGAAAAAATATTATTTAGTCAGACGGATCAAAGGACGAAATAATATTATTATTTTCAAACACAACCTATTCACTTAAAAAGCGACGGGTAAAAAGATGGTCTCGATTTCGTCAAATTTCATAATGAAAAAACCGTAGCATCTTCTGCATTTTCGGTGTTTGAATGCATTATATATACTCACTCCGTCATTAAATTATGTAAAATCTTGTGAAATGAACAATTAATCATGACTGAAAACTAAGCAACAATATTATCATTGATACACTGGTTTTGTTCTTAAAAATTTGAAAAATTGATAAAGTCAATTACAAATTTTACTCTTTAAATCTCGACTGAGAATATGAATAAATATTGCGTGATAGTTGAGATAAAATTTGATAATTCAGACAAATTCTTTTCTTGTTATTAATAAAAATCGAATAACTGTCAATAATACAATCATGATTAAAAGATAATATAGTTAGATTTTCGAAATTCACGAATAACTTTATAGATGGGGCATTATTTCTAAAGTTGTTTGATCATACTAAAACTTCGGCAAAGTGTAGTCCTATTAGATGGAAAATCACGGAAAAAATGTTTTGCCATTAAAACATATATTTTTTTAGGGGAAGGGTCGGAAACTTTTCAATTTTTTGCACGCGACGATTCTAGCATTCTTATCGTCGTCAAAATTTCCATTCCACGTGTTTAAAGTTTTTTATAACTTAGCAATCACGTCATATTAAAAGCAAAAAGAAGCAAAATTTAATAAATTTGCCGATGTCGTTAACGTGAAGGAGGAACAAGAGAGGTCCCAGATGAAAGCCTTGTGGTACATCAGGCGATGATAGAAACATTTCAGAAAATTTCCCATTAAGACGTACTGATTGAAATCAGCCATTCAAATAGCTAGATAGCAATGAGAATAAGTTAGAAGTAATCCCAGGAGCTCTCAGCTCAGCCACTTGAATGCCGTGGTAAACTATTCAAGTTACCTTAACGGACGAAGTCAGACCCTCGTAAGTACAAATGGACATGTTAACGTTAGCATAAAGATTTTTCAAATTTCATATAAGTTTAGTGGAAATGCCTATCCTTAGAAGTTTGCGCCATAGATGCCAATGCTGTCATGGGCCAAAAGCCTTTTTGAAATCTATATAAAAAGAAAAAATCCGTCGCTTTGGCATGGATAACTGAATCTATGTTGAAGAATTGAGGTTGACAATATTGTCCATACAACTTTTTTCAGGCCTGAAATCCGCCTGATTTTCTAGAAGAATGTTTACTTTGTTAACCTACGCAGTCAACTCTGTCAACAGAATCTGAGAGAAGATCTTAGCAATACCGTTTGCAAGGGAAATCTCCTGGTTATTATGAGGATCAGATTTATCGTTCATTTTATGCAACATAAATACATGCGTTTTAGCCCAGATAGATGAGACTCTTTGCTTAGCCCACCTCTCGTCGAAGAGGCGCTCTGTGTACCGAACCCAATTTTCTGAAAGGTTTTTGAAGAATTCATTGAGAATCCCATCCTCGCCCGGCGCTCTATTACATTCACATTTTAATAAAGAGGCTTTGATTTCATCAATCGAGATATGACACTTCAATGAAGGGGGTTCGTTTACAATTGACTGTAGCGAAGTGGAGCCTCAATCGGATAAAGAGAAGAAAGAAGGTCTTGCCATAGATGCATGCTCATATTGTTAGTCGAACGAGACCGCAACCTAAATCTATTGACCGTTGTCCAAAACTCTTTATGGTTACCAAAAGCCGCTAGTGAATTTAGCAGTGAAGATTCGTATTGCAGCTTTTTGGACTCATCGTAACTCCAGAAAAGATCTTTTTATTTTCAGGCGTTTTGCCCTCTTCGAATCGGCAAAAACCGACATGTTGAAGATATTTCAAGATTGTCTTAGCTAACGGCCCCTGGCTCTATAGTTTTTATCATCCTTAGGCTTTTTATCTGAAATACGCCATTTACGCTTTACAAGTTAATCTAACTTAGCAGCAACAGTTGTAAGTATGGTAAATGAATTATTATTTAAGGCATTTGTTTCGCCGTTGGAGTGCAGGCGGTTATTAGAAATAGACATTTCGTGTATGGAGGCAAAATACTGTGACCAGTTTAGGCCATGAAAGTGCAGCGATTAATGATATATCAATCGATATGAGGACGTATACTGAGTAAGAAAATTGATGTTTCAATTTACTCCTGGAAGTCCCGTAGAAGTGGGAATTATAAAACTCGTACGCGTTTCATTTTCAAGGTTTCGAGCGTATCCTAGGTGCCAAATAATAGTCACTATATGCACACAATACCCCACCATGCGACAGCGATTCTTGCGGGAACAATAATACTTCTTAATGGGGTCTGATCTTTTTTTGCTGCGCTCGGCCAGAACAAACACATAATACTGCGTTTTCTGACATGACGTCATAGGAAGCTTCCAGGGACTCAGTTGGGTAGATAGGTAGTAAAGCGCAATGTATTCAGTACCTTCCGTTATCGCCGTCACCGCAGGGAGCTCCTCCGGATGTAGAGAATTCAGAGAAACCTAGTAAATCAAAGTCACAGGTGCTACCTTTAGCAATGAAACACCTTTAACAATGATAGGTGAATAGGACTGAGTTTACAGGATTGTGCCTATCGGACATTTTGATCCTCAATGGACGCCCTACAATCCTAGCCATGTCTCGTAACTGCAGTTCTATGGCTTAAGTTCCATAAGAAACTGGGCTTAGTTCTTCACGGTTAGCATTCCAAATTATTTTATTATTTGAAAATGAGTCTTTATTTACACGTGTGTGCATCTGTATGAAATACGAAATATCAATTCGAACCGAATTCAGAATAAATTTCAAAAATAAAAACAAAACAATGTGTTAAATTCAAACACAGTGAGCCTCAAAAAATAGAGTATCAAGATCTTTTTGAAGTTTGTTCGACAAGAAACATTATTCCTCTACTTCTTTTGCAGAGTTAGGTTCGCAGTCGAACAGAGATGGCCTTGCTACTCCGCGCCCGATTCACTGTCACTCTCCTGTTTCTCTGCGTATACCTGAGGCTCCTGAGGAGCATTCTCATCGTGCGAGAGCCAGGTCGCCTTCTTCTCCTAAAGTACTGGGATATTCACTTCGAGAACTTGGATACATTCGGCTTATACCCTGCACAAATCAAAATCTACGATTCGAGTTTCGAAGATACGTTTTTCCTGCTGGTTATCCAATTAGATTGCGAGCAGAAAGAAATAAATATATTCCCGTGCCAAACCAAGAACATATTGTATTATCAGCGTCCAATGGAGACATTTTTGCAATACTATATGATAGCGGGATTCTTCTTGGAATATATAAGACAAATAGTGCTAAATCGAGAATTAAAGTGAATATGATAAGCGGCGAAGTTAATAATTTGACCCCAGATGAAATGCGATATTGTCCAGTAGGCGAACGTCAGCCAATCTTTCCCTACAATTTTATCAAAGCTTTAGCAAGTAACGATTCACTACAGTCTAAATGGAATCCTAATAGCGAACTCAACCCTGGTTCTTCTTCCGGCAGACAACATTCATCTGACCGAACCTCTCCTCAAGAGCATCCTCTTTATGCCAAGGCCAGGTCGCCTCCTGGGTGGCCGCCTTCTCCTAAAGTACTTGGATATACACTTGAACAACTTGGATACATTCGGCTTATTCCTCGCACAAATCAGAACCTGCGATTCGAATTTCGAAGATACGTTTTTCCTTCAACCAATAGCAACTCTCCCAGTTTCAAAAGTGAAGAATTGGTATATACATTAGGCAAGTTTTAATGCATGAGCTGATAACTCATCATACTTAAATTTCTTATAAAATTCGTCATTAAGGTCTTCCTTCATTTTAAGGTGGAGATCTGGATGAGGACTTTCCGCTACCTGAGAGACTTCAGTGCAGTTCAAAATTTAAAGCATTTAGAACAAGTGAAATTAAACTGAATTAAAAAAAAAAGATTCATTCTTTTATTTTTTTGAAAATTCGAATCAGCTATCTCTCTTCAACTTTGTAATTTCCTATACTTAATTAAATCCAAAATTATATATACGTTATCTCTGCCGAGACTTTATTATTATATCAAAATTCGCAGCAGACACAATTAAAGATAGATATTATGGAAAATTTTACTTCTTCTTTTTTGCCAATTTAAATAATAATATAATCAATTCCTTCTTCTGCTGCATGACTAAGACAATTATATAAAAATAGGCAGATATTGCGTAATTGAAAACATTTTTGCTTATCACTTTACAATGTTTGTAGAAGTCGACTTACACAACCCATATCATTTTTAATCAGATTTTGATAACATGTTTTAATGTGTTGGTAGCATATTCGAAATTGGGCACGTCAAATTCTATGTTTCTGCACATTAGACGAAATAAAATATCATTTATAAGCTTAACTACATATTGTTTTAGACAGCGCAATAATAATTTTTAATTAATGAAACATGATATAACGCCCCACACTTTTTCTAGCTCCATAAAATAACAATAATAATTGCTATTTTGTCGATCTGATAACCAATTCTCTCAACTAACCTTGAGGGGGTCTATTGCAAATATTCTGAAGGAAAATATTAATATATTTTTGGGGGGAAATATAAAGTATATACGAAATTTCAAGATTTTGAGATATGAACAATTTCGAGTATTACCATTAAGTGACAGGAAATTATACAGCTTCCATACAATGTATGGCATTTCAACAGATTTTCTGGGACATGAAGAATCATGCTTCTATTTGACAATTCAAAATAAATTTTCAAATGATATGAATTATTAAATGTGGTTTGACTGAGGTTCTATCCTTCGCAGTTCAATTGAAAATTTTTCAATGTTTCATGCCTAATTAAATATTAGAAATGTGTAAAATGTATTGACAAATGAAATTTGATTTTATTGTTAGAATTTATGATTTAAAACTTCAAGGATATCATTTCCGCTGATAGAAACTAAGTATTTGTTATACATATCATATGTCTGCAGCAAGGGGTTTTCCAATTTAATTGTTTGTGCAGAGATCGCTAATGTTCACATTCAGTTGAACAGAAAATCGAGCGGAAAACTAGTTTTTATTTTTGAACATATAATAATTATAAATCACAAGAGTTATAAGCTCAACTCTTCACTTTTAAAATGTATTCCCTCCTTTCAACTTATCCTCTATCTTGATATACTTATAAGAAACCTACATTCAACTTGACCCATCCCAGCTGCCTTCACTCAGGCAAACAAACAAATTTCAAATTGAAATTATTCAATCTAAACACCGCGAAATAACATATAAAAACTTTTCAACAACTTTTTAGAATTTTTTTATATATTACTCATCCTTCACGCATTTCATACCTAAATTTACCGATTCATTACCGTAATAATTATATTTCATGATAATTTTTCATTCAAAAATAACAAATAATTGCTTATGCAAATCTATGAAGTTTATATTTTCAAACAAATTCATTTGATATTATGTGGAATGATTTATCGTTTCAAACTACTCTTCATTTCAACACTCAGAGGAAAAGCTGCCTACAAACAAAATCATCATCCACCTGTCTCTGTTGTCCTAAACTACCTGAATTTCTCTATAACACAAACAGTATTATTTTGCTTCAAGATTAAGTGAAGTTTGTCGCAAAATAGTAATGAGTGCTGCAGAAGGGCTTCCACTTTTCAAACAAAAATGCCTTTCAACCTTTAATTTGAGAGGAAATTTTATATATAATATTTATTATTTATTTGTATAAATATATATATATATATATACATATATATAATATACGTATTATATGTAATTTGCAACAATGTGATTTTACTTCGAACAAAGTAGTGGAATTTCCAAATAAAAAATATGATTTTTTTAAAAACATTTAATACTTCATATTTCAACAACAAAAAATTTTTTAATATAAGAAGAGCTAAATTTTCGACCAAGCGGTCAAATTTAAATCTAGAAGTATGAATTCTTAACCGTAAAAATTAATTTTCGAAATAAGTAAATTATCAGTAAAAGAAATTAAGTCAAGAAAAAATTCAAGAAAGATAAGAACTCTTTAACCAAATAGTTAAATTTTTTACCGCAAAGATCAATGTGCTACCTAAAAGTTAAGTTTTTTATTAGAAAATATTACTTCCAAACCAAAAATGGTGCAGCCTAATTATCAGTGAACAAAATGAATTTCTAACTAAAAAAAGAGATTGGTTTGATAAAATAATTAAGTTCTCAACCAAAATAGATGAATCTGCAAAGATGAAAGAGTTACATTTTCAACTGAAAAATAATAATTCACGATTGAAACTATCAATTTTCAACCAAAAATGGTATAGCCGAATTTTCACTAGATAAAATTTCAATAAGTTGTTCAATTTGCAACTAAAAAAGATGAATCTTCAACGAAAAATTTTATAGTTGATATTTAATTTAAAAAGAGATTTTAATTTCAATAAAAAACAGTGGTATCCTCATCCACGAAGGATCAAATTTTTAGTCAAATAGATCAATTTTAAAACGTAAAAGATGAACTTTCAACAAAACTGTCGAATCTTCACCCAATGGAACATTTTTCAGTCAAGAAAGAAAAGAACACCAACAAAATTGCTATTATTATACATTATGTTTAACAGCTACAAACATGCTCAATAATTTATTTTGAAACTGCTAACATTTCTGATAATAGAAAATAAGGAATAACCTTAGCCGTAAATGAACTGGAGAATTGGGTGTGGCAGGACCTCGTCAGAGATTGGTCCCCTCAGGAGCAAGAATTAATTCGAAGCAGCTGGAGATATTCAACCCTCGAGACCTACAAGGCTCCAATCCGAAGATGGCTTTTATCAGTAGGTAAGCATAACCCTTCTAGAAATAATTAATTGAAAACAATTCAGAACGATAGAAAAAAATGTGAATTGTTTCTAATCGTGTTTCTTAATCGTGTGTGCACGATTGGAAACGATTGAGTGTTGCAAAGTTTCAATCATTCCCAAACGGGACAATCGGTAGTAGAATTTTGAGTTTATGAAGCGGCAATTGGATGACAGCACTTTCGTCTCGCGGCAATTATTTGAAAACGTTTATTTACTTTTTTCGAAGCAACACATTTTAAGCAATATGTTCATTAACAAAATTAAATAAATGTTTTCTAATAATTTTCGCGAGCTGAGGGTGCCAGGCCGTATTAGGTCTAAACATGAATTTTCTTAATTTTCAATTTTTAATGAATACAAATTTTAAGCTAAAAAATTCTTTTATCCCTAAAAAGTACAGTAAAGTTTCCAACATTCCAACGTCCTTGAAACGTAGGGATTCATTATTTTCAATGCTGGAGGGGGCCCCACCCTTACCGCGAGCAAAGATACACCCGACATTCCTAGATCTGCTGGCCCACGCAGTTTCTCAGCGCGTAGGGCGAGAGACAGTTGCGACTCTCGCCACGGAAGGGCCGAGTGCACGAGTAGTCAGTTGCGTAAAACGGTTCAGGCGGTCTCGGCTTACTGCGCAGTTGAAAAAGTCGCGGTCCGCTAGTCTTTGTTCCCAGCTGAAAATTCCTGTACATAAACCTCTGATGATCCTGCACATGTTCCTGTACAGGAAACTGCATACGAACCTGCACAGGTAATATTGACGGTTCCTGTGCAGGAATGTGGCGAAGAAAACTGTACATGGTCCTGCAAAGGGACCTGTATACAAGGTAACCTTTGAGTTATCCTGTACAGGTTCCTTCGAAGAGTCAATTGAGATGTGGGTTCATGTACAGGAACATGTCATCAAAGGTTCCTTTGATGTTTTTCAGTGAGGGATCCGATACACGTTTCTGTACAGGCACCTGCGCCTCAAATTTATTCGCAATGAAACATGTACAGGAAGCCGAACAGGATCATTCAAAGGTTCTTTTGTCGGAGCAGACCTTTGCAGGATCATGTACAGTTTCCTTCGCCAAATTCCTGCACAGGAACCGGCAAGATTACCTGTACAGGTTCGTGTGCAGTTTCCTGTACAGGAACATGTGCAGGATCATCCGAGGTTCCTGTACAGCAATTTTCATCTGGTTCCACCTGTCTGAAGGGCGTCAGTGTCAGTTAGCTTGTGTGCTTCTAGCAACAAGTAGAAATCGACCGTGTGGTCGCAAAAAACTTGTTTTTCTCAGTGATTTTGCTTACCTGAACCTCTCTAAAATTGATCAATTTTCAGTCACTAAAATAATTATACTTTTTTCAGCCGCGAGTATGAAATTATTTTTTTTTAAAGCTCTGAGCACTATAAACCTATAAAGTGCTTCGTTATAAGTTTCATTTGTAATCAAATATACATTTTTTAGTAATTTTCTATTTTTTCAGAACATATGTTTGGATAATTAATTTAAAAAAATATAAAGTTGCAGATAACAAAATAGTTTCTTCAAATCTATTTATGGACTCAAAGGAATGACTGTGAATTTTGCCAGATGTTATTAATAAAAATAACATTCAAAAAAACATCACGGACTTAAAAGTCCCACCTTGCCGATCACGTCAGTGAAATTCATCTTGCCGATGAAGGATTAAAAATCTGTCGAGTATCCTTTTCAGGTCCTCAAGTCTAGGATTCCACCAGGGTGCATCCCGGTCTGTTTTCTTAATACGAAGAGGACAATTGGTTTCATATGTTTTGTTCATACCTTTTTGTAGGATGTCGACAGCAAATTCTATTTGTTCGAGAGACTTGATTTTGCCCGGTACATTGCCCCGAAAAATCCTGAGATCCTCCCTATATAGTAAATATCCGAGTCAGTTGCTTTAGGGTACCTATACCTTTGAAGCTCCGGTCTATCGACTGTCATCGCTTGAGCACTTTGATAATACTTATCGAACATAAGGTCAAATCAATTACCTCGCAACATCTAGATGTCACGAAGGTATGTATATTACCCCGATTCAATAAAGTTAAATCAGTAGTTAAGAGGACTCACCCCTGTGGTTGGTGTCCATACTACCCCAAGTCGAATGATGTGCGTTAGCATGACAGCCCACGAGCAAAGGCCATCCTTTAACGCAGCAGTAGTCCACCAGATTTATCCCTTCCTCAGATGATGGTTGGCATCTGTCTCCTAAATGTTGCTCGATCCTTTTTTCAAATGTTTCAAGTGTTTCGCGAAATACAATCAACTATCTGAAATTTGAGGTTAGAGTGAAATACTCAATTCAAGGTTTCCATGAGTTCCATCTCGTCGAGCCTTTTTTCATTAGTCAGCTACTGACGCGGGCATGAACATACAGTGACCGTGGTTTTTTTTTTCTGTAGTAGGAGGGAAAATCTTGCATAAGACACCCAACCTAGCTATCATCTACATGGGTAGGCGATTCTTAGGTTGGGTAGTGTCAGATTTTTACTGACTAAAACCCCCCCTTTTTCCCTGCCAACCCATGTTTCCGGAATCCGCTTTCGCATTACTTCAGGAACATGGGTTATGGGCCAGTAAGCGCAGAGGAAGCACTGCGGCGTGCTTTCACACGCTGCAGCCTTATGGCCCTCTTTGCCGCATTTCAAACAGGCCATCCTTACATCACAACCCTTGCAGGCCGCTGCCATACGGCCAAAGTCTTGACAGCGGTAGCACCTCAACACCTCCGTTTTCGACTTTCAAAATGGCGAACGGGTTTTTGGAACGGAACGGTCGTCGGATTCCTATGTCGGAGTAATTTTTATACTCGGAGTTTATATTTGTGTAATTGGAGTGAAAAAAGTCGAATTTAAAAAAAAAATTGAATTCTTACCCAAAATAATGACTGTTCAACAAACAAATTTCCAACAAAATAGGTAATTTGTCAAATAAATAGTTTAATTTTAAACCAAACTGTTTAAGTTTCTACTGACATAGTTGAAATATTAACTAAAAAGAATAATTTTTAACTAAAAATTTAATTTTCAACCAAATAGTTTAATTCTATACCAAATTATTGTTAAATTTTCAGGCCAAAAAGACGGATTTTCTACAAGGATAAATTCAATTTCCAACAAAAAAGTTACTTTTAAGATTTAAAATGATTTGGATAATTATAGGGTATTTTAAAAATAATGGGAGATATGGTACGATTTTAGAGGACCTATACCTTTCAGGTTTTAAAATATTTTAAAAGAGTCCAAGGGCTTTCAATCATTTTTAACATTTCAAAGAATTTAAAAGATTTTAGGGCATTTTTAAAAATTCTAAGTGGAATTATTAAAAATACCCTAAAATCTTTCAAATCCTTTGGAATCACTTGAAATGATTGAAATCTATTTAAAATATCCTAAGTTATTACAAATCCTGTAAAATCTTTTAAAATATCTTTAAATTTTTTAAAGCTTTTGAAAATTCCTGGGAATTTCAAAAAATACCCTTAAATCTTTCAAATTCTTTGAAATCTCTTCAAATTATACTGAAAATAATAACAAATTTCTTGGAATCTTTTAAAATACCCAAAAATATTTCAAATTCCTTATAATCTTTTGATATCCTTTTAAGTCGTTTAAAATCCCTTTTTACGTTTTGAAGCTCTTGAAAATGCCTTGGAATCTTTTAAGATACCCTAAAATATTTCAAATCTTTTTAAATCTTTTACAATTTTTTGAAACACCTTGACACATTTTAAAGCTCTTGAAAATTCATTGGAAGTTTCAAAAATACCCTAAAATCTTTATAATCTATTCAACATTTCTTGCAATCCTCTAAAATACCCTAAAATATTTCAATTTTTTTGAAATCGCTCAAAATTACCGAATTAAATTGAAAATTCCTTGGAGTCTGTTAAAATACCCTAAAATATCCTAACCCATTTAAAACCCCTTCAAATTACTGAACTCACTCAAAAAAACCATGGAATCTTTTGAAATTCCCACAATTTTTCAATTCCTTTGAAATCTTTTGAAATTCCTTATAAGCTTCAAAAATACCCTCAAATCTTCCAAATCCTTGTAAAAAAAATCCTTGAAAATTCCTTGTATTCCTTTTAAATCCCAACAATTTCTCAATTTCATTGAAATCTTTTGAAATCCCTTGAAACTTTTTAAAAGCTCCTAGAAATGCCTTAGAATCTTCCAAAATACTCTAAAATATTTCAAATCCTTTGAAATCGCATAAAATTACCGAATTAAATTGAAAAATCCTTGGAGTCTGTTAAAATACCCTAAAATATCCTAAACCCTTTAAAACCCCATCAAATTACTGAAGTCACTTAAAAATACCTTGGAATCTTTTGAAATTCCCACAATTTTTCAATTCATTTAAAATCTTTTGAAATCTCTTGCAACTTTTTTAAAGCTCTTAAGAATACCTTCTAATACTCTAAAATACCCTAAAATATTTCAAATCCTTTAAAATCCCATTAAATTACCGAATGAAATTGAAAATTCCATGCAATTTTCGAAATTCCTTGGGAGTTTTAAATATACCCTGAAATCATTCAAATCTATTGAAAATTTCTTTGAATCTTTTAAAATACACGAAAATATTTTAGGCCCTTTAAATCCTCTTCAAATTACTGAACTCGCTCAAAAATTTCATGGAATCTTTGAAAATTCCCCACAATGTTTTTTATTGCTTTGAAATCTTTTGACACTCCTTGAAACTTTTCGAAGCTCTTAAAAATGCCTTCGAATCCTTTAAAATCCCATTAAATTACCGAAATCAATTGAAAATTACTTGGAATATTTGAAAATGCCCTTAAAATTTTTTTTTAAATTTAATCTCTTTAAATCTTTTGAAACACTTTGAAACTCTTTAAAACTCTTATAAATGCTTTGGAATATTCTAAAATACCCTAAAATATTTCAAACCCTTTGAAATCTTATTAAATTTCGGAATTAAATTGAAAATTCCATGGAATTTTTTTAAATATCCTAAAATATGTCAAATCTTTTAAAATCGTTTGAAACCCTTTGAAACTTTTTAAAACTCTTAAAAATTCTTTTGTATATTCTAAAATACCCTACAATATTTCAAAACCTTTGAAATATTATTAAATTACCGAATTAAATTGATCATTTCTTGGAATTCTTTTATAAATACCCTAAAATGTTTCAAATCCTTTGAACTCTCCTAAAATATTTTGAAATCCCTTGAAACTTTTTAAAGCTCTGAAAATTGCTTTAGAATCTTCTTAAATATCCTAAAATTTATCAAGTCTATTGAAAATTTCTTGAAAGTTTAAAAAATACCCCAGAATCTTTCAAATATCTTGGAATTCCATTAAATTACCGAATCCAATTTAATTACCAAATTCCTTGGAATCTTTTAAAATAAACTAAAATATTTCAAATCTTTTGAAATCTCTTAAAATCTTTGGGAATCCCCCTTAAAAATGCCTTGGAATTCTCTAAAATACTCTTAAATATTTTTATTCTTCATAAAATCCCATTAAATTGCCGAATTCAATAAAAAAATCTTTGTAATCAGTTCAAATACCCTAAAATATTGAAAATCCCTTGAAATCTTTTGAAATCCCTTAAAACTTTTTATATCTCTTAAAAATGTCATTAAATTTTGAGAAATATGCTACAATCTTTTAAATCCTTTCAAATCTATTCAAATTATTATATATTGTAAAAATTCCTAGGAATTTTTTTAAATCAAGAAAGTGAAGAAAGTAACTTTTAAGGTAATTTGAAGTTACTTTCTTTTTTTTTTATAAATTAAGATTGAAAAGAAATCCATTTTATCATGAATAATTTTTGCAGAATAAGCAACATATTGATTCACAATTAATGCCTTTTTGCATTCCCAAACCAGTTCTGATGTTATGTCTGGTTTCCCTATTGCAGTTAGTGTCGCTTGGCTGTCAGAACAGATCGTAATCTGTCTGCCAGCAGCGTGTCCTTCTATTAGTGCTTCAGCACAGAGAAGGATGGCCAGGTTCTCCGTCTGAAAGACAGTAGCATGTCGGTCAAGTGATATCCCTATCCCTTTCCCTCTTTTCCTGTCATAGATTCCTGCTCCTGAATCTTTCTCAACCCTGGATCCATCCGTATACCAGATTTCCCCTTGGAGGAACGGTTTGCCATTTGCTTTCCACAGATCCCTGCTTGGGATACAGACGCGAAAAGCTTTGGAAAAGTTAAAGCGTTTCTTTATTTTATCTTGCTTCATCTGTAGAATAGGCAATGCACTTCGAATTCATTTGTGGGCCAAAGGCCATGCTGACAACCTCTGAAAGTCATCGATCGCCTACGTGACACATAACTCACAATGTCGCCCCCCACGCCCTCATCGCAGCGGTAGGAGCCACGATTGTATTCGAAGGCACAATCAATTTAAACCCCGTCATCGAGGATATCGCCTATCCTGGATCTTTCAGCGTCAGCCCGGAGCTCCGCGTAGAGGAACTACCTCAGTTCCCTTCCCCACACGCACGAGCTTGTCTACCCCACGGAGGAAATTACCGTTGAAAATGATTTCCCTTCTCATCTGCAGCGGGAATTCATTAACATAATACAATGGCACGCGCACCTCCTCTGTGGCAGCGGGCGATTGTAACAAAACGCTGGCCAACGTACAGCATGAGATTTGTTTGATGGACGGTCACCCCTTTGACGAAGCACCACGCCATTGATCGTACGAAAACCGTCAATACATCGACGTTCAAGTCCGCGCGATGCTTCGCGATGGGATAATTAAGCCTCTGTTTAAACCGCTGGGTGGACGAACATGAGACAATCAACGTCGGCGATCAGATCGCCAAGCGTGGGACACGTTTGCCGTCGACCTCATGAGGCCATATCCCCGTATCAACTAAGGCAACACTTTCATCTTCGTTGTTACTGACCGTTTTACCCTCGGGTAGAAGCGTTCCTTCTTTGAGCATCGGATGCTCCTAAAATAATAAAAAAATTGAAAAAGGAAGTTTTTAGTCGGTTTGGTTATCCGTGAAGGATCCTTAGCGATCACGGCCCACAATTTACCAGCCATGCCTGGGCCGAGGCTAGTCGCCTACACCAGGGTAACCAGCGAACCTGGGATATGCATCTGCCTGACCTACTGTTTGGCTTTTTACGAAGACAAAATGCGCGACCGCAACAGCGAAAAATCAAGACCGTGAAGATGAGGCTCGCCTACGGCAGGATGCGTACCAAGCTCGCTACGCTGCCGCACATAAGATGAAGCGGCACTTTCCGGGAGATTGGGTGTATGCCTTTAACCACCAGTTATTCATCAAGATCGCGGGATATAATGTGAAACTAGCTCCAGCCTGACTTGGCCCCTAGCAGATTATAGATCACATTTCAGAGGAAATGCGTTGGATCTGGAGGGACAACGTTGTGCAAAAAGTGCACGGCAGCACACTCACACCAGAACGAATACCAACCACTGCAGTACTAGCCAATGATCACCAAGGCGTCAAGGACGGGACAATGAATAAGTAGCCGGGGGCCGACGGACAGTCAATCTCTCTAGCCGAATTTGCCGAAAGCGTCGGCGGCGATAAGGACGTCGGCCCGTTTAGAACCGCTGGCAACACCGGTGCCGCTGTTAAAGCGCACCGTCACCAGCTACCAGTAGCGGCGGAGTTTCCCCAGCAGCTCGACTAAGGACACGCTCGGGCCACTCCACAGGCTCACGTCCCAAAGGGCTATCAAGAAGATACTGGTAAAGCGACGAGGCTTTACCACTTACGACGCGTACCTGTCATATACCGTGATGCCCGACCTTGCGCCACTCGGCCGAGGCGCTTTGTAAAATAGGTTGTAAAATTGTGCAGACGAGGCTAATGCAAGGCACCAGTCATAGTGTGATCTTTATTTGGGTATAACTTTTAAGGGGTAGGCCTTTCAGGGGAATAAAAACATTTTCTTTCAACACACAGTGTAAGCAAGCTGTAACCAGGAAAGGCTGGTATCGTTTCGGGCTAAAGGCCATGATGAGAACCTCTGGAAATTATCGATCGTCTACGTGACTTTTCACTCAAATTCAAGAGACCAAACTTGAGTGAAAGGGACCTACGTGACGAATCGCTGATTTCAAGATGTTTTCTAAACACAAGCTTGCTCACCCTAAGCGATTCATAAACGTTAGGCCCAATTCCACTTGCTTCTCAAGGCCGCCTGTAAACAACCGGACAAACCCCTGTCACGCAAAAAGCACGTGATCACGTGCCGTTGCCGCGTGGCGCTTCTCTAACCGGCGTGTTCACTGTCCATTCGGCACATACGCCTATGCCTGTCTCTCTCCCACTCATGCGCGCTTCTGTCTCCCTGTTCAACGCCATCTATCACACTTTCTCACTTCCTATTCTTCTCAGGCGTATTGGCTACACCCGAGGATCTCAACCAGAAAATGAAAAGGGCGTTTTCGGAAACTGAGTAAAAGTTTCTCAAAATGATCAAACAATTGGTAATTGTGCGGGGAAATTGAGTCAAGGGATATCTGTATGAACTTGAAAGAACTAATTGTACTTTGGGAAAATAGGATTCGTCTCCCTCTCGTAAGAAAGGAATATTCAAACAAAATATTAAGGGCTATAATTTGGATAGCATTAATTGAGGACTAATAAATGATATATGTTCATATATTGACTAATATGTACACATATATCCGCGTTTCGTCATACTAGTTATGTAAATTAGCTAAGTTTTATTCTAGCATTTTTCTTTCAGGTTCAACATTGATTTGTGTTAAAAATAATGGGAGTTACGGGCTAATTTTATGTTAAATAATAAAACGGCTTTTTAGGACACATCTAGAATTTACAATTGTCAGTTTTTTTATTTTTTGTATCACACTGTATGATATTGTATCATATTGTATGAGAGAGAGAATGAGAGAGGAGAGACAGCGTTACCCGTGAAGCGTTACCCGTATTTCGCCTCAAATCCTGTTAGTTTCGTGAGCTCATAACATGCCATAAGAAGTTATCACATCGAGAATCAGTAACGTTCCTGATTGAGCATTTAAAAATTAGGAAACTTCGAAAGAAATATATTCGTGAATTTAATCTTTTGAAACTAAACAACTTTTGTTCCAAGGCTTCAATAATTACACTTTTCCAGAATTACGCATTCAAAATTATAATCTTAAATTGAAATTTCAAAAATTCGCAAGATGCTAAAAATTATTAAGTGATACCATATCATGTAGAATCAAACGACATTAAAAGTGATTGGATAGACTTTATGCTGAAATATAACTCTGAGAATTAAAAATTTATCTGCCTATGATTTTCATAAAAATACTGACCCAAAGGTAAAGGTTCAGCTGAACCAGATGCAATATTTGTACCAATTACAGCATGAGTTGCAGAATGTTGAGTAGATGCACCAAATAAATGATCATTTGCTACTAGTTGGGTATGTGCTCCAAAAAAATGATCATTTGCTACTAGTTGGGTATGTGCTCCAAAAAAATGATCATTTGCTACTGGTTGAGTATGTGCTCCAAATAAATGATCATTTGCTACTAGTTGAGTATGTGCTCCAAATGAAGGACAATGTCCTAATTGTTGAATATGTGTACCAAAGAAAGGATCATGTCCGAATTGTTGAGTAGATACACCAAATGAAGGATCATGTCCAAATTGTTGAATAGGTACACCAAATGAAGGATCAAATCCTAATTGTTGATTAGATGCAGCACTCTGTGGATAATTTGCTAAATGTGGAGTAGATGCAGCACTCTAAGGAAAATTGGACAAACATGGAGTATATGCCGCATATGGATCAAATGCAGCATTTAAAGCATCGAATTCACTGAATAGATTATGTGTACTACTTGGATTGAAACCAGCGAAAGTTGAAGTTCCGTGTGAAGAAGGAAAGCTGGTTTTTATTTGGGGTAAATTAGGCATTAGAAAACTACCATGGTCGATTGATGGTGGTGGGTTTGATCCTGTAAAAGGAAAAGAGAAATATATATCAAGATTAATGAATTATTATTTTTTCATATTGACTTGCGCAGAAAAAGCGAAGTGTAATCTTTATGTTGATTTCAGAGTTATCTTGACCTGCAACGAAATTGATCTTCACGTGGTAATGTTTACTATATTTTTTTGGTACGACATCAAAAAAATCAATTTTACCCATTAGAAAATTACACTTAAAGAATATTCACTTCTGTTTTTTCTGTGCTCAGAAATAATTTGGCAAGGTTGCTTTTGAATGTATACTAATGAATAAAGTAACACTAAATTCGTAAGAACTTGAAATGTTAAAAAACTCTCGCATCGCAGTCCATGTAACATCAGTGGATTTTTTTAAATGTCGTTTTTGTCGAGAATTGCTGAACATTGCATCTTATTACCTTAAGCATATAACAAGTTTGGTAATTACTTTAAAAATTTAAATAAAAATCTTGACCACTAGCAGCACTCTTTGCGAATGACGTGAAGATTTGGGTTTATGATTGCGATTACTAGATTTCCCTGGCATGCGTCTGTGTGGTGTTTCGCTTGATTCTGAAAAAGACAAGAGAGATGTATCAAGTTTAATGAATCATAAATTTTTCATATTGACGTGCACGTAAAAAACTAAGTGTAATCTTTACCCATTTTTCAGAGTAATCTTTACCTGCAAGAGAAAATACATTCGCCCGCTCTTACTGTACGTAATTTTTGGTTTCCAGAAATAATAAGACATGAGACTTGAAACTAATGGAAATTTTCTGTATTTAAAATAATACATGATTTGCAGGGTTAAAACTTCAGTTTCAAAATTCTCTGATTTTTCCTTGACCAATGTTTTATTTTCCCTGGCCATTAACATTCAAATGCTAGCATTCTTTGAGAAAGTACAATGGATGATATTTCAACCATAAAATCCGAAATTTCACTTTTTTAAAAATGAATTTTACAAACAAAACGACGAATTTTCAATAAATAAAGATTTTTCAGTCATCAAAGAAAAATACATTTTACATAAATTGTTGAACGTTGAAGCTAAAAGACAAATTCTCTGTACAAAAATGGATTTTTTGAACACAAAATATGAATTTTCAGCAAAAATAATATTTTTTAACAAAATAGTTAAATTTTCTACCAAAGAGATAACAAAAAATAACAAACTTTTAACCAAAAATATTTTTCTATCCAGAAAAATGAATTTTCAACTAAAGAGATGAATTTTCAACTAAGATGATGAATCTTCGACAACAACAAAACTTTGAACAAAAGAGTTCAACATTCGACCAAGTAGTTGCATTTTCAAGTAAAAAGATGAATTTTTAAACAAGAAGAATAATTTTCAACAAAATACAGAAATTTTTATCTAACTAATTAACTTTTCCGGCAAAGAAGATAAATGTTCAACTAAAAATGGAATGGTTAACTTTTCAATTGAAACAATTGTTTCAATTTGAGTTGGTTCAAGAGATATTTACCATTTTTGAAAAAATCCAAACTTAATTTAAAATTGGAAAAGATTTCGAAAAATAAAAAAATAAAACTGAATCTAAATTTTTGAAGATTTTGAAATGAAATTCTAAAGCTTTTTAAGAATCTTTAAAGGTTTTAAGAAAATAAAAAATTTTTCTTGAGTTTGCTGC